>OY987213.1:2425373-2778355 GCA_963920805.1 Primula vulgaris
CCAATAGTTAATTAGTTTTTTTTTTTTTGAGGTATGTGAAATTATAAATCTCAAGATCAATAGAATTGATCGTCTTTGGGTTAATAGTTGGTGTTGGAATTATCATCGATACAGTTGGCGGGTGCACCTGTCATGTGCTACTTCGGTAAGAAGTATGATGCACTTGGCGGGTACAACCAGGAATAATTCCCGTTCAAAACAACAACGATGTCTTCGTATTCAACCGGGAAGAGATTGCCGATTTCATCCGGGAGGTCGTCGCCGGGAGGGGAACCGGTGGCGGTAGCAATATAATGTACTTACTTGATACAAAATTTATCAATAGAATCAACAATTAAACGGAAGTGAGCTTTAATCGTCTCTTACAAATTAGTTAAATAAAATGAGAGAATTTTTCAGAAAGAAAAAAAAAAGAATAAAGTTGTGTTGATACAAAAAGGATGTGATCAAGCAAAATACATATGATTAGGGAGCTTAAAAGTTCTTTTAGCTCTAGCTAGGGAGTCCGTTAATGCTGCTTCGATCCATTGGTGTCCAGCAATTCCCCAAATGCGATAACCTTGCTCAGTTAATTGCTTTCTCATTTCAATTCTGTTGCTTTGTTCGTCTCGTTCATCGTAACGGGAGTTATATGTCTTGTCGACCATTAATTAAAAATGTCTAAATAACATTTAAACATAAAAAAATACTTATAAGTTAAATTATTATAAGCCATTAGCTCATTGCATATCAGTTTTATTTCTGATTGTGGGATTTGTTTGGCTCTCCAAGGTAATTTATTGCCGATTGTGGCATTTGTTTGTCCATACGTGGTCATTTTTGCCGGTTGTGACATTTGTTTGCCCTATGATGTATTTTATACCCGTTTGTGGCATTTTATTCCGTAACTCATTTTATGTTCAAGTTGAAGATATTTGTAATATCTTTCAACTTGAGGAGGCGTGTTGAGATACATAGAGTTAGTTAGTAGGTTAGAGTTTGCGGTTAGTGTTACTCTATAAATTAAATACCCACTTGGTATACTGTAATTTTTGGTTGATCATAAATAATATATTTTATATTTTAGAGTTTCTCTCTCTAAAAGCTTTCGGATTAACCCCGATCACCATTTCCACAAAATCCTAATAAAATTACAGAATGTGAGATATTTAGGCTCCGTTTGTTTCATTGTAAAAGTTTTAAATGGGAAAAATATTTTGTTTGCTTTTCATTTATCGACGATCGGTGTATAAAGAATTTTCATCTAATTTTTTATTCAAACTCAATTTTTTTAGCAGTCGAGTAATCATATGTTTTCTCATCAGTCAATATGAAAGGTCTTGGAGATAAACTTTTACGTAATGCATTAAGCTTCTTACGTAATGCCTTCAGGTGTGGGTCCTGGAGACAAAATTTTGTAGAAAACCATTAATTGATAGTCCAAATCGTCTAACGTCTATTCTATCCATTTCCGTGTATTTTTGCTTATTTTTATTTAAAATTTAAATTTTCATAATTTTTATCGCAAGTTTATAAGTTTTTATGTTATATTGTGTTCAAATTTTTAAACATTTAAATATAATAATGTTTTAGACAATTTTTCTAAGATTTAATATTTCATTTACACTAATTTATACATTTATTCAAAAATAAATTGCGTGTGAGTTTTTTTTTTAAAATAATTATTAGAATGTATTGATACATGTGTTATAGTAATTGTATAATTTTTTACAAATTTGTTATAAAACCATGACCTGATCAGAAGCATTTTTAACATATAAGATCGAACTGCAACTTGTAAGCTTTTCAACTATTACAAATTAGAGGTTTACTAGCTAGCTTGCGGGAATGAAAGCGGCAAAGATTAATTCCAGTTCATCTTTCCATACATAAATTCAATCAAAACTGCATGTTGATCGCCAGAAGCAACTCTCAGAAACAAACACATACAATACATTAAAACAGATCCAGATATACATGGAAAAAGCAAAATACCAGTCGCCCAAAATATGGTAGATTAAAGAAACTGGTCTTAAAAGAAGAAATTTAACAACCAAGCAGCAAATCGCAAACATAGCCACAACTGTTCTACATTCATCAGTCTGAACTTTAACCAAAAACATGAGAACTGAAAAAATCGGAACGGAAATTTTAACTGTTGAACACAAGCTAAAAAACAAAAACTCAGACAATGGCATTGGCTGCACTCGCGATCCTAGGCCACAAATCAGCACATTCCTTTCCAATGGGACCAGTGATTGCAGACCCTGTAACAAAAAGAACCCACAGGTAAGCATAATTCAAGAATCTGTTAAGAACGTAAACATTTTTTTTTGGCGTCTCTAGTTAAAAAGACGCAAATACACTCAAAAGATGCAAAAAAATGGGATCAAATGACTGCCGCTTATAGGAGCCATCCAATTCTGGCAGTTCATAAGTAGGTAGCTCATTCGTTCATAATAAAAATAAAAAAGAAATGAATTAAACGAGTATTGTCTTTTACCAGAGAAAAAATATTGCTTATAACATCATTAATTTGCCAGAGACTTAAAAGATAATAACGGGAAGGTATTCACAACTTTCTCCGACTTGGACCAACATAAAGATAGAGAACAGGAGATATAGAAGCATAGTAACTATATTTCCCACTCAAACGGACTCCAAGGGTTTTGTACAAGGCAGTGCCAAAAACAAGCTCTATAAGGCATTTACTAAAACCATCTTAAGAAGCTTGATATTAGATTACGAATCAACTAGAGTAGCATACCTTTCATTTCTCCCTTTGGATTGACAATGACTCCAGCATTATCTGCAAAAACAAATCAAGACAGGTTCATAATAAATAAGAGACTGCAGTAAAAAACTCCACCTGTAGCTGTTAACAAGAAACTTAAGACTCCTAGTGAGGCTAAAAGAGATCAACCAAAATCTAAACCAGTAACAAAAACTTAAGCCCAAAGAATTACAGAAAAACAATTGAAAATGTAAGATCAAACAAACAAGGCAAATATCATCAGAGAAAGCACCACAATGGTAACCATACACAAATTTTAAATTTTAAGACTAATACTGCAAGTTGATCAAGTTGGCTTCTCTAAGGAAAGTTAAACATAGAAAATGTAAGGCCTAAATGGAGCAGATATGATCAGAAAAACAACACCACATCTGTAACGATAAGACATGATTAATTTTCCAGACTTGTAACTGTATCAACCACGGCATATGAAGAGGATACATGACTAAGTCTGGTGGAATGTGCACATAATACTAAAAATATTATAATAGTTGCAAGGAAAGTTCAGTGAGTAAAAGAAAAGAAATGCTTATTTTAAGAAAGCAGTTGCACTCCGAAAGGACATCAGGAATGATGAAATCGGTTGTGCCTTCCCTTGATTTCAGAGTTAATATAACTATTAGTTTATTTTAAGAAAGCAGTCGAACTCTGGGGGAACAAGTTGTTTGTTTGAGTATGAATGATGAAAATCACTTGGATCTAATTTCAGAAAACAATGATGTCAGACACATTGTACGATAGAACTAGTAGCTCTGAAAGAGAACTAAAACAAGTGTGTTTTGGATAACAAATAATGAGCTGCATAGTTTTGGCTTTGAGCGTGGAATGATTCACATTCTCAGTCTCATCAGCACAACACTCGTAAAGGAAAATTTTACCCTAAATTAACTCGAAACCAGGAAATCGAAAAAACAATGTGTAGAATAGTGAGGTTGGACCTTCAAAGTACATGAAGACACCGTCCTTTCGGCGCCAAGGCTTGCGCTGCCTGACAACGACAGCTGGCATGACCTTCTTCCTAAGGTCGGGTTTCCCCTTCTTCACAGTAGCCATGACCATGTCGCCAACACATGCCGAGGGCAATCGGTTGAGCCTTCCCTTGATTCCTTTCACTGAAATGATGTACAGATTCTTGGCCCCTGTATTGTCTGCGCAGTTAATGGTTGCTGCCACTGGGAGACCCAGTGACATTCGAAACTTGTTCCCAGCTGATCCTCCCCGTCCTGCATTTGTCAATGAAATGACATGAATCATATGATACGTTGACACAATTAATAACAAACAATGCAAATGCTCGTAGTAGGAGAAATAAATTAGTCTATTCATACCATAATAATAAAAAAAAACTCAAAATTTTCATTCGACTTGTATATCCTACTAATATTAGATAGAATAACGATAAGCACAAAGGAAGGGGAATCTAGCTAAACTTGTTTTATCACAATCATTAAATAAAGGGGAATTTAGCCATGCATATTATCTACTACAATTATATAACAAAATCTAGGCTCGTTTTCTTCTTTTTGAAATTTGGCATTGACAAACTTTTCAAAATCATAAAATATGACCGCACCACATACTTAGACTAGATAAGGAACACATTTGCAAAAAGTATATTCATTCTTAAGCTAAAAGTGTTCCTAGTTTCTAAGCAAAAACCAATAAATTAAATTGTGCTTATTAATCTGCAGAGTTAATGGTTTTTGCCACTGGGAGACCCAGTAACATTCGGAACTTGTTCACCACTAATCCTCCTCAACCTGTATTAGTTGATAAAAGAATATGATACGTTGACACAAATCTAACAACAAACAGTTTCAAATGTTCTAAGTCAGGGATTCACGATATGACGAGTTTACACAAATTTATCAACAAACAGAGCAAGTGCTCTTAGAAGGAGACCAGTTTCTTTGACTTAATTCATTAATCAATAAGACATGCAAGTTAATCTATTCATACCAGAATAATAGAACAAAACCTCAAATTTTCATTTGACCTATATATCCCATTAATTTTAGGTCGACTCACGATAAACTCAAATAAACGGGAATTTAACTAAACTTGTTTTGTCGCAATGATTAAATAATGGGGAATTTAGCTATAAACATGCAACTACAATTATATAGAAAAAAATTAGGGTCTTTATCCATGAAGCACTGGTGGTACTTTGAAAATGGCAACATACCCGTACCGGATACTGCACGGGTACTTACTTATATAACAACAATATAAATCAATTAGGATATATAATTAGGTGAACACTTAAGAAACCATGAGGTATGTAAGAGACATTTAAATAGTGTTGAGTTATTTTCTCTATTGTCCTATTTTTATTTCATTCGGAGGTTGTATAAATTACATGAACAATTTGCCGTACCCGTATCGTTAAAATTTCAAAAACGACGTATTCTCATACCAGTATCGTACCACACCCCTTACCCGTAAAGGTGTTTCCTAGGTCTTTATCCTCTTTTAGGAATAGGGGCAGCGACTAAGTTTCAAAAATCATAAAAAAATTACTGCACAACATACTTAGACAATATCAGAAACGCATTTTGCGTAAGTGTTCCTAGTTCCTAAGCCAAAAACCGTAAGATTAAATTCTGCTTATTATTCTGGCAATAACAATATATAGATTAATTAGTATTGTTTGCACAATGGATTTTTTTAATTAATTGACTGCTGGTAAAATAAAACTATAAACCAATAATTCACAATTTCCGAAAAAAACAATAAATATCTCAAAATGTAAGCAAAACTAACAAAATCACAGTCCTTATAAATATTAAATATGCATCAGCTGATTATAAAAGATTTTCTCAAATCCATATCTTATATATTTTAAACAACATTCCTATTGTTAATTAAGTTATAAAATCCCTATCATATCAATATTTAAGTTTAAAAAAAAAAACATTAAAAAGGTCAATAAAACATAACTGTAACTCTCAATTGATCAAATAAATAAAGTACATAATCAATCAAGTAATTATCCAATTTGCAACATTTCTATCGATCAAATAAATAAATTATATACATTAGTATAAACATCACATATAACACTACTTAATACATATAAATATATATATATATAGAGAGAGAGAGAGAGAATAGCTAACCTCGCTTCGACATATTTGTGAGCAGATAGAGAGAGAGAGAGAGAAATTATGGTTTTTATTCTGGTATTTATACTGAAACTAAAATTAGGGTTTTGAGATTTTACTTTAATTTCCGAAATTACCCTCCCTCTTTAAAGATATTACAGATTAGCCCTTGAGATTACGGGCCTGGGTTTATAATAGACTATTGGGCCTACGAACAAGCCCAACTTTATTATTCGGGTTGTTTTGGAAAATGAGAAATTTACATTTAGGTCCGGTAGATAGCTTTGATTACGAAAAGGTTCTGAGCATAAAAACTTAATTACAATAGGTCGATACATATCAAACCGAATCGAGGTTTATGATTTTCCACCCATCTTAATTTCGTTCCGGATTTATTGTATGGGAATTCTTTGCTTTTGTAGTGGAGGATTTGAATTTTGTTTTGCTTAAAGGTAATTTTGAAATAATGTGCTTCTAATTTTACAAATAACTGTATCGATTAAGTTTTGGTGTAGCAGACTGACTAGCAGTTAGATGTACATAATTTATAGGTAGAAAGATGAATAAAGAGCTCAAACATATCAACAAAACAAAATCGTATTTTATCATATATTAGTAAAATATTTTCAAATCAATCCACATTCTGAAATCGGACACACGATCGTTAGCATGTCTTTAAGTGAATTGCTCTTTCTATAATATTTGTCGCACGTGAATAGCTCATAGGTGCAAAATGATCTGATGTATGCCTGTATCCTTTTTACAATGCTCCACTCGTTTTATTTTCCGGACATTCTCGCTCGTACAAAGAAAAGAATACAAAAACTGCACAAAGGAGTGCAGGGATGAGTGTCGTATCGCTGCTCGCTCGTATATTTTGTGAGCCATAGGTGTTACGCTAAACATACAGAGTGTTGTATATTTGATGGAATAATGGAAGTGGAACAATAAAACAAGATCATATAGCACCTGCATAATCGGTGGCAAAAAGAAAGAGAATATTATGTATTGCTGAGACATAGTATCATTTTGTTTTCTAAGAGGACACTTCAAAGATACAAATAACAGCTCCAAACTAATAAATAATGATTAAAATCCAAGCCTAGATACATGATCAAAAGATCAAGCCTAGATACAAACCCACGGACAAGATGGGGGAAAATCTACAGATATTGCAGACAATAAAAGGGTAAAAAATGAAATAATAAAGTGCTTTAACAAATTACATGTGCAGATTATCGGCCTAATTTTAATTGAGGTAACGCGATGAATGAGCAAATCCCCACAGCTGCAAGGAAAGACGGTAAAACATTGCGTTAACAAAGACAAATCTTAAAAATATACAATTAAGTGATTAACAACTCATACAGCCTAAACAAGCAAAAGCATAGTCTTGATTCTTGAATACAAACTAGTTTCTGTCCAAAATCACATTCACCACTTCAAAGTTCAAAATGGGAATTTTGGCTCTGCTCCAAACCGACGCAACATAAGCAATTTTTTAAAAAAAGTTAGACAGATACTTGATTTTTTATCATGACCTTAATTTAATATCTCTGTATGATAGCATTTTCACGCCCCGCATGATAAGACAAAATTGATACATGGAATTCCTGCCCCTCCACCGAATTAATTTTGGTTCCTCTACTGGAGGAGAGTAAATCTTTTGAAAATGGTATAAATAAGATATGCTGAATAAAGTCTAGGAAATTCTGGCTCTAAAGCTCTGCAGGTAATCGTAGATTACCACATATACCATGGGTTGTAATAGCTGCTTGTTTCTATTCAACATGGACAATGCTATATTCTTTTGGATTCTAAGGATTAGAATCTGGAAAAAATCAAAATTTCTAACCCATGGCCATCATTTCACCATAGATATTTTACATAACAGAAACAGCGAACAAGTAAAAACAAAGGCTTTTAGGAGTAGCAAGGGTTTGGGAATTTGGACGATTGAGCTGAGTATGTGATTATACAGGAATAGACTGAATAGTTCATTTTAAACCATATAACAAGATCTGCTAATTCAGTTAATTGCATAACCATGTGAGCATGTTATGTTTTCAAGATACTTGCAAATTATTTGAGCTGTTAGTAATTATTTAACAATTTTGTAAATGTAAACACAACCCCCATTTGGAGGCAAATAACACAGGATAACAAAAACCGGAACAAAAACTATATAAACAAAAACATTCTCTCTTAGATTTGAGTCATCCTATCCGCCAACAGGGAAACTTAGCTGTTCGAGGATTCAGCTAATCCGATCTAGAAAAAATTCAAATCATGCTTTAAAGCAGTCATTATGTCCTATACCCTGATCGCATCTAGTTAACTTCGACGAAAACACAATCGACTCGTAAAGAAATACTAGATACAGAAGAGAGCACTTGTCACATCCACAAAGAACAGCAAAATTGACACTGCAGCCAAGAAGATTAGAATTACCTCAACATTTTTAATTTCAAATTCTTGGGTGTGAGCTAGGCATGAGTTCCCAAATGTTTCACAAGGTCCGCTTGTTCCCGCTAACCTTTTAACACAAGAAAAATTAATATGTCAGATAATCAGATATAAGAAACAAAGGGATCGAACCCTAGACAAAAATCAAGAAATTTTATGAGCAGAACAATTACAAATCTCCATCTAAGCATAGTGCCATGTTTCCTCCTCCACCAAGCCCTAATAAGTCATTCATACACATGCAGTAATATCTATTGGCACCTGTTGAAGAAAAGGCACATCAAATAAGAATACTCGCAGCAAATTTGTCATGATTTTGACAGAAAAAATAGCAAGAAATGAATAAAAAAGAAAATATGCCGAAATCTAATAGTGACATTTGAGTAACTAGAATGCCAAAGTAGAGTAGAACAAGTTACCTGTTGGTCTAAATAACCTTGGCTCGCCATACCTGGTGGTAAAAACAAATGTTTTGTTTGTCCCCTGTCAGTATTTGACAAAATTGTTAGCAGCTTCTTAATACAATAAGTAAAATTACCAACAGCACAAAAAGAACATCAGGGAGATCCTTCACAATTCAAGTTTTTAATAATTCTTTCCATATTTATAACTTACTTACTTGGTATTTTCTCTTTGGAGTAGGTTGAAGGGGACACTCTAAAAGCCCACCAAACACAGCACCTTGCTTGTCTCCAACAATCTAGATTGTGACAAGGAAACAGATGATTCCATGACTATGTAATGGCGAAAATTATGCAACATAAACAACACTTGCGCAGAAAACTTGAAAGGTTTTATTTGATCCGTTTTAGGGAAGTTTGGTTTCACTGCTCGAGGAAGGAAATGAAAAAATCAATTCTTTTCCGTGTTATGTTGATTTACAAACAAAGCAAACCAATTAAAACTTTATCCTATAATCTTTCTAGATAGTCCGAAACGAAGCTAAGTTCAGGACCAAATGACAAACAACTTAATGCTGTGTTCCTATTACTTAAACAATAAATAAATTTCAGAAACAAAACCTAACACAGCCTAGGAAATTCAAAACTACATGTAAACTAAAAGCACGCGAACTTACCAAAAAACTAGGACCAGGAATATCAGCACTTCGACGGATTAATGTGCGAAGTGATATCCCATGTTTCACCGTACTGCCCTTCATGAGAATAAATAAATATAAAGGAAAAAGAACAAAAAAGGTCTAATCGAAATAAAATAAAAGTAGTCCATGTCACAGCCTACCTATACAACAACTCCCATTGGCATCCTTTCACAATGTTCGGTAAACACGACAGTAAAAACTCGTACAAGTTAGAGGATATGAGTGAAGACTCCTCTGTCATATAAGACGGAGATTTTGTATTATGGTTATCAACAGTATCTTCAAATAAATCTGAACCGCTACTCTCAGTGCTCAGATCTTCTCTCTCTATGTTCCGAGCCTTTTTCTGTTCATCATAACATTCCTCATAGCTATTCGAGGGTAAACCTTTCCACGATGCACTTCTCTTTTTCCACTTAACAGGAGGTGATTGAATCGGCTTAATTTCACTGGTCTCCTTTTTGGACTTGGACCCATCAAAGGCTGACGAAGGGAGAATATAGGAAAGTATTGAAGACGGGGATTTAGAATCCTCAGGGTATGATCTGGCCTGCACAATTTTGCAGCGATTTAAAACGCGAAAACGTAACTAAAGCATTTGCAAAAGATTCAATAAAGTGTAAACAGGAGGGCTTAACAAAGCGCAACTAAAATGTGACATTTTTTAGATTCCATCAAAATGTTTTCGTCCTATTTACAAGCGTTTTCATCTATCAAACCCTTTCGACCTCATGCTCATAGTAGATTAGTAGATTTACAAGGCTGTGTTTTCCAATCAGGGAGTAATAATAATGTCATCATAATATCTTCAGATTAAGCGGCAAACAAAAGAAACGAGATGAAACTCCAATTAAACATAAAGAGCAGAAGCACCGATTAATCCAAACTAGCCGTATACACAATTCTGAACCATAATATACTAATATCAGGAGTCAATGTAAATACGTTGTCCGAACCAATCTAGCAAGTTTCTCTAGAACTATAGCTCAACTACGTATTTGTGCAATGTAGGTAAACTCAAATCACAGATAAATAGTGTAGTAAATCATACTATAACCATATAAATGACATGCCTTGTTAGATCAAATACAAATCATATACTATACTATAAATTGTATATAATTGTAAACCAGGCACGAGAAATCGACACTAAAATGTAATTTATAACAAATAAATAAAACAAGTGGATCCAAACCAATCTGAATTACATTAATACGTATCAATATCATTGATTACAATATATATATATATATATATATATATAGAGAGAGAGAGAGAGAGCTGACGGGAGAAGAAGGAGAACGAGAGAAAATGCGAGAGATTTTCTCTGTGGCTTTGTCTTTCCATGTATTCATCACTTTATTTATTTATTTATTTATTCAATTCTATTCTAAATCAGTTTATATATGCACATATATATATATATGTATGTATGTACGTATAGAGAGAGAAAGCAACGGCATCAATTCTGACCACACTCGCAAGTTTGGTAATGGGTTTTATATACCTTTCACATATTCAGTATTCAATTTTTTATTTTTTATTCTTTATACATTGTTTCTATAAAATAAACAAAAAATTGATCATATTTGACTTCTTTTTTTCAAACTTCCAAAAAATCTGTAGCATAAAAGTCATTTATCCAAGTTTTGGTATTTGAAAATTGACAAAAAAAAAAAAAAAATAGAAATCAAGGTATAAAAAAAATCTAGGTACAAAATGGAAAAAAAATGAAAGTTTTGGTATTTGAAAATTGACAAAAAAAGAAAAGAAAAAAAATAGAAATCAAGGTATAAAAAAAATAATGGATGTACCGACACATTATAAACCCTTTTTTTTTTCCTATGGGAAATCATTAAATGTTTGCTATTTTAGTTTTCACGGTTTTTAAAAATCTAAATTTTGGTTATAAAAGCATTAAATGATTGAAAAAGAAACTTAATGTTTTTTATAGAAGAAATTAGTTTTTTCAGCACCAATTTCGGAATTTAAGAAAAAACAAGTATGAGTGAACAAGTTTTTGATTGTAGTCTTGTGCTAAAAAGAGGAAATTGATGCCAAATATTGTAATTTTAGCAGAGTGGTTCGGTCATTTTGAATATATTAACAAAAAACTAAAATCTAAAACCAAACACAAATCTTACTAAATTTAGTTTTTAAAATTTCATTACCAACACACTAATCAGCTTTTTATAATCAAATCTTTTTTTTACAGTTGCTTCCTAAAAATAACTTTTTGACAAAAAAAAAAAGTAATGTCAAAGGGACTTTAAATTGATAAATAGGACAAAGACCCTTGTTTGAATATATATTAGTGTGTTCGTTCCATTTGTACAAATGTGGTTTCTCAATTTTGTTTTAACTTCATTTTTTTTTAGGATTGACTGGGATTTTGGGCTTCTTTCTTGGAACTGTATTGTATTGATTCCCTATAATTTATTTAAACTTTAAAAATCATTTTGATATTTCTTTCGATAAATGCTCTTATTGTGCCAATTGCCATGCTTTAAAGAGAGTGTAATTGTAAGTTAAATATGAATTTAGATAATGATTTTCATTATAAGTTATTTGTATGCTAATCGTTTAAGATTACAATAAACTTTGACAATCATCAATATTGGCCCTTATTTGAACACTTTCAAAAGAAAAGGATAAAAAACCAATCATTTAAATTCCTTCAAATTTTGGAAAGTTAATATACAATGGAAGCATGTAGTATGAACATACTTGAAGTTGTTACATAATGCACCACAAGAAAATGAGCATATATCAACTTGAGCAGTCGTTTTTTCTATTTTGCTGAATTATATTATAGAATGAAACCTGAACCCTACACCCGAAAACTCGAAACATTGAAACTTGATCAGTCGCTCCTCTCATCTAAAACTCAGCATTAATTAAACATTCTCTACAATTCACAATGAATCAAACACGAACAACAACAATCCGCTCATTTAGTCCAATGGACACAACATGAACATACCTCCATCCGACTCGTTAACCTTCGTCGTAAATATATTGATTTATATATATATATAAACATATACATATTTACATATCGATTTTACAATTTTAACCATATTCCATAATCGTGTTACATATATCTGTTTACGCCCTCAATGCTATGGTTTTGTTATGTTTCTTTTTACGTTTCAAACTTGAAATATGTATAACCAGTTTATGGGTTTCGTGAAAAGCTATTTGATGTCTACAAACAAATCCAACACGATAAAAAACAATTTGTGTTTTACACGAGTGGTCATGAACCGATTATGAACAAGACTGCATAATATTTGTTCGGTTCATTTGCAACGGTCCCCATTTTGTGAGTTAAACTGTACAATGTTCAGTCACATTTACAACCATTGAATTAAAAAATTAAGGGTTATACGATACTTTTTCAATAATTAATTTAATTTTTTAATTTTTATTATATATTAAACAAATTAAGATTTAATAAATTAAAAACAAATTTTACAATACAATAAAAACATATAACCCTATCAGATACTAGCTTAAATTTAATTATTAATCAAATTTTTTTTAAAAAAAGTAACGATTGAATATTTATTTTTAAAAACTAGAATTTGTACCGTTTAATTGATTGACTACCCAACATAAAAACCAAGTCATGCGAGTAAGATTGTGAAATCATCTGTTTCATTTGCCGTTTTAGAAAAGCGAATCATTTGATAAAGCTTACTAATAAAAAAGTAGGGGAAGAACAAAAAGGAGCCAAGTAAGTAGGTGGTAAGAGAAACCAATTAAGGTTATGAGAATCCATTGTTTACTACGAAATACTGTACGGTGTCTGTCACACGTAAAAATAAGTTGTATTTGTATGACAACTATTGTTCACTGCAAGGTTTTTGTAAATGAAAATCATTTCAAATTGAATAATAGTACTATGTTAACCCGAAAATCCCACCCACAAGAACAAATCAACTCAAGTGTGGCAAACTGCATTTACTATTATTGTTTGTAATTAAAAACAATACACAAATCAGTGCAACATGCATGCATCCACGACAATGGTTAGAAAACTGGTGAGCAACACAAACAACTGAAAGAAAAAGAGACGAATACACAAAAAGCTAACAATCCTATACCACAGATTAACCATAAGAACGGTCCATAATTAGAATAAGAAGATCATTCTTGTTTTCTTTCAAGTTTTGAACGTCTTTTAATTAAGAAAGCAGCCCTCTAAGGAAACAGTCTTCGTGACGGTCACAAAGGAAGCAGTGCTGCAATTGTTTGTAGAGTAACAAAAACACATAGTTGCTAGCTAAACTTTTAAGTTACCAATTGTAAGTACAAATGGACAAGCCAAACAACACTCTTATGAAAGCATTTTTCCAGACAACTTTATTAAAAGTGACACAGACATGTAGGACGAGCTTAATCATCAGGCCGACTCTTCTTCATGTGCTCTTCCAGCAACTTCTCAATAGCAGTGCGTTTAGCCAACCGAGCAATATCAATGGGCGAAAAACCTTTGAAGTTTTCGTGCAAGCTGCATCAACAGAAAAAAAAAACACAAAATATACTGTTGTTATAAGATGAGCTGATTTTCCTGATCCAAATAAATAAAGTTAAACAAGGGTACTCGAGACGTACGGATCAGCACCCTTTTCCAGCAGATATGCAGCGTGATTCTTTTTGCCAAGAAAGGCAGCAATATGGAGATGAGAGGCATAAACACCCAGAGCAATTCCTTTTTCAACTAAATACTTAATAAGCCGCTCTTTTGCCTTCTCAGGATTGGCGTCATAGAAAGCCTGGAAAAAACATGATGCACACTAGTTTAATATCCCCAAAATAAACAAAATATAACAGCGCAAGTTTACGTTGCCTCATAAGTATCCGATACTCCCCCAACACTAAATTGCGAGTATCCGACTATCTGTGCTATGTATGCATAAGAATGGATGAGAAATTCTTATATATGGCAGTGAGCACATCAAGAACATATTTTTGAACTGATATGTAGAGTCCGTAGACCATATTAGAAATAGTCCCAAGCAGACCTCTCTCTAGCACTGCCTTTAGCGCTCCTTAAAGAAATTCCACAGGTGGGTGACAGTTCGAAGAACTTGATAAATAAGTAAAATGTGAGAATGCTACAGACACAAACTTCCTCCTTCAACAAATCAGAAATCTTTCTCAACAAACCCTTTAATCTTTTTTATAAAATCGAGCAGAGATAGCGGTCTTAACTAGAAGCTCATGTTATATTTAGAACAAAAACTCTACCTTCTTCATACTTTAAAAAATGTGATCTACAAAGAAGTTTCAAGATCTAGTCTCTACTCAGAAATATGTAGCAAGTTGCTATTCCCTTAAAAGAATAGCAAGGGTACAGATGGAAAATTCTTAGTAGTAAATTAAGAGTTTTTTTTTGCCTAAAAGTAGATAGAATTCTTACTTGATCTTTGTACACTCTTACCCTAACGCCAGAGTCCGGTGGATTCTTCAAACCCTATATACTTACAAAAACCTCAAACAATGAAAATCACAAGAAAATCATTCTTTGTAGAAAAAGATGAGGAAACAGAGAAACCAAGATTTCTTTCATTGGTATAAAAGAAAGCTAGAATGCAATTATCAAGAGTCTCAATAACACAAATAAAACCATAAATCCGTGAATGTGATGGACGAAAAGTTTTCCTAAAATAGCATGTAGTAATGCTCTACACCATCGCCCTCTGCTATAATACCACCATTTCATAACCACGTCTGTTGTAGCAATAGCTGTTTCATCGTCAAAGTGATTTTGGAAAATGAATGCCAAGAAAAATAGTAAAAATAATTTTGTAGTATTATTAAAGAAAATGAGAACATGCATGATACCCATGTTTAAAGCATAGGGGTAAGATGTCCATGCCTATAAATTAGTATACAGGTAAATCGTAAACTTCTAAATTTCTGGAAAGGGACATCAAAATATTTGCAATTCAAAATTTTGGTCAAAGTATGCTTCCTGCGCCTTATATCGTTAGTCCACTGTTCTTAAGACTCCAAAGTAAGATAAATACTAACAACGAAAAACACACGTCAAAGAATATCAGAATATAATGAAAGAAGTGCATTATGGAGCCTTACAGAACGCGTGGTATCATTGCCGGTCGTGGAACCTAGGGATAGTTGGTGGTGGAGCGCCTCCGCAATTGATGATGAGATTCCCTTCAGCATAATCAGTTTTGAAAAAGGTAAAGATCTCAAATTTTGAATTTTCAAATTTATTTTTTGAATGTATATAAATTTTTACAACATATTCTAGACAAATTTCATAATTTTTTGGATTTAATATTTAATTTACACTAGTTCTTACTTTTATAAAAAAATAAAAAATATTTAACTTTTTGGTAAGAAAAAATTGTTGAAATGTAACGAGGGGGAAAGAAGGAGAAGAGGAAGGAGAGAAAATGCGAGAGATCTTCTATGTGGCATTGTCTTTCCATGTATTCCTTGCTTTATTTGATTATTTATTCTGTTATAAATTACTGAATATGGAAAAACGCCTACTAGGATCACCTGACTCTGTTTATATATGTATGTCAGTGGGAGAGAGGGGGACAACGTGTTGATAATATATTGTGAGTCTTATTAGCTCAGTATATATATATTATACTAGTAATCATGCCTCAGGCGTTGCGTGTGAGGCGCGTAATGCAATAAAAATATAGAAAATATGTATAGTTATGATATAAATATGTGGATAGTACAAAAAAAAACATGGTTTAAGATTTAAAAGAATGTTTGATTGTTAAACAGTGATAAATAGTTTTATTAGTTTTTACTTTTTATATTTTTATTTGAGTATGATATTATTGTAATTAATATAAAGGTGTAGGGTATTTTTTAAAAAAAAAATATCTAAATTGGACAGATTCATTTGAGTTGAGTTGACTTATTATAATAAAATGATAAGAGATATAGAGAGAACATAGAGAAAAAATATTAATTCTTTATTAATCAGAATTAATGAATACAATGGGACCGGAACCTTTTTTATATACCGGAGGTTAGAGTTATACAAAATAAAGCACGTTTTTCAGACTAACATTTTTATTCAATCTATTGATCTCTTTTTGTTTTTCAGACTAACATTTTTATTCAATCTATTGTTCTCAATCAATGTGTGTTGCAATCTAAGGGTGTAAATAAACCAAAACGAGTTAAACGGAGCTATATTAATTCATGTTTAGTTCATCATGTAAAAACGAACGTTTCACGAACATGAAACAAACGTTTGATCCGAACACAAGTTGTTCGTGAACGTCTTCTTTCATTCAAAACATTTAATAATTTTTAAAAATATTTTATTTTCTTTCTTTTTTTTAATTATTTTATAATTTATTATTATACTATTTACTATGATAAATTTGTCTACAAACAAATAAAATATTAATTGACTAATCTATTTGACATTATAAAACAAAATTTATCTTAGTTTTAATTTGATATATTCTATCAATGTATAAATTTTTTTTTGCATACGTATAATTTGATTAATTTAACGAGTTGGACACTTCACAATAAAATCGGTTATTGTATTTATAGTATGATGATATAAACTATCTTAAGAAGTGTGAAATAATACAAACATATCATTTATATTATTATAGTATAAATAAGTTTATTAATTTTGCAGTGGTACTAGTTATTGTTACATCATTATTACATTTAGATTTTTTTTATCAAAATTTTTATATAGTTACACGAATACGAACTTAAACGTAGTGAAAAGTGAGTTTATTTTCAGTTCAATTAATAGATTAACGTTATATTATTATTCATTATCAAGTTTATTTAAAAATGAACGAACATTAACGAGCCGTACATTAATAATTTTGTGAACGGCTCATCTCATTTACATACAACCATAGTTGCAATCACCGCATTTAATTGAGTGATGGCATAAGCACATGCACATCTTTGTAGAGATTAATCGAGTGATGTTTGTCGACGTCGATTTACATTGATTAAACAAATTTCACGGAGTCTACCTAAATTAATTAGTCAAAACATCTCTACATACATTATCACCTAGTAAATAACTTCGGCCCAAGACTCACATATATTTAGCATAAGTATTTGTTTGATATTTAATCTAAAAGATTAAACATTAGAAGTAAAAACGTCATTTGTGTAATAACTAATGTTATTGTAACACTTATATTCCAATGTTGTAGTTATGTGAACGTTATAATGTTTTATATTTTTAAAAATATAGTTTAATGCATTTTTTCCTTTTTTCCGAAGCTTAAAGATTTAAGTGATTATCCCATCCCGATCCATTGGGTACCCAAAACGTCAGTTCATGATTTTTTCAGAAACGTGAGAAGAAATTGATTTCCGAACCTTCTCGGGTCAGGATGAGGGCTATCAGTTCCGGATCCCATCCGATGTCACCCATACTAATACTAAAAAATAGTCCGACAAAGTAACATTACATTGAATAGATTGGTATAAAAGGATTGATTAGGTTATTGACACCAATACTAGCTAATTACTTCTTTTTAAAGTAACGAAAGAACAAGATGCATAATTAATAGAATTCATAGTTGTGAGAGTTACAGTTGTCGTGGGGCTATTGCCAATATTTCATAATCCCTCATTTGGTTGGGCAGTACTAAGTTTTCACTTCACGCGACTCCTCAATGAGTCCGATGACGTCAATCCAAAATCAAGCATTGCACTTTTTGGTTGCTTCGTACATAAGCTCCGACTCCCCGACAAAAGTACCATTTTTTCAACCAGTGCATTGACTCTTGTGCTCAAGGGCACATTAACAAAATTACCACTGAGAAATGAAATAAAGATTGAAACCTTAAATTTGGGGTCTTCACATAATCATAATTCAACTACAAAAAATCTAGCCAATTCTCTGTATCTGTTCACCACTCAAATAACAAATTGTACATCTCTATAAATCTCCATTTTCTAAAAATATCTTGTTGTGTTTTCCGACTTTGTTCGACTTTAGTTCATAAAGTCCTCTATCATCATAACATTTCCAAGGGTGCAAATCATAGCAAGACAATGCAATCAATTAATAAGTCAGACCAGTATAATAATATAATATCGTATAGATATTTTAGAATCATTTAAAATGTAAAAAGAAATTGTTTAAATCTAGAAAACGTAGTCCTTTATAATAATAGAAATGATCTCTCCCTTTATTCATTTATAATTAACTACAAATTATTTATTTTTGTATATCAAGAGTTGAGTGAGTCAAAGTATGACTTAGACTATTATAAGACTAGTTGCATGCTTGCCAATAGTCATAGTCTGAGAGCAGAAATGATATGGGAGAGAGACCGATATGTGAGTTTTCGGGAGCGAGAAGGATAGGTCGGAGATAATTGGTTGATAGTTTGTCCGAGTATCCGCATCATTGTCATTGCCCTGATCGAAACATGAGTGAATATAACATATTAATCTATTGTCGTTATTGGTCAATTAGTCTATTTGATTCTATACCCTGATCGACAGCGAGCATCGCGATGAGTTTGGTCAGCTCGCGATCCGCTGCCGTCAGAAATGTTTCTAAATCCTAATAGTTTATCGCATGTAGTTTTTTAAAAGAAATAGTATGATAAATTCGAAAATTTATGTAAAATTCAAACAATAATATTCAATTAGAGATATTAACTACTTTTAAATCGACTCTCCATATTTTGTATTATCTATTTTTTTCGTTCATTATAATAGAAGTGATATGTGATGAAAGAATGACTACTTCGATAAACAAGGTCAGAAAAATCATTTTACCATGTAAGCTAGTCAAAATGTCTATATTACACATTTATATATATATATGGTTTAACACGTAAAATTGTATATTGAACGGATGATGATGATAATTTATTGGAGCAATAAGGGAAGTGGGAAAATTTGATGATGACCGTACATGCTTGTGAATGTATAGATAAAATGGAATTGTCTACTTTAAGGGCCATTGTCGGCCGTCCGTTCAGCCATTATCACCTCGTGCAAGTTGTCGCCACCATTGTCTTCTCTGATGTCTAGATAGATTTGTGTATTCGTGTCAGTCGTCTAATTTAGTGATCAATAAAAAAATAAAATCCTATCAAATAATCAAATACATTCAAATCTATTCTAGTAAAAATCCATTATAGTATTATAAAGTTTTAGATTATCCAGACTTCATAAGTCATTCGGAAAATTATCTAGCAATTCTTGTACTCCGTTGAATACTTCAATAGCATCCGGATGGGTGATAACAGGATTAAGAGTACCAAAGTCGGTTCTAGGTCTTCGACACGCCGTCTTTTGGCCCTCGGGAGGATGACAAATGAACAAAAATTAGCCGGGATTATTTCGGGTAGAAAATTTTGTTGATCTCTCATACGACGTCGTCCCTCAATGAACTCACTAGTGCGCTTGACTCTTGTGTGTATTCGGTCAGCTTTTATAGTCGTCCGATATAATCTTAAAAAATATAAAAACCCTAGTAAATACTCAAATACATTTAATATGAGCCTCACTCCACGAGCACATGAGGCACCCGCTCCGAGAAATCAGAAATGACCTCACCAAAGTCCAAATCCCCAATATTTTTAGGAATCTCTAGATGATCGAGATTCCTCAAGTCATCAGTCGGGAGGAGACCGTTGAAGGCTACTTCAACTCCGTGGAAGACTTCAACATCATCCACGGGATTGATAACGAAATTGAGATTGGCTTGGGCGAATGCAGGGTCAATATGGAGAAGGAGATAGTCGGACCTACACACCCGACCCGCCGTTCTATGACCCGTGGGGATCGATCACAAAAGAGCATAATTGGCTGTGGCAATTTCGCCTAGGATTCGTCGCTGATCCATCATACGACATCTGGACAAAACGAACTGAGTAGTATGATGGGCTAGTTCCGCATCTGCCTACCTTGACCAGCTTTTTAACGAGGCACAATCAATCAAACATTCGCTAAGGTTTTCATAGACTATCTCAGTTATCTTGAGACATTTTATATTTAAGATGAATCATTGCATCCTGATGAATGTTTATTACTATCTAGTCGAAATTCTCGCAGCATGTCGTGTACAAGTGAGGGGAGCATCATGGCGAATGTTTGTGTACTCTTTTTATCCTTAGTTCAGGAGTTTGTCCCACGTGATTTACGTTGACAATGTTTTTTATGAGACACATTTCTAATCCCGTTCTCACTAAGGATTGCCGAAATCAAGGGGACTATCATGTTGTATACTTCTAACCATCGTGCACTCTTTTGTCATTCGATTAGAGTTTTGTCTCACATGGTTTTCTCTAACAAGGTTTTACTACCGACAGTTGTGCACTCTTTTGTCCTTCGATCAAGTTTTTTCCCAATGAGTTTTATTGGTAAGGTTTTGACGATGCACTTGTATAGTGTTTCGACCCACTCCATTCGGTAACACCATTTTTTTCTATGATCCAGTTTTGTCCCTTACCCGGTTTTCCGGATTTTAGGTTTTACGTGTTGGCATCTGCAAATGAACATTAACTTCACCAACAAAATTTGCACATCTCCGTGAGGATGGAGAAGCTCAAGTGAAGTAAAGTGTATTTTGTACCAGTAATGCTATAGAACCAGACTGACTCAACCAGACTGATTACCAGATAGTCCTTTATGTAATTTTTAGAATTCTTTTGACATCCAACCAAAACAAAAATAAAACCTCAAATATAATATTTATGGAACCCTAGTTGAGACTACCCTAAATTTAAATATTAATTAAAAATATTTAAAATTTTAATGATTTTAATGTATTTTATTTGACGATCCAACAAAATAAAAACTCAAATATAATATTATAGAACCCTATTTGAGACTACCCTAAACTTAAATATTAATTAAAAATATTTAAAATTTTAATGATTTTAATATATTTTAGTTGACGATTCAACAAAATAAAAATTCAAATATAATATTATAGAACCCTATTTGAGACTATCATAAAGTTAAATATTAATTAAAAATATTAAATATATGGCCGAATAGCAGACTCTTAAATTTCGGAGTGAAAATGAAATTCTAAATTTACATTAAGGACTGGTGTGTTGAGAGTCTGGTTGAGTCTATCTGGCTCATTAGCATTATTCATTTTGCACATCTAATGGGGGTGTTGTAACTCATATTGTGTTGATATTTATGAGACTTTATGAATGTAATTAGTGGCTTAGCGGTTACGGTTTTTTTTCCATAATGTAATACTTGTAACGGTTTTAATCTATCACTATAAAGGGTATTTTAGATGATATAAACACACATATTATATGAATACAATGAGCTTTCCTCTCCCTCTATACTTTTCTATACATTTTCCATTGATTATCGCATCTACATTACCTTTACCCTTAGCTAATTCATTTACAACACATGAAATTTTTTTAGTTTTAAAATGGTAGTTTTTTGCTATTTTTCTAATTTTATCTACATTTTATCATTTTTATAGTGTTTTGGGATGGTAAAAAAAAATTATGTTAAAGTTTAATAGGGGTAAAAAGTCATTGGAATGATTTAATTTTTGGATTTAATATGTCAAAATTGTGAATTATACAGGCTTTTATCTTACAATTTCTTAACTTATTTATAATAATGAAAAATTCCCACATTCTTCAAAATACAAATACTGTATTGAAGATGGGAATACTTTTCATATTTTGGTCAAACCTCGTGTTACTTATCCATAAAATCAGATTTTTTGTCTCACATCTTATTTTTATCATTTTACCAACGATAATTTGCCTTTTTCTCGAACTTATTATTATACCAAAGCATTTTACTACATATCCGGTAAATTTAAAACGTTTAGAACTTTCACAACTTACAAGATATCTGAAATTATTTACCAGTATTCACTAATTTAAGAGGAGCTAACTACACATTTTTTATATAGTTTTTCTAATTATACATTGTTTTCACTGATAAATGTTATTGTTGTAATACACTATTAGCTACGTATATAGGGAGACAGAAGTAGAGAGAGGGGAGAACAGTATGATCTTTATTAATGAAGGAATATCAATGTGTGTATGAATACAAGACCCCTAGCCCTCTCTTTATATAGGATAGAGGGTTATGGTTACAAGCCCATCTGGGCCCATTAAGTAAAAGCCCAAGAGTCCAATAATCTTACAACACTCCCCCTTTGTACGTCTTGAATTCTTCGTCTTCATGCAGTCGATCTGAGTCGAGTCCATTCGCAGTGCTAAACACATAAAAACCTTAGGGCCGGAAAACCCAGTGTGGGACAAAACCGGTACCTAGGAGAAATTGTGTAGCCGAATGATATAGGCCGAAATATCATGTAAGTAACTAACCACAAAACAGTGTGCCTCATCAAAACCTTACCAGAGCAAACCCAATGGGAAAATCTCTGATCTAAGGAAAAAGAGTGCAACGGTGGTAGTAATAGGGGATCAACCACCAAACAGGTGCCTCATCAAAACCTTGCCAAAGTAAACCCAGTGGGAAAAAACTCTGGTCGAAAGACAAAAAAGTACACAGTGGTAAGAAGTATACGACAGGATACTCACCCTGATTTCGGCAATCCTTAGTGATATAACAGGGAACGTGTCTCGCTAAAAACCTTGTCAAGGAAAACCCAGTGGGAAAAACCTTGTACTAAGGACAAAAAGAGTACACATGCATACAACAGGATGCTCCCCCTCACTTGCACACGACAGGGTGCGAGGATTTCGACTCCGACATAAAATGTCGCTCTAAGGTAGCTCAGATAGCCTACGTAGGCCAATCGCCCGTACGTGCTTCTGAAAAGAATGTTTTGGCAGTGACTTGGTGAACAAGTCAGCGTGGTTATTCTCTGAACCAATATGCTTCACTTCAATCTTTTGAAGCGTTTGTTGTTCATGTGTGAAGAACAACTTTGGCGCGATATGCTTAGTGGCATCACCTTTGATGTAACCATGTTTCGCTTGATCAATCACAGCGGTGTTGTCCTCATAAATAACAACAGGTTCATCATGATCGTAAGCTAGATCATAGGTGCTTCGAATATGGCCAATAACTGCTCAAAGCCAGACACACTCTCTAGTCGCCTCATAGAGCGCGAGTAGCTCAGAGTGGTTAGTCGAAGTGGCCACTAGAGTCTATTTACGAGACCTCCAGGATATCGCCGTGTTCCCAATGGTAAAGACATAACCAGATTGGGAACGTCCCTTGTGCGGGTCTGATAAGAAACCAGCATCGGCATAGCCGACAAGGGTTGCGTTATTTCGAGGATCAATGGAGCTAGATCCACTCGACGCAAAAGGATAGAATAAGCCCATGTCCGTAGTACCTCTAAGGTAACGAAAAATGTCTTTTATGCCAGTCCAGTGGCGGCGTGTTGGCGCAGTGCTGTGTCTAGCTAGACAATTCACAGCAAACGAGATGTCCGGTCTAGTACATTGGGCCAAGTACAATAGTGCGCCTATTGCACCCAGATATGAACACTCAGGGCTCAATATCTCTTCATCGTCCTCCTTTGGACGGAAGGGGTCCTTATTAATGTCTAGGGAGCGGACGACCATGGGAGTAGAGGACGGCTTAGCGTCACTATGACTAAAGCGCCTCAACACCTTTTGGGTGTAGCTATCTTGATGGACTAAAATTCCATCTTTACGGTGCTCGATCTGCAGGCCGAGGCAATACCGTGTCTTCCCAAGATCTTTCATCTCGAATTCCTTCTTCAGGATTTCAGCAGTTTCGAACAACTCTTTCGAGGTTCCTATGAGATTCATATCATCTACATAGACTGCGATAATCGCATATCCTGAAGTGGATTTCTTTATGAACACGCATGGGCATAGTTCATTATTAACATATCCCACGCCGATCAAGTATTCACTTAGACGGTTATACCACATCCGTCCGGATTGTTTCAATCCATATAGTGATCGTCTCAGTCTAATCGAGAACGTGTTCCGTGGACGGGAACTACTTGATTCAGGCAACTTAAGTCCATCAGGGACTCTCATGTAAATCTCTGTGTCCAGATCCCCGTAGAGATATACACACACATGCATATAATTTTTTTTATTTAAAGGCAAACGAAATTTTATTTTTTTTATTTTTTTTTAGAGAGAGGGGAGAACAGTATGATCTTTATTAATGAAGGAATATCAATGTGTGTATGAATACAAGACCCCTAGCCCTCTCTTTATATAGCATAGAGGGTTAGGGTTACAAGCCCATCTGGGCCCATTAAGTAAAAGCCCAAGAGTCCAATAATCTTACAACAGTTATTAAATTTTTAAACTTTTTTTGTAAAGTCAATGATTTCATCGTTTTGTTAATAGTTACTTTTAAAAAAATTGGTTTTCATGTTTTTATAACCTTTTGGCAATTAATTTGTTTATTTGGCATTATTTGACATTTTACAGAGATCTAATTCAAAAAATATATAAATCTTTACTTTTTCTGGAAAAAAAAATTGATTTCAAATTATAAATATATATAATTAGAGATCATTAAAAAAAAATAAAAAATATTACTATGTCCCACTAATTACTGTACTATAATATGGATAGTCTACACTTTCTAAATGATGTTTTATAGGTCTACTACACCAAACTATCTGCTTTTAACGATTTGGGTACCCACATTTCAAATTTTCAATTTAGGTACCACACTATAATAAATTTTCAATTTAGGTACCACCGTCTAAATAAATCACGGAATCACGTCACGTGACATTTGACAAACATTAATTTGAGAGGCTAATTTGATAATTTTGCATAAAAAAATGTCATACTATAAAAATATTTTCTCCAATTTTACAAATAACAAAAAATTGGATTATATGCTAAATTTGGATTATATGCTAATAGTTTTTCTAGGATGACATATTTTTTTGCAAAATTATCAAATTAACATATCAAATTAATGTTTGTCAAATGTCACGTGACATAATTTCGTGATTTATTAAAACGGTGATACCTAAATTGAAAATTTATTATAGTGTGGTACCTAAATTGAAAATTTTTAAAAATGGGTATCCAAATCGTTAACCGTATTATAGTTTGGGATAGTAAATATATTTTTTCCCATTTCTAAATACATTGGGCTAATGTAGTTGTATTTTAAGCTCCTTTTTTTTTTTAAGACAGATTTTTACGCTCAAAGGCTCAACTTATTGGTAGTTGAAATGCATGTTATATATTGACCAACTTAAAAGTCAAGACTTTACAGTTTCTTACCTTTGAAGTAAGGTAATAATTTAACCCACTAGGAGTAGGCTAGTGGGCTAGAACCCGCTAGGAATAGCTTAGGTACAGGGTTCGAGTCTTGTCAAAGGGGAAGGTGTGAAATCTCTTGATCCTCTTTAATAAGATTTAAAAAAAAAAAAAAAAAAAAAAGGTAATAATTTAGTCCAATTACATGGAAAATGTGATGTGGTCCAATGTTCCACTCAAAACATGACTTGTATTAACTTTTGTCTTTTCAGTCTCAAAGACTGAGAAACAACCAACTTGTTTGGTTAAAGCACAAACAGTTCATTTTGTTATTTGTGGCTAGTTTACAGTTTACATTTTTTTGGAGAGAAAAAAGTTGTACTGTACCATCTTTTTGTGGCTATTTTACAGTTTACATTTTTTATCAAGGAAAAAAGTTGTACTGCCTATCATTTCTTTTTTCATATCCTAAACTAGCACAAGATGGGCAAGTTCACAAATTTGAAAATCCCCAAAACTTTTTGAGCATAAAAAAAACAAAACCCTTTCCATTTTCCCTATAACCCATTTCTCAAAACCTTTCCAAAACTCACAAAAAACCCTCAACAAATGGCCTCCCAAACAAGCCCTCTCTTACTTCTACTACTACTAACCAACCTTCACCTCATCTCTTGTTCATCATATACCACATTGGTCTACAAAGGTTGTGCAAGACAAACTTTAACAGACCCAACAGGTGTATATTCACAAGCCATCTCATCCCTTTTTGGCACCTTGATATCTCAATCTTCAAGACAAAAGTTCTTCAAGACCTCAACCGGAACATCGCAAACAACCATAACCGGCTTATTCCAATGTAGAGGTGACTTAACCAATGTAGACTGTTACAACTGTGTTAGCAAACTACCAATCCTAATAGACAAACTTTGTGGCCAAACCATAGCTGCTGCTAGAGTACAACTATCAGGGTGCTATATGTTATATCAAGTTGACGGTTTTACGCAAGTTTCAGGTTTAGAATTGGTTTACAAAACTTGTAGCGGAAAAACTGGTTTTGGAAATGGTTTTGAGGAGAAAAAAGGCAATGCACTTGCAGGTTTAGTGAATGGGATTGGGAATAGTGGGAATGGGTTTTATACAGGTGTGTATGAAGGTGTATATGTGTTGGGGCAATGTGAGGGGAGTTTGGGAATTTCAGATTGTGGTCAGTGTGTGAAAAGTGCTGTGGAGAGAAGTGTGATGGAGTGTGGAGGCTCTTCTTCTGGGCAGGTTTATCTTGATAAGTGCTTTCTTGGGTATAGTTATTATCCTAATGGGATCCCAACTAAATCATCATCAAAATCTAATACATTTTCATCTCCATCAGGTACTTATGGAAGTACTTTTTTATTTTTTTGTCTAGTTTCAGTTTTTTTTTATTATTTTTAGCAGTGGTTGTCTATGTTAAGCTCAGGGGTACTTTCCTAGCTTTGTTGTGTTATGTTTTTCTTTGAATATTGTGGGGAGAAATCTTAAAAGTTTTTTGCAGGATGGTAGTATTTTAAGACTTTTGATCAGGGTCTAAAACAATTTTATCTACATCTGATGCACAAGTTGATTTTCATCTAGTCTTAACTTGGGATTGGGAGCTGTTTGGTCGTCTTTTGAAAGGATTACTTCTTCTTTTTTTATCTTAAGGAGCAACAAGATTAGAATTATAAGCTGCTTGCACGACCATCTCTTTTTATTATCAACAAGAAACAAGTTCAAGGCAAACGAGTTACAGAATATTACTCTCTATAAGAAAATGAAAGCTAAAAATTGCATTTGATTATAGCATGGGCAAATATCATGATGACTGCTATACTCGGTTGTCGACTGCATCGCAATTGCGAACCATTTTTGGTCGAGAACCTGTTGTTCATAATAGCAGGCTATATGATACAATTAGTTTTCCACGAATAATATACTATCTGCAATTTAGCATTAAGTTGTTTAGTGTGATTGAGTATAATTAAAAATATTATCGGCGCATTATTATTTCTGTTAAAGTGTGCACAATGTGACTAATATACTAATGTTGGGTGCATGCAGGGCCAGCGCAAAACCCAGGGAAGTCGGTAGCTATTATCTTAGGAGGTGCATTAGTAATCGGCTTTGTAGTTATTTGCTTATTGTTTATCCGGCGTTCAATGAAGAAACATGACGATGGTAAGTTTGTTTTTAAACATGTAAAGGCACCTATTTTCATATCCAAACTTACAAAACAAATACTACAAGTCTACAACTTTATGTGCGATTGCGATGACGATGTTTTAATAAGGCGAATGTACAAAGATAAGCGTGTCGCCTCTGTGTTTGTTACAAGTATTGCTCCTTAAAATTAGATTCTTCTATAGTTTCTAATTTGAACATTTTTATCTCGTCACTCTTCTTAGTCCAAAACAGATAGAGCAATGTTACGCTTAAGAAGTATGGATTGAACAATTACTACTGCAATGATTTATATGAATATTGTTCTGTGGAGTATTATTTTTCCCCTTCTGATTTAGACATTTTGTGTTTGTATGCAGATTATTAACAGAAGATAGGCTAAAAGAAACAAAGCTGCTTTTGAGGCTGAACTTTTTTGCTTTTTCAATTTTGTTGACTTCCCATATTTGAGATGAATTCATGTATTAAGTGAATGGAGGAAACCCCAAAAGTTGGTAGCTGTAATTTTGTTCATAAGAATTAAGGTCAATCGCATTTTCCTCCCGTCATGTATCATGTTACAACGATTTCACTCTTTCGTCGTCTCTACATAGCCAAGCGTCATGTATGCCCATATTATTCTTCTATACTATCAGTTTTACACATTTGTTTTATCTTCAACGTTCACTCCTTGATTTTCAAGGCAATAAACATTTCTGTTTTAGTCTGTTTTTAAAAGAAATAGGACAAAATGTGACAATTCAAATAGATGAAGGTTGGGAAGTGCAGTTATGATATAGATAAGAGTGCGATTTGTGAGCCAAAACAGAGTTGGAAAAAGTTAAAAAAAAAAAGGACATCAGAATTAGGGTAAATGTCAAAGGTTCAAAAATGTTTTGAATATTTTGAAATGAGTGAAAGGCTGTGGATATTTTTGGCTGTAGTATCTACATTGACATTCCCATGTGGTTGTTTGTTTGTCTCTTTTCCCCCCACTTGTGTTCATAGCAAAGCTTTTGGTTTCTTTCAAAAAAAATCATGCTTTTCATAAAGGTGTATATTTGTACTTGTGTATGGGTGCCCAAATTATCTTGTGTATGGGTGCCCAAATTATCTTTATATTATCTATCAACATACTAAAATACACAAGGCCAATAGAAATGTTCGTTAGAGCTTAATAGTACAACATTCAAATACTCACTTTACAAATTTGAATTTTTACACCTGCATAGTCAACACACAGATACCAGCTCAGATTGAGACTTGCAAATTCTAATTGTAATGTTACAAGTGCAAAGATGCCCAAAATAAAAGTGCAAAAATGTTGTAACGCAATCTAATATATGCTCGATGTAAACAGAAAAACTGGGAAATTATTAAAAACCACAGCAGTAAAACTGCATTCTTACAGAGTAGAACTTCTAAATTTTCATGACAGTAACAAGTGCGATCAAATAAACCCATATTATCTCATCTTGTATGTCAGTTGCAACTGGCAGGAATGGGTTACCTTGAAAATGGACATACTCAGCAAGGTTTACACCAACACTAGCTACTAGTATCTGCTAATTTTCCTAATAATATTTCCGGCGCTGCTCCTAATTACTCATTCATTAACCAACACAAAATGAAAATGTTAGATGGTGTACTGATTTCATGAGGTACAACAGTGTTCCCAAACCAGACTAATAAGTTCGTTTTAGTGACCCAATATTGCGGCTCCTTCATTACTGTCATTTGGAAAGCATACCAACCATGTGTATACAACTAGATATGTACTTAATAGTTGCTGCATTATTCATTAATAATGTTTCTACTTATTTAGAATACGGATTTCACAATATCCTTTGTCTTAGATATTTTCTTGAATCCAGAACAATCATCAAACACACCTAACACCGCGAGAACCTTGTTCTGCATTTCTTTTACAGCAACTCTTTCACTCTGATACCCTATCAAATTTTTTACAGATAATCTTAGAGACTTTGTATCAATGTAAATGTTGTCGGCAACGACGGCTTACGCAAGTAACTTATCAAATCAAAGCATGTACAAAGGCAGAACGTCCAGAAATTGAGAGGGTTAAGCATGTACAGGAGAAGATAAGAGACCATCGCATTCTAAGCAAATAACATTACTTCCCAATTGAAAGAATAGCTAAATATCTCAATTTATGCCTAATTTGATGCAATATAAACTGGAATGACATTTTCCTATAGTATCACGTCAATGAAGCTACTGAAATGATATATTGTTCATTAGATTTTATTGGGAGATAATTCTGGATGTACAGATTTAAAGAAAAAATTACACTCAGCAATATTTTCAATACATACAACTCCTCATCGGCTCAATAGCAAATGGCAATTAAACATTAGTAGAAAGTACAAACGATGAAACCGGAGACACAACTAAAGCCTTGGTGCATATAAAACTTTATCATTGTAGATACAACAAATACCTCTTTAAGTTCATAAGAAAACAATCATCATATATCAGCATTCACACAATCATACCAGAAATAAGAGGAAAATAATCAAAATCAAGATCAGAATAACTAATAGAATCTCTCTTACCAATAACATGCTTGACTGCTGTTATTTGTCTGCACTGGAATCTAAACTAGTGCATATTTAAGCAATATACTGGAGCAGACGAATGTAATCAGAAAAAGCCATGAGAACCTTGAACATAAAACATGAAACAAGAATGATCTACTCACTCTTATGATGATAAATGGATACAAGTGTACTACAAAGCCGAAGATGGATAAAACCGCATAAACTATCAGGGTCTCTCCTATTTTCTCGAAACTTTCCCGTAAATATAATAGGATTAACCTCAATAGCTCAAATGGACACATGCTTTAATTTCAGTCACGTAATTTAAGCAAAACCAAAATAGTTTTTGGTCGAAGTCTGGCTTAGAACTAGCAGAAGGCCCCATAGTATGAGGTGTTCGACACACTTTTTCAACAATACTGATAATAAACTGAAGATATTTACTCTCTCCTCGGCCATCTGCATCTTCGGTCGACTTGCTATAAAATTCAACGTCTCAAACACAAAGCTTCTCGCTAAATATTACATTTATGATTGTACCAAAACAAACTCAAGTTGATTTTGGGATTTTTTTGGTTACAGCTATTACCAAATAAAGTGGATCTTTTGAGTATCAGAAAAAAACTAGGTTCATCCATTTTAAGTTTTCTACTTTCTAGGTTGTAAGAGGAAAATGCACTTCGCTCCCGTTTTGGTTAAGTTGGCATGGAACCTTCTAAGCAAAAAGAGAAAAACCTAAACTTAAAGCTGAAACCAAACAAAGCCTAGTAACAAAACCGCATATCATCATTTCAAGAAAATCGATGAATACAAGAGCTACCAAGTGGATCACTTTGCATATGATCAGAGAAACAGGAATATAAGATGAGTGATATAATGGATATTGTACGAATATTGAACTAAAATGCTGAACTGCTGCTAAGTTTAGGTTCCAAAATTTAATCTATTCTTATGATTACTGAACTAAGGTGTTGAAATTACTGCCAACTATAGTTTTGGAAGTCTAATCTATTTTCTATGATGTATCGTAGTCTTATGCCGTGATATGATTCTTCAATGGAAGGTTTCATTGATAAAGTTAATTTGCAGGTAGGATTTGGATGACAAAAAATTCATTTCGAGGACTTAGACTTAGAGTTTTATGAGAACTTGAGGTAGGTAGAAAAAATTGTACGGACAATGTCATTAGACTTTTTGGAATACTGTTAGTGATATTGAAAATGAAGGTTGTGATGAAACATGAAACTTGAAAGTGAAATAAAACATGAAATCGCAACAATCACAAAAATCAACAGGGACATTCTTAACTCTATGAAAGTCGATATGAATGCAATTAAACTGATAGACAAGGTCACCGATGCTTTTTTTTCCCAAAAGACCGAAAGAAATCTCAATTAAATACTTAAACTCTATATGGCAGGCATGAGCACAACCAAGTGCCTAACCATGAACCCTGAAATCTCAACAAACGCAAAAATTCCATAACATAAAACCCTCGATAATGAAATGTACAAAACTGTAAGCAATCAATTATGCATCTGTAAACATAAATTGGCAATATGAGTTCAATCAATACTCTAAATCCTAAAAACTAACATAAATCAAACATGATTAACTTACGAACTCTATGAATCAAGAGTATTTTAAACAACCAGGTTATAAAGAAGTATGCTTTCTAAAACTATAAAGAGTGATACAGAACATGAAAATCCTGGAAAACCATCAATAATCTCAAGAGTTCAACATAAATCCACAACATTACAAACTCCGACAATCAACATGTATTACAGCAAAAGGTCTAGAACCCCAATTTAAAATGATAAGAAAATAGAAAAGAGTTGATTGCAAAGTCCAACACATAGATTTCACAACCGGTATAGATCATTACTCTCCCTAATCCTTAATTAAACACTGTGATCATCTAAGAGCAAATTGAAAGGCATATCTAAGAACCAATTAGAAAGAACTATACTTTATAAAACTAAGAAAAGCATAGAGCTTTAACTAAATTACTAGAGTAGCAGGTCCAAAAACAACGATTAAAAAGATCAAACATGAAAAACAGACTCTCAACATTCATAACCCACCTGAAAATTCAAACTCATAAGCCAAATACTTAATACAGCAACAGGTCCAAATACCCAAATAAAATAGTCGTAAAAAAACACGAAAAATTATTCTCAATAAACCCACATCACTAAATGTTTCAAAAACACCTTAAAATATATCATTTAAGAGTCGGGGGAGTGCCCAAGAGGCTAGCCTGCTGAAGCTCAAGCTCATTCATCTGCTGCTCACGGTCCATCTCGATGATGAGCGGAACCACCAGTATCAAAAACGTCGTCCCCGCAATCCACGCCGCTTTCCCAGTGCTCTTTGCAAGGCGCTTCGCCACGTAGGCAGCGTCGGATGCCGCGGCCTTGCTGCGGTACACGATGGGTGACTCCGAGACGCGTGACGAGAACCTTGATAAAATGCCTTCTTCCTTGGCATCTGTGATCGTGAGACGCTTCTTTCCACCAATAGCCGCCATAGTATATAATATATATATATATAGATAGATAGATATATGTGTGGGTGTATATATCTAGAGAGAGAGAGAGAATGAGGGTTTAGTTTGGTTAGAGAGAGATGAATTTAAGTAAGTGTTTTGTTTGTCTGTTTGGTTGTGGCTTTTAAGTTGGTTCCATCTTTTTACTACTAATTAAATTTAAATTGAAAATTAAGTACATAACATGTAAATAGATTCAAATTCTCTCAAAGTTTATTTTAATTTTTTAATGTATTCGATCTTTCATATGTATTTTTATTTTATTTTGTAAATCGACGTATTATTTTATTTCTAAAGTGTTTGTTCAAAAAAACACGTAAAATTTGACAATTTATATTATTTTTTTGTATTTATTAATACTACTACTTTATAAATTGTCAAACAAATATAGAAAGCTCAAATTTTACAAATTTTTTTGAACAAATACTTTCGAAATAAAGTAATACGTTGATTTAAAAAAAATCAAAGATTATTTAAAAATACATATGAAAAAACCAATAATATAACAAAAACCTGACTTTAGCGACTTGAGTAAATTTGTACCCGGCAATACCTATCAGACACGGGATATTTTTGAAAAATATAGCATATGACACGTTAAATACACTTCAGTTATAATTTAGAATGTATATTTTATGTATTTATATAACAAATGTGTTGTTTCTTAAAAAATAGTAACAAATATGTTACTCTAAATTGGTTTCGCTTTTTTGTTTTATTTGGGTAAATAGCAAATATTCCCCATAAACTATAAATTGTTTGCAAAATAGTACCTATAATTTTTTGGACGACCTTTGATAGACCAAATGTGTTTTATTGGTTTGATTTGTAGCTCTTCTAAGTATGTTTTGAGTCTTTACGCTCCTAATTAGTCTATTATAGTATCTTTTACGAAAATTATTGTATCTTCCCAAAACGTTCTATAAAATTGGAGCTACCTTCCGACTTTAGTCCGTCTAGCGACTTTTGAGACCATAACTTCAAACACACAAATATGACACGTCAATCCACAATTTACATACTTCACCCGTCCCAAAATATCGAGACTCTATATATATACGTACAACTATGATCGACAAATATATCAGGCTTACATTGTTGAAAATTAAAATTTTAAAATTTGTTCATATAATTTAACACTTGAACTACGTGATAACATTTTGAAAAAATCGATTTCGACAACTTAAATATGAGTTATTTGTCAATCAAAATTACACGTAATTTGGTATAATCCCAATAATTTAAAACGTACTAAGTATAATTTAAAATATACAAAAATAGTTATTATGGAATGGTTAACCGACAAATCATGTTCATTTCATAAAATAAAATCACTATGATAAGTTTTATTGAAACGTGTGAAGCTCGGTAGTAGTTAGTACTATATTTATTTTCACCCATCCCTCCAGGCTTAAACATGTCATACAATGTTACCATTTAACTGTTATATTGTGTACAATTTTGATCGGTTTATATATGTATCAAATTTGTCGAAATGATTTTTTTTTAAATCTAATCATAAAATTTAATATTTAAACAATATGATGAAGTTTTTGTCATGTCAAAATTACACGTAGTTTCGTAATGGACAATTAAATAGTAACAAAGTGAGTAGTACTATTTTTATTTAGATTATTGTTATAGGCAACTAAAAACCTTATAAAAAACCTTAAAATATAATTTTAATATCGAAAAATAAAAACGATGGGTAAATATAAAAAAAAAAACTATTGTTGGTTAAATTATTTTGGCCGACTATATAATTTATCTTTTATTTATTTATGTTGATAATTGTTCAAGACACGGTAGGATTAGTCTACACTCTTCTTTCAAGATATAAAAATCACAATATTTTGATTGAAAACAGAGAACAAATCCCAAAATGTTGCACTCAGCTCCATCATTCTCCATCTTCAACACAACAGATGGTAATGAAGAAATGGATAAACAAGGAGCTAACAAGTTGGTAGAAAAAATAGAACATATGGGTAGTGTTGAATTCACATTTGGGAAGAGTATTAGTACTAATAGTATGGCCTTGATTGAGGAAAAAGAAGGTGATTTGGAAGAAAATGAAGTGGAACTTGAACCACCTAGTCCTCCTATGTACTTAGCCACTGGGTTAGGATTTGATGGGAATTTATTCCTTCCACCGAGTTTCGATGACGTGGCGGATGGCGAAGAATATTATAAGAGAATGGTTGATGAGAACCCTTCTAATGCTTTGTTTTTGGGGAACTATGCTAAGCTTTTGGAGGTGAATGATCTGTTCTTTCCATTGCTTTTGTTTTTACTTTTAATTTCTTGCTTGTCTTTGTTTTCTAGACAATTTGTCTTATGAGTGGCGCTGCATTTGATTGGCCGGCTTTTTAGCTGTTTCGTATTTCGGTCATGAAATAATTCTGAGCTGATTATTTCTACTCTTTTTGAGTGCAAGATTATTTCTACTTTCGAACCTTTCCTTTACTTCAAATAAGCGAGCTATCTTCTTCATAGCTGCTGGTAAACAATATCGTGATATGTGGCCTTGTTTTGTTGCAGCTTTTAAGCTCATTTTTTTGGTTTTTTTCTTACAATCTGGAAAATAGTTGGATGATTAGCTTAAAAGGTGAGGTTTTATGGCGCTTTAGTCTAAAGAACTAGAGGGTTTTTAGGTTGATAACCTAGTTTTCCACAAAAACCCAAATTCTTTAGCTTATTTGCTTAAAAGTTGCAACCGATAAAGGCCACTGTTGTTCCTCCTGAAGAAAATCAACTAGAGAATATTATGTTATTTGACAGTCCTATCTTTGTGCTATTGAATCTCGGAAGCATGCTGTTTTCAATACCTGTTCAATTCTAGCTGCATTGTACACCTGGATTCGGTGAAACGGTCTACATGAATGTGTGTGGAACTTCAAGGTGTTCCATAGGCACAAAAGATATAAATTGTTTCACTTTTACTAACTGATACATCGATTTGGACAGTCTAAAGGAGACCTTGAAGAGGCTGAGGAGTACTACTTTCGTGCTTCAATTTTAGATCCAATTGATGGAGAGATACTAATGCGGTATGCTAAATTAGTGTGGCAGCTTCATCATGACCAAGATAGAGCACAGAATTACTTTGAAAGGGCCGTTCTAGTTTCCCCTCAACATAGGTTCACATCTTATCATTATATTGCATTATTCTTGGTTCTTAATCACTTAATTTATTGATTTGCTTTCAAATAGTAACATTTCCCATTAAGTGGCATATTTTAATTTAATTTCCTGTAAAATGCTGAGTGGGCATGCTTATCCCTAATCAGTTTGTTGAAGCGTACACATCAAAAGTGAAATCAAATTATTCAATAGAATGTCAATCAAAAATCAGTTGATTGAAATATACACACAGCAAAAGTGGAATTAAAATATTTTGAAAAGTATCCCAATTCAAATTCAGTTCATCGAAGCGTATGCTCATCAAAATACCACTATATATGAAACACGTTTTTCTTTGTGCTAAATGGGATTTAGGCCCAATACAAAATAAGTTTTTTGCCATGCATTCAAGGTTTTAGCAATATAGCATACTCCATAAATTTGAAGATATTTTTTCAGTGATGTTCTGGCAGCATATGCTCGTTTCTTGTGGGAGATAGAGGATGAGAATGAAGAAGATTTTTCACAGAATGACGAAAACAAGGTACTTCTCTGAGTGAACATGTGCTTTGTTAATACCTTACGCCTACAATATATTAATTTTTATAACCCCGTCTAATATTTTCTTTATATATGCAGATTGACGAAAACAAAACTCATGTTTCAATTAAAAGGATTGACGCGGGTATCTCTGGTGGTAATACTGTAGAGGGTGCCGATACTGAAGAGTACTATAAGAGGATGGTCGATGAACATCCACGTAGTTCGATTGCTTTAAGAAATTACGCCCAGTTTCTTTATAAGGTTATTATTGTATTTTCAGCTTCCTTCTCAACTTTTAGATCCTTTCATTTCAAAAATCATAATCGACAATGAACCATATTTGTATGTCAAATAACTATATAGTTGTATACATGTGCTCACAGAGATCGTACATATGTCGTGGGCATATAACATTACAAGCTTAGACCGAGCTGAGTGTCTCTACTTGTTTCATTCAAGGTCAAATCTCTACATTGAAAAAGAAGCTATAGGTCTCTAGATGAACTCATAACGACTGTCTTTATTCACTTCATAACACTAACTATACGAATCCTAGGCTGTAAATAGCATTCCGTTTCGTTCCTGCACTGCGGATATAAACCTATAAGAGGAGTGGAGCTTTCCGACAAATTTAAACGTTTGTAGTATGGCATCAATTTTGTTGTCGTACTCTATCTTAGTCATATGAATGATACTAGTTTCAGTTATAGCTACTTTAATTTCGGCCATCTTAGGTTGTATTTTAGTTCATATGATAGAATTTTGGTAAAAAGGAAAATACTGTTTGTTGTCGCTCATCAGTGTATTTTTAATTAGAAGGTGAAAAAGAGGAACTGTATGAACTAGTTTGTTTGCTATTCGCTCATCTCTCATCATCAGCTACATTTAAAAGTAAGCTCGATATATATCAGATAAGGGGGAAGTGAAAGCTTCTGATCTACTAGGAGATTTGGCAGCAAACTAGTATAACATTGAACCGGTAAACGTAATATATCACGAGTTCTCCAGATGCGTGTTTGGTTTAGTTTAAGATTAGATAATGTTACATACTACTTGCGAGAATTTATGCGGAACTTGCCATCTCTTATTCTAGAGTATCATAGTAAAAATAAAAAATATTGATTTTCAGACTACGGGAGATGTAATAGCATTAGAGGACAACTACTCGAAAGCAATACTTGCTGATCCTACAGATGCTGAAACAAAATCAGAGTACGCCAGGCTGATATGGGACATTCACCATAACAGACGTTATGCGTTGTGCTTGTTTGAGGAAGCTGCTTTAGCTTCTCCAGAAGACAGGTATGTCATTTGCTCATATACCGAAACCATGTGTACATTAGTTAGACCTTTGTTCAATGTATCAAACCATTTCTAAACCCATATTCTGACTTCTCCAGTTGGCTGGTATGTTGTATGATTACATATCGAAACCATATGTGCATTAATTAGACCTTGGTTGGTTGAACGTATCAGTACCATTTTCGAAACCATAGTTTTGGCTTCTCCAGAAGTCAATGATGTATAAATATTTATTAAACCCATATGTTGAAAAACAAAAAACATGGAAACGGTCCCTGGAAATAGGAAAAATCCAAGTCGGGAACAACAGTTATTATAAATTCCTTTCATACACTAAATAGAGCTTTGTGAACATTAGATATTGTTTGGTTGCAGCTTCCAAGCTCAGTTCTTTTGTTTCAAAGCTAGAAAGCATTTGGTTGACCAGCTAAATAAAAGATAAGCTCTCTTGATTTTTAACCTGAATAAGCTAGAAGCTTGAATCTGGATGGACCTAACTTTTCTTTGAAATTCAGAGAGTCCAGATTGTATCTCTTTGTTGTCTAAGAGGTAATGCATATTTTGTCGAGATCCCATAATAACATAAGTTTTATTTGCAGCAATGTTCTCGCTGCATATGCACGGTTTCTTTGGGAAGCAGGGGAGGATGAAGAGGAAGAGGACAAATAAATGCTGAATGATTGATTTTTCGTTTCTTTGTAGATTAAGAGTTTGATCAAGCTAATGTTTAAATAGAACCTTAAGCAATAATGTAGAGAAGAGTAATGAAGCTAAAATGATGTAATACAGGAAATAAGCACCAACATCTCTACTGGTTGTACTATTCTATGCAAACAGAAAGGATTTACATAGACAATGAAGATCTGTTTATCATTTACATTTGGGTAAATTATACTTTAGTGACCTGAGTTTTGACCAATTTTAGGATAAGTGGCCTAAGTTTTTGTAATTTCGGTTTTGTGACCTAAGTTTAACTTTGTTAGCAATTTAGTGACATGTCATCCTATTTTTTGAAAAAAAAAACATATTTCTTGCTAAAAGGACTAAAATACCCTCAGATTTTACCCTTGTAGTTAACAGACGTGAGGGCACGTGATAGCAAGTGTAACGTATTCCGTCCACTGAATTGATGCAAGGTCACTAAAACAATACAAAAGTTAAACTTAGGTCACAAAACCGAAATTGCAAAAATTTAGGTCACTTATCCTAAAATTGATCAAAACCGGCCACTAAACCATAATTTACCCTTTACATTTTACATACAGTAACGGTACAACGTTTTATGAAGTTTCTTTTGCTACTAATTCTTTTACAAATTATCATCCTTGCATGAATTGTTGAAAATTTGTCGCTGATAGAAATTTTGCAATTCAGAAACATAACTAATTTTCTACTAGTAGAATCTTTGTGGAACGTAGTTCTAATTATTTTTTGCTCAAATTTGTTGGTCTGTAGTTCCACCTCAAAAGTAAAAATTGGAGCCATCCATACATACAATCCAAACTTATGACCGTAGATAGAATAATGAACGCGAAAACACAAACGAGTTTGATAGTAACAAAAGGCTAGGCAGGACAAATAATTTAATACCAAAAATGTTCAGCTTTATGATTATGTAAGGAGCTCAACACAGCAAAACTTTTTACCTTAAATTAGGCTGTCAATGAATGGAAAAATAGACGATGAAAAACACTTGCCAAAATTTTGTCAAGCATTTGCCTAGCATGTCTGATTTAATACATGTCTATAGAATAGCTCTCAGATCCATAAAGCCCAATAGGCAGGGGGAAAAACTCTTGACGCCGAGTTTTCTAATGGTTTCAGTTTTTTTTTAGTATTTAATTTTTTTTTACTCTGATTCGTTCTGCACACCACTTCTAGGCCTTCTGTTGCCAGTATATCCCCGGTCTTGATTAGTAGCTGGTCGATAGAAACCATTAGTCTTTGGTCTGTTGTAGTCACGATTTCCCTCTTGAACATTTCCCCGACCATAATTCCGAGGTGCAAAACGTCCCCTCGGGGCTTCCCGATAATTGTAGCCACCTAGACCTCTACCTCGCCCTATTCCTGAAATCAGAAACTTATAATGAGAATATTGTGTTTGAATCTATTTAACAATAATTTTACCTACAAGAGGAACTCCTCAACAGAAATATGTACTCCTAAGGGCTTGTTTGGTTGCAGCTTTTAAGAAATTAGCTGGATATGTTAGATTGAGAAAGAATATGTGTTCATCCAGCTCAGGCGTAAAAAAGAAGGAAGTAAAATATAGAAGTTTGTAACCCAGATACAGTTGAGCTTTTTAGCTACAGAGAAACAAATTCTGAGCTTTTTAGCTACAGAGAAACAAATTCTGAACTTTTAAGCTAAATAGAAACAAATTCTGAATATAAAGACTCCTCGATTAAGGAAGCAAACGAATAAGATGATTACACTCTTTCATTAAAAAGATCAAAGTGTCTACACTAAATAAGTATCTCAACATCCTCTCTTTCTCCAGATACTTCCCATGACAATAAAAAGAACTATATTCCCCAGAACTCACAATTTCAGGTCCATAGTATCCTTCAAACAACACAACACCGCTAATACCAAAGAAGACTTGATACAAGGAAAATGAAGCATGCTAAAAATGATGAAACTAATCCCATCAACAGCTTAGTCTGAAGCTAAAAATTTAGAAGGAACACGGGTCAACTAATACACACTGAGAAATGAGGCATCTTCTATATCTCTACATTAGAAAAAGTTTTCCAACAAAAGCTTTGATCAAGTGTGTAATTCAACTCTCTTACGGAAATAAAAAGAAGGCTAGAAGTACTTACGTCCTCCTCGGGGTGCATTAGCTCTATTTGCTCTTCGCCCTTCAATGAAAACTTGTTGTCCATCTAACTCGACAGTAGAAGCCTATCAAGGATACAACAAATATTAGAGAAAAACAAAGCGAATAAATAAAACAAGTACGAGTGTAGTAATATACAAACCCCTAAAAAATGGCCGTAAACGGTAAACCCCCAAAACACAACAAACTTGAGAAAAAAATTAAAAGATAAACATCAGTAAAATACTTTATAGAGCATAGTGTATATCAGAGACACATTGACATTGCCATATATCAACAGAGAAAAAGTAGCCTAAACAAGAACTGCCATGTTTGGGCGAAGAAGACATTTAATTGAACCTTGGATGAAGAGTTATATTTTCATTATTTAACCCAGAGAAAAAGTAGCGAAACATATGCCGAGTTTGGACAAAGAAGGCATTTGATTGAACCTTCGATGAAGAGTTCTATTTTCATTATTTTAATCAGGAAATAGCGAATGCATTTAACACACCTGTATGGCATTCTGAACACCCATAATATCTTCGAACTCCACAAATGCATAGCACACACCTATATCCTACAACAATTATAGGTTTCAAATGACATATTAGTATCAGGACTCAAAAAGTACCAATATATAATCTTTCTTTTGATTAGATAAAGGGTAGCTAAAAAGTAACCTTGCGGTTTCGAATGGCTACAGCATCAGGCTTAAGTTGACCGAATTTCTTAAAAACCTCCTCAATTTCATAAGCAGACACTGTAGGCGGAATGTTTTTCACATAAACGGACTTTACTTCAGCTGCGAACATACAGATGTACCAAAGAAAAATAAGTAAATAGCATCCAATTTAAAAATCAGAAATCAACAGATAAAGGGTGATGACGGAAACTCATTAAACAGTTCACAAGCATAGACTATAAGGGATGGTTATAAGTGGTCATTATCAATCGTAAGTTCTCTTCAGATAATTTGCAAACGCACACTAAAGTAGCGGGTGTTAAGTTGTAAGAAATAGATAAAACAGAGGGAAATCCAACCTTCCTCTTCCACACCTAAGGGATCTTCTTTAGCTTCAAGCACTGATCTTTCTAAGGCAATTGATGATGGCAAGAATTGTTGAGATTGAGGTTCAGGTATTTGATCCCACTCTGAAACAGGGGGATGTGTCTTGTTTAAGGAGGGTCGAGGTGGCATTGTTGTTACAGATGGTCCCTTAGACACCTGCAGCTTTTAAAAAGTCAAAAAAGAAAACAGAAAGTCGTGCATAAAAAACAGTCATTATCTGTGACGTGTTTTAAGGTCGTCTAATTTTCATTGTATAAAGTAAAACTGAAAAAGATGGTTGAAATTTAAAAACAAAATCGGTAGAATTAGAAATTAACCAATTGGTGGTGAAGGATTTCTCTCGCGCATACGTTGCATTTCATCTAAACTTAGTTTTTTTGTGTGAGGCGGAAAGTTTTAAAAAGTACAGCAAGGAAATCCTGTCTGGATACAAAATTTGGTGTTGTTTTGAAAAGAACAGTAGAAGGAAAATGCCCAGGTGTTTTCACTTTTCACTCTACATTTTAAATAAAAATGGTCTCTCAAAATCGTCCAAAAAGGTTCAGCCATCCTTATTACTCCCTTCGTCCCAATTTATTGGGGCAGTATTCCTTTTTTAGATGTCCCAATTTATTGGAGTACCTTCCTAAATTAGAAACTAATTTTTTGTTACTTTCCACCTTTTACCCTTTTGCAAAAATAACATAAAAAGAATCAAACAATAAATAACGGCAAAAAAGTCAATTTAAACCAAAAAGCAATGTAATCATGATGTTCCCTTAATATTTGCTACTCCCCGTAGTTCCCCAATAAAATAGGATGGAAGGAGTACGTATTAGTGGGTTTTTTTTTGTCTAAGGAGTTATTTTCTTCTGAAAATTATAACCACCAGAAAGGTGGCCTTTTCAGCCAAAAATACCACCATCACATATGTCTACAGTTCCCAGGGTGAAATCAAGACAAGGATGATAAAATATCAAAGAATTCTTGAGGAAAAATTGTGATCGAGTCGCATGAATTTATAGAAGTTCCCTCTTTTACTGTTAAGCAAAGGAACAAACAGTAGTAGGAATAACTCTCTTGGTACGTACAATAGATGCATAAGTGTGTCTCTGAGGCTCCACATTAGGATCCTCAACAGGAGCAGCCACATGATCCGGCATGGACATTTTCGAATTTTGGAGAGGGACATTATTAGAGTGGACGATGTGACTCTCGTTGTTTTCCACCTCCGCCGGTTGCTGCAGTGGTTGCTCTGGGAAAACGTGATTTTCACCTGAACCATTTTCTTTTATATCAGCAGGAGCTACAAACTTCGTGGATTGGTTTTCCCCTTTCTGCATGTAGTTGGATACTGAAAAGGCCAGAACTAATAAAAAAATATGCAACATTTATCAAAATGAAAATGTGAAAGAGATGGTAGGCTGTTCAAACAGTTGGTTACATTAATCTTCTTTTGCTTTCATTCCCCTACTATTTTAGTCGTGGGTAGTCAATCCACCACAGAGCTCCTTCCTATTCATGTACTATACTGCCAGGCATTTCATTTTTGCACAAAAGAACTTATTCAACATATATCTTTGTGAGTACCATTATAGGCTTAGAGCATCTGCATTGGAGATGTTAGTTTTTGCTTAGCTATAACTTGACACGTAGGCAAAAAGACACTTCCTAAACTTACACATTTGATTGTTAATTTTAACTTGTATTTATACACCACATTGGACTCATTAGTTTTAACTACCAATATTTTATTCGCATTAATGTATAATTATAATGAATACAATGACCTTCTTTAGGTTTATTTTTATATGTTTTAAACAAATAAATAAAAGGGTATAAATGTATAATATAACCATCAGTATATAATGGAAAGCAAATAAATAAATGAATAAAGGTATTGGAAAATAACTTTCTACTATTGGAAAATTATAACCACCGACTCATTTATCAAAAAATTTTAAAAAAAATCTACCATAAGTAGAAAGTCTACTAAAATTATTGTGATATTTTTCCAAAGTAACGTTTACAATGAAGAAATACAGGAATGTAGTAATATAATTCCCATAAATAATTAATAGGAGTAATACTCCACTCCACGTCCCTTTTCAATGATAAACACCATCAAGAGGCCACGTCACTCGTTAATATGAATGCTAATTGTAACAATGAATTAGTGGGTATCCTAACGTCTCCAATGTGTAGCAAAAATGCATTGTTTTGAAATGTCTGACACTAACTACTCCATTGTTGATGCTCTTATAGTAACAGTGTATCTTTCACTGATATCATCCTAATTGTATATTATTCATTTTTTTGACGATAACCTAATGTATACGTTTAAATGAATTGCAGGGGGAAAAAAAGGAATGAGAACCTAATGCTTAGACTTCTGATAAGATGAAAAACATATCACTCATTTACCTCAAGTGAAAGAGAAAACTTAATGATCATAATACCTGGTCGCTGAATAGAGGTTACTATATTAACTTTGGGATCAAGAGTGCTCTGGCCTAGATACGCCACTGGATGGTGGAGAAAAAATTCTTCTTCAATAAATTGAAAAATATCGCTAAGAACAAAGTAGCCAGTTTCCTGAGGTGCCAGGAAAAAAGTTTGCACAAATCTCCTTTTTTCACTAAAACCATTAATGAGAACCGATCCGGAGAGCATCGCAAGAACACCCCCATTCCAAGATTCAAGAGAATTAACTGTCTTAATTTCTATTCCGGCATAATTCAGAGCCATAACCATTTTGTGGATTTGCTGGCATAAAAAAGGAAAAAGATTAAATAAAATGGTCTATAGTGAAACAGAAAATAAAGAAAAATAAACAAGTCCCCAGAATTTTAGCATAATAAGCCTGAGTGCTATCTGTATACATGTTAAACAAATAATATTAGCCATTAAACGACTACCCAAAGGTGATATTATTTCCAGAAAAGCACGCATTGGTCAGGCTGTTAAGCAGCTCGTGCGCGTACTCAAATATTTTAAACCAGACAAAGGCCAAAACAAGAAAAAAGGAAAAGTAAAAAGACAGGCTTGATGGAGTAAATACTGTTCCGAATTGAAAATTTGATGGGGAAGAAAGGACATGAGCAATTAATAAAAGGGGCACCTTTTTTCCAATCAACCTTATTCAATAATCTTTCTATATAGTAGTTACAGCGATAACAGCTTATAAGTTAATATTAACTCCGCTCCTTTCAACATTATAGTGGAGACTTGTAAGTCGGCAAGTTTAAAGGAAAAGCTGATGTGTTAAACATTTAGTAGCTTCATCCTAAGGCCTTAGGATCATAAATCTGTTACCATCATTCAAAGAGTCCAATAAATATCTGCTCACGATTTCATGCTAGAGGCTCTTTTGGTGAAACTCACAAAATTAGGGCAGCTTATTTCCCCACAAATTTTATATTATTGTGTCAAAAGTCACAAGTTCTCAAGGGAAAACATAATCTGGTAAGCTAAGGAAATAATCACAGGTATAAGAACTTAAGCACACGTGAAAGGGAAGAAAAGCATATTAACAAACAGAACCAGACATATAAATGAAAAGCAAAGACGGTTAACTTGAAATGGAGCCCTATAAAAACGATTATTAACTAGACCATCTACATGGCTTCAATGCAAAAAAACTGAAGCCACATTAAGGCCCTTATCAATCTACAGCAAACAAGTACAAAATTCTTTCTTTCTTGGTAACATTTGAGGTTTAAGCATCTAGTGATCTACATAGGCAAACCGGAGATTTGGGCTCGTTTTTTATAACTAAAATTCTAACTTATCCAAAAAAAGATGCATGATTCTGAAAACACATACCAGCGTTGCTGTAGCGGTGTCTCTTGTGCTCCCATCAACACGAACCATGGTGCTTGCTTCACCGTAAAACTGGTGAACCAGTTCAGGCTGGTTTTGCAGTACCTGATAATATTGACCGACGAAGTATGTTCCCACCTATATAAATCAAGCAATAATACTATGTGCTTAAAGATCGAGTGTGATAGTTGAACATAAGATAAAAATTAATTTTTGCATGATGGGTTTTATAAATGTAGCATAGAGACTCTTTAAAATCTCTTTCTAGTGTATTTAAAGAACCAAATTGACAAAATGAAGATGGGTTATGTCAGCAAACTGATGAAATATTGTCGAACTAAGTAGCTTCCTTATAAGTCAATTTCCTGTCCTACAATTCCTACCATAAAACTCAATAGAAATTTCTACTTTTTCTTTGCAATACCCATGGTAATAAACACTGAGGAACAGTGACCAAACAAAGACGCCTGTCTAGCAAGGTAAAATGACAAGATGTATGTAGAACTAAGTACCATCCACAAAAATCAATTTCTCAAGCTACAACTCCCAAAATAAAGCAATACCGATGGAATAACTATGGATTAAGGGGTAATCAAAGAAATCAAGGACTTGATTTCGTAATGGGTAAAGACAACTGGACTTTAAAGATCAAACTGGCAGACATCTTAGAAAAGATCCTCATTATAACTAAGACCTACTCTAACAAGTTCCATGCATACAAGTAAAATTCAATAACTTTTCATATATCCCCTTCCTTAAGAAATTCATTTTCAGTAAAAAGATCATGCATTCAACAATGCATGCTTATCAAAAACGGGGACACACCTGGAGACACACTTTACCAAATGACTAAACAGTAGATCAACTTTAGTCTTCAGATATCAATTCGACAGATATCTAATAGAATTTCATCAGACAAGCTACTTAGCAGTCTAAATGCATACAGTTGACTATGTATTTATTTATATCCATGCCTTCCTTTGATAAATATTGCTAACATAACGATCTACTCTGCAGTTCACTTGCTAATCACAAAAACAAACAAACACACTTTTCTCTCGGCTTGTTTCGCTGCCACTTTTAAGCAATAAGTTGGCTTGTTTGGCCCTCAAAAAACTAGGTAACTCAGCATAAAACTTCAAGCTATTTAACCCATAGAAAAGTGTTTAGCTTTGAAGATGTCAAAGTAAGGAAATTTGAGGTTAAGAGCTTACGAACTGCACCCCTATCGAGAAAAAAAACTAATCTTTTACCATGTATCCTGAATTTTTTTAATTGAATTTAGCATTTCAGTACCTTAATAATTACGGGAAGAAAAAAGTTCTAGTTCTAGTTCTAGTTCTAGTTCCGCCACACGTATCTAAAGATTTACAACTGGCCAAACCCAAGATGAACGGTATATATCACCTAAACTTTTTATAACCCAATACAGTAAATGAGCAAGACCCATCATAACTCTCTAGTTAACGAGCTCGATAGTAACAAAAAGGCAAGGCTATAATCTCCACACTGATGGAAAATCTATTTTTTTAATCATTAATGTCGGTCGTAATTCTTATAAATGTAGCATCAAGCCCACCAAACTAATCATGTTTTTAGTTGGTCACACAATGTATTTTTACAAAAAAAAGAAAAAACTCAAATAATTTATAAACTCCTGTTTAATCAAATTGGTGAACCCTAATTTTTTACTTAAACCAATACAATTACTGATCAATTACAACGTCTCTATATTGGTATAAAATCTGTTTTAATATCATTAATTTAAGATAAAACCCCATAAATATAACATCATAAAACCCAATAAAAACAGTTTCTCCTATTTATTTAGTTATTACATATTATATAAAAAAAAAAGATAAATAATGGTTGGAAAAAAGGACCTGAGCAACAGTGACGGGCAAATGAAACTGCGTCGCCATAGATAAATATTCTTAAACCCTAACTTTATTGTAAACCCTAGATCCGTAATCACTCTCTCAGAGTCCACTACTTCGATATATATATATATATATATATATATATATATATAGTAGAGAGAGAGAGAGAGAGAGAGAGAGAGAGAAATTTAATTTCGTGAATAAAACGTATGTGATTTAGTACTATTTTTAGATTTATATGAATAGTGTGGTGACTTATTTATCACTAATCATTAGCTGTTTTTTTTTTTTTTGGTAAACTGACGTAAGTGGGTAGCTAAATTCTTTATATAAATTATATAAAGTTAAAATAATCTAATCGTTCATTTAAAACTTAACTAAATAAAAACATAAACTATGAAAAAACTATTCATAGTCATTATACATACATATATATATATATATATATATATTTATAAATATAATTTTAAAAAAAAATCTTTATATATATCAATATAATTCATCTATCGCTTTGTTTATTTATTTATTTTGAAAGTTATATATGCTTATTTTTTATTAGTTGAGTCTTAAATGAACGATTGAATTATTTTGATTTTATATAATGTATATAAAGAGTTCGAGTCATGGTGACTCTGAGTTAGGTATCCCACTTCCGAAGTAAATGGGGGGTTTTTGTTGACCGGAATTTCATGGAATATTATTTCGATTTTGTTATAAATTTTACTTATTATTAGATTATGATCTACCCAGTAATTATTTGCAATATTTGTGATAGTAGTCAGGACAACATAATAGTTTTATTATGTATCGTTTTTGTTTTCGGGAGTGTAACTTGTGTGTAGCGAGTATCGAGATTCGTTAAATTGATAATTGTCTACAATTGTGATCGTTTAGGGATCTAAATGGTTGCTCACTTGCTTTTTATATTAACAATGTTGATTTCTTGGTTTAACTTCCGGAATTTAGTTATGGTTGTTACTCTCAGTTACATATGCTTAAATGTGCATTATTAATATTAAGTTGAGTTACACTTATATAAATGATCTTGTTGTTAACTTGTTATAGTGATGAAAGATAATACACACAATAATGCTCCCGTGTCCCAACCGTGTGACTAGCGCGACACAATATTTTTATATCGTAAATATAAAGATAACTCGTTTGTTTTATTTCAAAATTTCATATTTGTATTTTTCATACCGTTATTCTAAAATCCATACACTTTTTTCAAAATTTCATATCATAATTCGTAGATTTCACTCTTATTTTCAAAATTCATATCTCAATTTACAAAATTCATATCTCAATTTACAAAATTCATATATTTACTTACATAATTGATATATATAATTTTCAACTCCATACACTTAATTCACGTAAATTCATACACTTATTTTTCAACATTATAACAAATTCAACTCTTACCCGTCATCCGATTTCGAACTAACACTTCGCTGTCGTGGGCATCTCTTTCGACGACCGCATCTCCGTCGACATTAACATTGAGTTTTCGACCTTACTCTACACCATCGGCGCCCATTCCAACAGATGTGTCCGTCTCAATCTCCACCAAATAGAGAGATCGAAGAGATAGTGAGGAAGAGAAAAAATCCGGAAAAATAAAAGGAGGAGGAGGAGAGATCGGAAAGAGAGAGAAAGCATGAGAGATCGGAGAGAGTGAGAAGGAGCATGAGAGCGATTGGAGAGACTGAAAGGAGGAGAAAGACAGTAAAGAGATTGAGAGTGATGAATCAGTTTTTTTTATTATTAATTATTAATTAAACATAAAGTTGAGTATATTTATGTTAATTTCCCCTCTGAAAAATTTAAAAAATTCAGATTTTTAAAATTAGTATTTCATTGTATTATCAAAATAAAAATATGCTACCAAATATAGTCATAGACTTTTAACCGAGTTCAAATCTTCTACCCTATTTTTCTATCCCCTTCCGTACCCTCTTGCTTATTTTATCAAAAAAATTTCTAAAAAAATTGAAAAAAATTGTACAATTACTATAATACATGTATCAATACATTCCAATAATTATTTTTAAAAGAAAATCCACACAAAATTTGTTTTGGAATAAATGTATAAATTAGTGTAAATTAAACATTGAATATTAAAAAAATTGTCTAAAACAATATTATGTTCAAATGTTTTAAAATTTGAATACAATATAATATAAAAGTTTATAAAGTTGGGTATAAGTTGTGAAAATTTAAAATTTAAATAAAAATAAGTAAGGATGCACGAAAGGGGTAGAGAATAGGGGTATAATATTTTGACTCCTTTTAACCTATTTAAACCATTATTACATCAACGGTTACCAAAGTTCAATCTTAGTTCTATCTGCTGTGTCAATAACCAAACATGACATATAAAGTCTTTAAAGTAGAATAAGTAACAACTTTGGTCGATGTTTTTTCTTTTTAATAAAAAGTATATCCAAAAGAAAGTTAATTGCAAAGCCCAAAAACTTAATATGAAAAACAATATATTTGTGTTAGTAGAAAAATTATCTTAGGTCTAAAACAAATAACAAAATGGAAAATGATTAATTTAGTCATTTATTTAAAAGTGAGATGACCATTTCTTTTGGTATACCAATTAACAGGACTTTAACATTTTATAAGCACTTACTAATGTGTATATATGACTTTATTTTCATAATTAGGAATAATAGTGTGTATTGTTTCTTGTTTTGATTTTTTTTTGTTTACAAAATTAGAATTTTATAGTAGGCCACATTTCTATTTCGCACCGGGCCAAAATAAACTCTGGGCGACCCTGTCATCAAACATCAGCGCAACACATGAACTTCTATCTACTAGCGAGTCTATTCAAATATTTCCTCAAAATGCAGCAGTAGGGTTCAATGTTGTGTTATTTTATTTCCGTTTTTCTTATCGGAATAAACTATATTCTTAAGAGTTCAGACCACTATGGGGTTTTTGTCCCATAGAAGACATTTTCTCTATTATTAATAAAATTGAGCAGCCTTCACGTAAAAAAAAACAAAAAAAAAACGGATTCAAATATTGTACCAAAAATCAAATGACGGTGGTATTATCCAAACCAATTAATTGTTACCATCTAATTGTTACGTGTTTGGAGATGACTGAACAACGCAACTATTATAGGAAGCAGCGTAGGTGACTCTGAGTCAGAGTGACTCTGAGTCAAGGTGACTTAGAGTCACCTACGCTGCATCCACTATTATAACATACTCTTAATACCCTTTGTGAGATCAAAAGATAAATGGAAAAATAAAACACCACAAGGCAAGGCAAAAACTACTTTAGATATGTGAGCAAGCTATATGCATGGCTGAGCCATGTCTACTTGTGAAAACGTAATTATGAGGTTCTCACAAGTTAAATTCAAATCCAAAAGAAAAGTACAAGTGACCATGTAAAAGCAAATAAAAATATTAGCTCATCACGAGGATCCTGACGACTCTTCAAATAGATCAGATCGTGACACACTAAAAAAAGACCAACTAATTTATAAGGAAAAACTAAACATCACCATTTATTGTAATCTGAGGTATTTATAGTTTATAAGTTACAACCACTTGATACCAAAGAGAAGAAAGAAACTCAGAAAGAAATAATTTACTAGAATGGCAAATGCAATAAAACATAGTTCTAAAAAAAGATGGTTGTTCCTAAGTAGTAATTAGGTTTGACAAAAATTGATACAATTACCCAAAATGGGAACACAGGACAGCATATTTCATACTACAATACAATTTTTATTATTATTAATGAGGTTGAATATCAAGGAACATACAAGCTCAACCGAATTCAATAACCCGGAACATTATTGTTACAACAATATAACAAATTTTACCACTACAAGTTATAGAGATATATCATCGTACAGAACCGATAATAATGCACTAACCAAAAACCTTAGTGCACTAAAGCAACACATCATTGTACAGAACTGATAATAATGCACTAACCAAAAACCTTAGTGCACTAAAGCAACAGCTGCTTCTTCTACCAATGGCCGAGTGATATGCACAAAATGCTCGGTTTCTCTTTCCATCTCCTCCCAACATTTATCCTCTCCCTTCCCCTCTTTCATCTTCTTCACAAATCCCACAAACTTTCTCCAATTGTCTGGTTGGAACAAATCAGGTGTCATCCTTAGATATGTAAATGCACACATTTCTCTCTCCTCGCCATCGATTTCCAATGATGCTGCTTGCAGTATCTGTTCGTGAGCGTAATCATCGTATCTAGGCAAGGCGTTTTCACCGGCTAATGGGACCTGAGCTTTTTTAGCGGCAATAGCAACTTGCTTAACGAGTTTCTCAGGGGCACATAAGGCATCTTGCGGCTGCTCATGGTCACGCATCTCTATACATGTGAAGTTGAATATTGCCTTATGCCGTGCCAGCATTTGGGCAATAGGGAGATATCTGTGTGTTAAAAAAGCACAAGTTAAAACACTTCGAAAAGTGAATGTTGTAACTATAGGGCATAAAAACTAGTATCTAGTTTCAACGAGACAAAAGAGAGAGATAAAAAACCGAAAAGCACAAAAAAACGTCAGAAACGTAAAAAAACACAAAAGCGGGTTCAAGGAGCAAACCGGCCTTGTTAGATATTTTATTCAATTTTATTTCACCTTTTTGGATGTGTAACGTTGTGTGAAGGCAATAACAAGTTCTGTGGACTTTTATTGAAGTTTGCAAAATGTGCACAAAGCACAAAAAACGTGGAAATCGTGATAAAGCACGTTCTGAAGAGCTTCAAGAGCAGATGACAAGGGATTTACAGTTTTGGTCTTGCTTAGATTTAGTTATAAGAATTATTTCTTTTGTAATATGCATGCATATAAACTTGTAGCTATAGATGTATATGGAACTGTGGTTCTATTGGGGTTAAATGTTTTATTTCTTCAGTGTTAAACTTCATTATCATGAACTAGAGATGGGGTTTGGCAAATATTTTTTGTTAAACACAGCATATGCTGAGCCAACATGGGCAATAGATACATACCCGTCTCTAAAACGCGTGTTGTAATACCCAGCTGTGAGCTCCGGGGCATGTGAGCGGGATCCGTAATGCCAGTGAATGCCCGCGACCTTGACAGAAATTTTGACATTGGAGTTTCCGAAAATGCCCTCAGTGGAAGAGAGAATTCTCTCTCCATGGGATAAAAGCATATTGGAGTACCAGGTGAGAAAAAATTCGCCGTACTCGCTGTTCCATCCACCACCTTCTTTTTTAAAGAAATTAGTATCTTCAGGCCAATTATTGTATTCGCCTGCGTCTGTTGGGCCTGTGCTTCCCCACTTTTGCTTGCCTGCTGCTTCTGCAGCGGCTTTTAGATGACCTAGCATGTACTGTGAATGAAAACCAGAAATTTATAAGATTAAAGGCTAGTTACTATTTTCAACAATATAAAGTGAATCTGAAGCGAACAACAACAGCCAAGCATGTAAGAGAAACAGATAGTGATCAAGCTTAAAATCCTAACGAGAAGGTCAAGAGGAAAAAGGGAGGGGCACGTGATAAAAATCAATCGTTCTGTTCCAAGTAAATAATCATTCTGTTCCAAGTAAATAAATACAGTCCTGATGGAAACGATTGATTGCACTTTACTGGTTTTAGCTTATAAGCTCAGATATTTTCCTCCCTAAAAATATAGTTTTCTTTTGGTTGACCGTCTTAAAATATCCGAGTCACTCTGGATTTTGGGCAAGGCTAGAAGATTTAAGCTGACTGAACAAACAAGCCATAACAACGAACTAGCCAAAAGTATAAAAGAAAATGGGATTAAAAAGAATTATTTATCATTACTGCTTGCTGTTAAACAAATTCCACTTATAAGTTATAAGAAAAGTTTACATATCATAGTTTATACAGACAATAACGAGCAAGTGGAGCTTTAGGTAATTGTGCAGCTAGCAGTATTTACAGTAAAATGAATGAAGTGAGTTGGAAAATTGAAGAAAACCAAAGCTATTTACCTTATCATAGCACTGAAAAGCTCCGATTCCTGGAAATTTCCAGGTTCCATTTGCTTCTGGATAGGAGGGATATCGGAGTTCACCTGCTGGACCCATTCCAACTTGGATTTCCTTAAAAAATTGAAGGATACTTTTTCAATCAGTAATTTGAGGACAAATTATCACCATATACTTTTATAAAAATTACAAACTTTGCAAGGCAATGAATAAAAAATGAGAGGCAATGAGCTTCTGGTAATTACCACAATGGTGTCCCCAAGAAAGTTTTGGAATCTATCTCTAAAAGCACGCATAAAGTCACCATAACACTGGACTGGTGACCGCCCCTTAAGAACAGGAAGAGTATCACAACCTAGAGAGATGTATTCATAATTTCTTCTTCCCCATTGGTCTGTGTATGCAAGATCAGGGTCTCTGTCAATTTCTTCAACAACCCACTTCGGTAAGGGGATACTGTACATAATAACCCAAATAACAATTTCAGAATTAATAGTAATAACAACCTTTTTCCATCAGCACAAGACGAAAACACGCCAATAAAAAGATAACTCTGTGGTGCCATAGATATGGTTTATCAAAAAATCATACAGCCCACCATCAAAGACTTGATTTCTAAATAATGAAAGTTATTTAGATGATTTATTAAACAAGGAACATAACATTACCATGTGATTTTTTTTTCCAATTTCAAAAGGCTTCAATGTGAGTTTGTTGTTATTTGCTCAAGTTCCATTGCTTTTTTCTGATGTTAAAATTATAGCAACTTTAGAAACAAATAACTACGAAAATGCCCGATATAAGTTCTGATCCTATGTTTTGTTGTTACGGAATATGATGATAATCTCCCAATAAAACCCCCCTAGGTTTTGTCTATAAATAGAGGATCTGTTCCATCAATAAGCCAGTTTAATCTATTTATTACCGCTTTCTATCTGGACATGAAACAGTCTCTGCTGTCCTTATGAAATTTCAGAGAACAAGTTATGATAATTTAGAAGTTGTAAAAGATAAGATAAATTAAGAGTGTAATTTGTTCTATCCTTTTTAAGGATAGACCAGAAACATGTAGTAATTCAGAAATAGCAAAAGATAAGGGTTGGAACTTGGAAGTTCCGTAGAAGTATCATACAGATACTTGCAAGTTATCCCTTCTTCATTCTAAGTTAAGTCATAGCTGGAACTTTGAAAATTGAAAGTAGAAGCCACACTAAACAACAAAGAAATAGGACCCATAACTTTCAGCACAACCATATGTTTAATTTTGTGTGCCACAAGTCCAAAGATTATGGACCACATGCTCCCCTTTATTATCATAACTATACGGAAGTACCTTCTCCATAAGCTTAAGCTCTTAAATAAGGATAATTATCATCTTAAGCACAAGAGTGTAGCCACCCAAAAAACAACTACGCAAATATTATGGACCACATGTTTACTTTTGCGTGCCACAGTCCAAATATTATGGGCCACATGCTCCCCTTTATTAGCATAATTATACGGGAAGTACCTTTCCCATAATCTTAAGCTCCTAAATAAGAATAAGAATAAGAATAAATGAAAAACAACTATGCATTGACTTATCAAGATTTATCACCCATAATCACATGTATTAGCAATTATACTAAGTATCCGAAAAAGTCGGAAAAGTTTGAAACTTGATGGCTAAATTACAGTATAACCTGACACTTTCTTGGAATTCTAAAAGTCGGTATGTTGTTGGCTAAACTAGAAGTCTTAAGTTTACATTGATCTTATCTTTATATTAATTTCATAATAGCCATCTATTCGTTCCAAATGGACATCATGTCAGGATAAATTATCTGCTGCTACCGTGTACTCGACTCCGAGTAGAGATTCGACGCTTCACAAATACACAAAAATTAACCGCAAGTTAAAGCAACTAAAAAGGGTGAAGTTATACGTACGTGCAAGAGTCACCGACATTACCACCACATTGATGGAACGACATCACAGCCTGGACTTTGAGCCCATGTTTCTTGGCCATCTCCATGAGCTCGACGTAGCCTCCCCAGTTGTACTCCCCTGGTGCTTCTCTCTCTACCAACCCCCACCATACGTCCATCATGATGCCTTCCACACCGGAGCTCTTCAACGCCTGAAGACTTGCGTTCATAGCTTTCCTCCTGTTTACTGTATTCCCCATGGTCACACTGTCGAGAGGCATCATTACAAATACTGGCACCCCCTTCTTCTTCACCTGGGTTACCCAAATAATACAGAATTTTCAAAAACTAGAACACGGTTTCGACAGTTAGCACCGAAAAGGGACTTTTCGGTTGCAAATTTTGACCAAATAAGGATTCATTTTTATTCCTTACTTAAATTCTCAGAACCAATTCAGCCCAAAGCCGTGATAAAAATAGAATAAAGTCAACTTCTAAATTGGATAACAACAGCAGCATAAGCAATAAAAGAGGTCCAAACTTACAAGTTACGATCAAACAATGAAGAAAAAATATAGAGTACGGATTCGTGGATTTTTCTCAAAATAAACACTAGATCTACCACAAAAACTCGATTGACGCTAAAAGATTCCACCTTATTTTTCATTTCTTTGAAGTGGAGAAAAAAAAACATACGAGATACCAGAGATAATAAAATTGCACAATATATTCGCTATAATTGGAAATAGGGGAAACTGTGACGTGTGTACAAATACATATTGTTTGCGTTTGCAGATAAGTTCATGTAAATTTCTTGAATGTGATCTAAACATTACAAACCCTGTAACAATTAATAAGATCCGGCTACTTTGCTTCAATTGATAAATATAGTGTGCAGACACTTTTATAGCGGGGAATTTATTTCTAAAAAGCAAGCCTCGGAGCAATTTAAGCAGTTAGCAGAGTTTAGGCCGGTAAGTGGTTACATGGGATTAGGCACCTAGACGGACTATCTCGGAATAAAACCCACCTTGCGCCTTTTATAAACATCTATTTTCACAAATGCTCTTAAATAAATAATAGTAATAAGAGAAGTTATGTATCTTTGAATTCATTTTATTTTAAAAAGTGCTACTTTGCCAACTTGGTACTATTTTTTTTTTTAAATATAGTATTTCTTTAACCCAATTGTTTAATGAACAAAGTATTTCCCCGGCCTTATTAATTCAATTTATTCCATCAAATATTTAGCTTTTCGATTAAAAGTGTTTGGCAAAAGAGCTCAAAAAGCAGGAAGCTATGACTTTGACGACTTTTTCAGCTTTCTAAGTATAAATTTTCCAATTAAATCATTTTTATATATTTACAAGTCACTCATAAGTTAAAATAAGTTACAAAAATGACTTATCAAAACAAAACTTATAAGTAAAAATTCTAAGGTGTCTTCTTTCAAGCTAGTTTTTTTTTTCTCATTACTTTTTAAAATTGAAATATTGAGCTCTATAAGCTCAATTCATTTAATATCTACTAATAAATAAATAAATAAGTAATTTTCTCACCTGGTAACCCTCCCTGTACTCTCTCTCCCTCTCCTCCTCCTCCGTCGTCACCGTCTCCATAAGCGCCTGACACGTCACCGATAAATCCCCCCTCATACTCTGACCGATCCTCGGGCTCACCGGTGGCGACGGCGACATCCTCTCCATCTCCGCCTCTCCCACCCTGTGCGCCACCCTCCCACGACGGAGGCTCATCGGAGACCTCCAAACCGCCGACGCATTCACCGTCGTTGCTTGGTCACTAACCCCGCCGGAGACGCTACCGGAGTCCACCGGTGTGCCGGAAAGAGACCCGATCTGCTGCGGTAGGCTCATCGCCATTGTATGTATCTCGAGTTTGTATAATATATGTATATATGAATGTATTATGTATATGTGTGTTGTATATATGTGTGAATATTAATTTAATGAGAGTGGTGGTGTGAATTTATAAGCTCTGCTAAGCTACTGTGTGGTTTTTGGATTATATTATCAGCTTTTGAATATTATTTTGTGAATTTTGAATATTATGATTTAGTTTGCATATTAACTCACTAGCTTCAAATATTTTCAACTTTTGCTCATAAGATATTTTACTTTTAAAATTGATCTTTATTTTCACAATGTCATGACTCATGACTTGTAGGTCTATTGATTTAGTGTTTAAAATGATCGTCTTTGTGATTCAAAAAGAACTAGCGAAAGAGTGGCTATGAATTTATAAGATGTACAACTACTCTAGTTCCGGAAAAAAAAACTAAATGTTATTGTAATCTTATATAAAAAGGAAATACATGCTTGATATACGGTTGTTCTACTAGTGAGCCTTGTACAATTTGAGTTTTATAATCTTAACCTAACTTACTATTTCACATTTATGTTTGATCTCCATGTACACCTTTAAATGCCATAAATTTGTATTCATTTAGTCGGTGTTGGTTTTGTTTAATTTCGATATATGTGATTTTAATACCTACATAGTACGTACATAAGATAACGAGTAACGATTAACAAAGGAAAGCTACATTAAGGGGTTTTACATAATAAGTTTTTTAATTCAAAATTGGTGTTTTACAAAAACAAGTGTCAACCTGTGTTTGGTAGCTTGAGTTCTAAACCTGTAAATAATACATAGAAATTAAAAGAAATTTTTCAAAAGTGGACTTTATAACATAAATTTATATCAATTTAAATATGAAATGATTTTTTCAATAGAAAAAGTTCACAGGCAGGGTCAATTGCTAAAAGTTCAAAGATTATAAATTTATTTGAAAAATAACCCATAGTTTCTGGGCTTTATGTGCAGTTAACTCCATAATCTTTAACCAACCGTTGCTTTTGTGCCACGTGTAGTAGACACGTGGCGAGACTGGGGAGGCTCTGATTATGTTTTGAGATGGACGGTGAGGGGATAAGGAGGGCCTTTGGTATAGTCTGGAAAACACTCCCTGTCACACCATTGGATCTTACGGTGTGTGGGCCCCTATCTGACGGTGAGATCGTGTGTTGCCGGTGATTCAGCGCCAATCGACTTATTTAATAATTTCTTGATATTTACAACCATGATTAATTTAGTTTTACCCAAAATTCTATCTGCCTCTATACTTTTATATTAAAACTGAGAAAAGTAAAATGGTTATCCATGAACATGAAATAATTGAGTAATAAACTGCGTCGCAAATTTTTTTATACTTTCAGAAGCTCAACAGATTTAATAACTAAAAACATAAATGTATCAAATACGAACGGTTATGAAACTGTACTGATTCTCGTGGCAGGCCTTTTCACGTTTCTATACTTTCGTTGTCGCTGCGGTAGTAGTTGTATGACTCGCATTGAATTCTACAATATCAAAGTCCACTAACGGTAAAACGTCAATAAGGTCAACACACGCATGTTTCCCGCTGTTACAGATGTAAACGATAACGTCTGACCTAATGGTAGGTAGGTATTCTTTCAGATGGATCCGTAAGAAATGTTTCATGTGCTTTCGTTCTAGATGTTATCCCAGTGATGTCATACTAATATTTGATTTTAAAACCAAATATTTAGCCGTTTTGACATATATTAAAAAATCATCCTCTTCGTTTACTAACAATCTATATCGAGGCTGTTGTCTATTATTGGGATACTGATTCAAATTTTAAAGCTAAAATAACACAAAGTCTTTCAATTTTTTTACAAATTACGGACATAATTACAAAACTTGCGAGAGTTCTGATTTGCTCACCGTCTTACCGTGAAGACTAATATGCATAGTATTGGTACGAGGTCACAACGTAACTACGGATTGTTGAGACGCAGTATGATGTAAACGATAAGTTTTGTCATTCGTAAAATTTAACGTAACATGATATCAATTATATGGATTATTAGTTGAAAAATGAGAGTAATTATTAAGTCGGATTTCTGATTAAAAATATACAAAAAAATAAAGTTGGATTGTCTGTTCTGTAGTGTAGATAACTTGTAGAAACTTCGTTCAAAAGGGCTAGTCACGTGCCCATACCTTAATGTATAAGATAAAATACTCATGCATTAGTCATAGTTGTGTTTTGTGGTCTTATGACACATTTGGTGCCATGTGTCTTAGTTTGGCGGTGATTTGGTATAAATTATTTGGTTCTTCGACCCATCTTATAACCACACATTCAGTGAGTCATACAGTCACGAGAAATTATTTGGTCTTTCAAGAGGAGTACTTCAACACACTTTATAATCACATATTCAGTGGGTACCACAATATTACATAATAATATATATTAAACATGGACTGAACGACTTATGTTAAAAGGACCAAATAATTTATCCCATACTGATAGTACCATAGTTTTATATTTATATGACCCACGCGGTTTATCTTGGGAATGGTCGACTGGTTCTGGTCGACTTAGTCACTCCATGAATCACTGCACCGTTAGTTTTTCTATTATAAATTTCTGCATGAATGAAGCTTTCATAACAAATTTGGCTTAATAACTAAGTATGCCATATTTTTGGAAAATTAAAGTAACTATCTACCGACGTATGTGGGTACCATCCTAATAGGTCATTCGAGACAAAACTCGTCATGTTAATATGTAGAAAAATATAATTTGGTGAGTGAGATGTGACTGCTCTAAAAAACAAAACAAAAGCAACAACATTTTTTTTGAAATATATGTTATCTAAATTGTTCGAATGTAAATTTTAAAATTTAATTATATAGTTTAGTAATTAGATAATATGATGAACGTTTAAAACGAGTTATTTCGGCAATGTTATGTACTTATTAAGACTTTAGATTTCAAAATGTTAGGTATTTATTAAGACTTTAGATTTCAAAATTACACCTACTTTCATTATACTTCTTTGCTCCGAAGTTTTTAAGAATGGATGAAGTCATAACTAAAAATTTGGCCACAGTTTATAAAGCCATCAATCTTTATTGAATCATTTTATCGTGACTCTTTTATTGCTAAAATGAAGAAAAAAATAATTAAAAAAGGAGAAAATTAGCTCACTTTTTCTGACTTATTTGGTTAAAAAAGAACTATCTTTCTATTTACTCTTTTTTTTTTCAAATGTTTCCTAAAAGTACCAGTTTTTCCCTTATTATCTACCATTTAGTTTGTTACTTTTGGTTCATTGACCATCTTCAATCTTCATGAATGTCACGTGATGAGTATCATATCCCATAATTTTCTATAACAAACTTTAAAGCACCCTGTATTTCTCTCTACACTAAATAGTTACGTAAACATGTTTTTTTTTTCAATCTCCATGGTTCAGAGGCGGGGTGTCAAAAATACTCGATACCCGAAAATCATACCGTAAATACCCAAAAACCGTAAAAACTGATCCGTTATGGAACCGTTTTTGGGTCTACCCAATCCGACCCCGTTGGTTCTTGTGGTGGGTATTGTTCTCAACTCTATACCACGAACCCGACCCGTAGAACCGACTCGCATACCCGAATTGTAGAACCGCAATATATACTCATATTTTAAAAATATATTTACATATTAGTATTATGATTACCACATTGTTGATCAATATAAAACAAAAAAAATTCATACTCACTCATTATTTTGTTTATTTTTTACAAGACTTGGAAAAATAAATTCATTATCAATATGTAAAAATATCATTTAGAAAATAACATATAGAAAAGTATAATAAATTTTACGAATTTTGGGTAAATACCCGCACCGAGAACCGTTATACCCATTACAAATACGGGTATGAGTCGGGTAAAATAAGTACAAAAAGTTATATAGACCCGACCCGACCCGTAGATGACGAGAGAACCGCTAAAACTGTTACCTGAATACCCAAAAACCGTTGGGTCGGGTCGGGTAAAATTGACACCCCTAGTTCAGGGTAATACATAAAGACTTAAAGACTATGTCGTTGTTTGGTTGAAAAGTAAAAAATGCAAAAGTAAACTTCTATGATCAAGCTAAAAAAGTAACTATAATTATACTTTTTTATAAATAAGCTAGCTTTTACATAGAAACTTCAACTAAAAATTTAATTTTTTTAATTGTTTAAACCAAATAATTTTGAAAAGTAAAAATAAAACCATATAAAAGTATTACTAGTTTCTTTGGTTACGCCATTTGGACTTTGGGATTGGACTATTAGTCCGATGGACCCTACAAATACAATGTTTGGCAAAACAATTGACTCCGGACTAGTTATCTGATCGGGACTTGAAATGATATCAAAATGGTGTATTTACAATAGCATAGAGGAGTGGTATTATCAATAGTACAATCCGGGATGTATTACTAGTCCGGACTTCTTTTTAAAAAATCTCGTTCATAATATTACCGGGATTAGTAATAGCTCAACCAAACGAGGCACTAAAGTCTATCAAGTTGTAGAAAATAGCATAAAATCAAAGTTAGAGGACCACAATGAGTTTAAATAAGAAAGTTGAAAATACAAATACTGTACATTATATGAATTATTAATTGAAAGAAAACCCTAGAGAGAGAAGGAGAGAGAGAGAGAGAGAGAGATGAAGCCGGTGCCGGTGGAGTACATGGGAGGAGGAGAGATGGAGGATGTGGGATCAGCTATGGACGTAGATGAGGATCCAATGGACATGTTCGGAGAACCGATCGGAACCATCTCTTGCTTCGATACCAAAATCGCTGATTCCGACTTCTTCAACAGCTTTAATGATGATTTTGATGACTCTGATTTCAACTAGGGTTTGTGTTTTATCGTTTAAAAATCGTATTCATGTTGGATCGTAGTGTGTATTTAACGTGACCTTGCGGGGTTTGATGTTATTAGGATTTTACTGGATTACGGTTTAAGACTGTTTGAAATTTAATGTTTACTTTTAATTATATTGCTTTTTTTTCTTCTTCTTATTGTTACTCCTATTAGTATTATTGTTTTCTTAAAATTTGTATGCTATGAGTTATGAGTGGGTTAATGCTTATTAGGTCTTATTAACGATGGATGATAGTGTGTATTTAACGAATTCATGATTTTGCTGCTTGATGTTATATCAGGATTTACCGAATTGTGTTTTGAGATCGGTTAAGATTCTGGTTTTCGTATTAATGATGAATCGTAGTGTGTATTTGACATATTCGTGACCTTATGGTTTGCTGTTATCGGGATTTTACCAGATTATGTTTTAAAGTTATGGTTTTATTTCGTGAGCTTTTGGTTTGATGTTATATCGGGATTTTACAGGATTATGTTTTTAGATTGGTTATAATTATAGTTTTCTTTTTATTTCTGTACTTTTTACTTTTTTATGTTTTCTATTCGTATGCTATGAGTGGGTTATTGCTGGTGTGTATTTAACGTATTCATATCGGGAATTTATCGGATTATGCTATGAGTGGAATTTTAATTGATGTACTCTGATAACATCAATTGACTTTCATCCTATATCACCCCAGCCGGGTCTTTCTAAGGTTTGTGTTTTTTTTATTTTGTTTTGAACCAGGTCTATTTAAGTAAAACTCCTGCTAGAAAAATCTAGGTTTTGTGTTTGTTAGTTAATTCTTATTAATGATGAATCATAGGGTGTCTAACGTATTTGTGACCTTATGGTTTGCTGTTATTGGGATTTTACCGGTTCATGTTTTAAAATTATGGTTATCTTTTATTTCTGTGTTCTTGTTTTGTCTGTGTTAAATTATGTTTTATGCTATGAGTGGGTTATTGCTTGTTAAGTCTAATTATCGATGGATCATAGTGTGTATTTACCGATTTGTGATCTTGTGGTTTTCTGTTACATCGGGATTTTACCGGAATATGTTTTAAGATTGGTTAAAATAGTATGGTTTTCTTTTATTTCTGCGCTTTTTTTCTTTTCTTTCTTGTGAACAGTATGTTTTAAAAAGCGAAATCTTAGTTAAAGCGTTTTTACAAGAGCTACGCAAAAAGCGTAATAAGCATAAGCTTCAAGTGGCCCAAAAAGATGAAAACGAGCTTTTAAAGCTTTATTTGACCTTTGAATTGAGCTTTTTTATTATGAAGTGTGCTTTTTTAAAACAATGTGTTGAGTAGTATGGTTCCTAAATTCGTATGCTATGAGTGGCCTTTTTGATTTATGTACTCTGGTGGCATCATGACACGTCATCGTCGTATCAAACAGTTTACTTATTATGTTTTATATGTAACAGGGGTCTGATATTTGATGTCTAGTTTTTTTTTTCATTGATAAATGATAAGAAATAGGTTTTTTTGATTTGTAAGTTTTTGGGTTTTGATAATCAAATCATTGCTTATATAACTCAATAGGGTTCTTTTCTTAAATAAGCAACTGTAACTAGATCCCGAGTGATCCAAAGCTGAAATGCCTATTTTGTAAATCGCCCATTTGCTAAATAAAATGCCCAATTACTATCAATCATTTCACTAAAGCCTAGCACTTAATCTGGTAAGTTTCTTCAAATATTCAAGTAAGAGGGTTCAGCTTTGGCTTTCCTCTGAGTCATTGACTTACTGTATATATAAGGGACCTGTGGCTTAGCTTTGCCATTCCCTTTGAAATTCATCATTCTTGTTTATAAGCATTTACTTAAGGTTTTTCTTCAACTTTCTAGCCTTCGACAAATGAACTCATAAGCATTAAGTAACCAGGGTTTCCCCTGAACGAGTTGATGATATCTTATGGTTTTGTTCATCCTATTGGATTAGTTACACTTGTCTTCTAAATTGATTAACTGAATTGATCTATCTAATGTCATATCTCTCTTTGCTTTGTTAAACCCATCACTAATTATTAGGCCAAATGGATATGTTAAGAACCAGCGACTTAAGTTAGTTCTTTTGGAGTTTCATCTGTTTTTGTTTTTTTACCATTTTTGCTTATAATTGTGGAGTTATCTTGTTGTGTGTGTCTGAACGGACATTATTTTGCTTGGTGTCTACTGCATGAGTGTAAGCGTGTTTAGGGGCACCCTGAATGAACAGGTTGTATTACAGTATTGTTACGTTCTTTACATATCATTTTGTAGTGATTGGAGGTTCAAATTTCACCCTTCTTTTTAAGGGAACAACAGTTAGGTGCATTTATATATACTTATCTTCGGATTTATAAGCAACAATAAAGTCTGGTCCCTTTGTCTCTTTATCATCTTTCCTTTGCTTTTGTTCTTTGGTCGCTTAGTTCTGTGCATTATTAGGATTTCACCCAAATACCGAGACTGTTATTTTGATCCTATTGTTTCATCTGCCTTAAACGAGTGATTTTCGTTGCGGTTTTGTTTTGAAATTTTAACTAATTGCTTTTTTGGCTTCACTATGATTTATTTGGACTTAAGTTTGTATTAGTTATCTTCAATTTTCTTTAATACAACGATCTATATGGTTTAATGAATGTGATCCTTTTCTTATGTCAAGTTTATTAGTAATACAAGTCTTAGAATTTGCAGTGGAGTGGTAGAATTATGTATTACTGTGACAATGTAGGAACTATCACTTCACTGAATATCTTCCACTCTTCCGAATTAGTGTAAAAACATTTTGTTTCCATTACATCGTTCATCTGCGAGATGGTTAATTATGTTACTTTAAGGTTCTGATTTTCAGATTATACACTGAAGCTTCAACTCTTTGCATTATCAGTATAGAATTCAATTAATGGCTTCATATGTAAATTAGTCTCCTTACCGATAAAGCAGACGTAATCTTTACACGTTTTCTTCATGTTGCTCATGGTTGGAGAATAATTTCGATCCCCTCTCTTGATCCTTTTAACTCATTAAGTGGTCTAAGATTTGTAGTTGGAGCAACGGTGCAGGAGTATGATCTTGCTGACTTGTCAAAGCGTATATTAGTAATATTTTTTTTTTGAAGAGTTATATTAGTAACATTATTGTATAGGGAGAGGTTATATTAACATCAACTTAGACATCAACTTAGACACTTTTTTGTAAAAACGTTCCAAATCAAGATTTGGCTAATGCAAATCTCCACGGTTTCACGACGGGAACACAAATATGCGTCTTGTTTTTTTTTCCGAGATGTATAATGACATGTTTTTGAAATTATGGTAAATTTTAAAAATTCAAAACATTTCATTATACATTTCAGGAAAAAAAAAACAAGACGCGTATTTGTATTCCCGTCGTGAAACCGTGGAGATTTGCATTAATCAAATCTTGATTTGGAGCGTTTTTGAAAAAAAGTGTATATTTGGGTGTTTTTCATGGTGTACATATATCCCCCTATTGTATTATAGTCATATCATATGGAATATTAACATTTGCTTTCTATTGCATTGCTCTTACCTGTTGTTTAAACAATAGGTGATCTTGAGAGACTGCAATGTTGGTACCTATTGTCGAATAAGTTATTTGTGCTGAATTAGAATAAGTTCTGAAAAAGGAAACCACAAACAATACTGTTAAACTAGTCAATAAAAGGAATGCTGCATATCAATATATCATGATTGATTGATTTCATGGCGATTTGTTGTTTAGGCCTTCTTAGTTGAAGATTACAAGCTCACTCCCTTATCTGTAGCGTCCCTTAATTTTTTTAAAGTAATAATAAAATAATAGTTTTTTTCCTCCATAAAGACGTTTTGTTGCAAGAAAACATCAATTTCCCAATTTCACATAATCGACCAGGACCGGCTTTTTATTACTATTGGTGCTGGTATTGGTTTGGTGAAAAAAAAACATCATACTACTTAATTATGAAGAATCCCATTGGTTCCTTGAACTAAAAGGAACATGTGTAAATCAAATTCCTTACTTTGATGGTAAATTGGGAGTACATTGTAGGCTGGTAGTTGTAGATATGATGCTGATTGGAATGTCATTTAATCCCTTTAATCTTTGCTCATTACAAAGACAAAGCTGAACAAGAGTCAACTGCATCACTGATTTACATGTCCCTTTCCATTTAGACAAAATAAAGAACTTGAAAAGAAAATCAGATAGGAGATTCTTTTGTGAATCTCCTTTCCTGAATATACTACAACTAACGCATCTTTGAGTTAAATTCAAAACAAAGAATAGGTTTTCGGACCAATTACAAGTGTTTCAATCGTTCTAAAAGATACGTTATCTCGAGAACAAGTCGATTTTGTTAAGATAGCAAGCAGATGTAGAGTCTTGAAGGCAACCACAAAAGGCAGAATTGTCTTTAGGAAAAGATGCCGGTAAAGGATGATCTGGGATCACACCCACCTACATACAAATTCACAAGTAATAAGCTTTATGCGCACAAGTACCAAGTGAAAAAACTATTCAGGATATGAGAGAGAGAGAGAGAGAGACACACACACACACACACACACACACACACACACACCTTGTCGATATCATTGTGAGCAGGTGTTTCATAACGAGCTACTGTGACAGCCAATCCAGAGCCATCAGTTAGCTCAAAAACCGATTGAATCTTGCTGAACAGAAGGACAAGAGAAGGGGATAAGACAAATTCGACATGTATCTAAAAATATAAAATAACCAAGTACTTTGCTTACCCTTTGCCATATGTGGGTTCTCCAAACAGTACTGCACGCTTGTTGTCCTTGAGTGCACCAGCTAGAATTTCACTTGCACTAGCCGTTCCTTTGTTCACCTAGAAACACGATTCAAGAAAATAAACCTCAGTTGTAAGTTCTAAAAATAAGATTTAAAAATTTTAACAAATCTTTAACATAGAGACGATGACTAGGGTGGTAAGAGAGGGCCATATTAAATGACAATGTAAAAGGGTAGTATAATATGATATCTTACAAAAGATGTACAGAGCTTTACGAACGTGCCTGACTATGATGACTATTTTAAGCAGAAATTATTGGTAACACCAAGAGCCACATTTACGGGCGTTGCTCTCGGTGAGTGAACTCACCAACGTGTGGAACAAAAATCATCATTAATGGACAATGAAGGGGCCAAGGGGGTAAGGGAAGTGACCTCACGAGTTTTCCACAACCAACAAACTAGGCTGGGGCGATGCTCCCGCTTTTTAATTAACTTTATCATTTTTTGGTCGTTTGCTATAGGTGAATATTTTTTTGGGTCCATTTGCTCATAAAAATGAAAAAATGCGGCCGTAACGACTAGTTTTTTTTATTTGTTGGATCCCTTTATTTTCAGTGTAAGAGTTCTACTTATAAAAATGCTGACCTCAAGTATCAGTTTACATAAGGGCAGGCCATCTCACTCGAAAAGTTTTTTTTTTAATAAGTTGCGTCAGTGATATTATTGCTAAAACCATTTAGTTTCAAGTATTGATTATTCCGATGAAATTACATAAATTGCAGAAGCCTAGTTTGCATACCAGCACTACAAGAGGTTCTGTAGCTGCAATGGCAGTACTTCCGTCAGTATCATATATATCACGGATGCCTTGGCTATCACATATATAAACAATCACCCCCTTCTCTAACCTGATTGGAAAGAACGAAGTATAAGAGAAAATACTACAATATCCACTAAATTAGAGCAAGCACCTGTTATAAAACTGAACATATAGGAAATGAAGGTCTTGATGACAAACTCCAATTAACTCAATAATTTGAAAATATATTCCGACTGCTATGAGCCACAATTAACTGGCTACTTAAGAGTCTCTGACATTAAAAGAAATCTATAGCATATCTTGCTTCATGAAATTATTAAATTTGTTATTCATGTACGGGTGTAGGCTAGTATAGCACTTCTCTGTCTATATTGCCAACACCAATTCGTTAAACATTATATATCTGAAGTGTTTCGACTCAGAATCACTTAAACCTTCTTTCCGAACCTCATACGGCCTATTAATACAGACTTAAAAATTCAACATAGAACATCAAATAAGTAGTGGGGGATTTATAGTATAATCTATTTTTTTCCAGAGATGGTGGCGTCTTAGTTTCTTTCAGCATAGTGTTGACCTAATAGGCTCACTCCTACTCGAGGCACGATTCGGATTCTCTCTCTCTCTCTCTCTCTCACTAGCTTCCTTTCTCTTTGTGTTGCTGATTTGGTTGGTCTTTATTTTGAACTTTGAAGTAAAGACGACTACATTCCAGATGAGTAGATCTACTTAAACACGGCTTTAAAATTGACTGGAAAATCAAAAAACAGACTAGATGTTTCATGGCTTCGATATTGATCCTTTTAAGGAACTTACCATATCTTAGCAATTTCAATTCCTTCAGGGAAAGAACCACCACTGCACGAAATAAAATCATTTTAGAAATTTTGGGCATGGATAGATAACAGATAGGAAGCGAAATACAATCACCTATTATCGCGAAGGTCCAAGACAAAGGCTTTTACATTGTTTTTCCTCAATGTTTCTATTGCTTCCTTGACAGCACCTGCTTATAGCATAATATTTCAGATATGGAGTAGGAGTACTGTGATTTCAGAATGTGGAATAATTTTTATTTTTCCGTGCAAATTAAAAATTAATGTATATTTTGTATCAATAACTAAAATAATAGTAAAATGTATCAGCAGTGAAGATATACGGCTATCATATGATTAGAACCGGTGTTCAGTATGAGCTAAGCTCAGTTGAGAATGATCTATTTCACGGCTTTTCTTTTAATGAAGAAGTTTCTTGGAAGGTAGAGATATTTAAACTTCAGATTCAGAGATGAGAGACATATGTTTATTCAGAGTCCGAAAACAAACAATTTATAACTGAGGTAAAAAAAAAGTCTGTACTGTGGAAAAATAAACTTGGAACTATCACGAAGGGAAGTAATATAAGGATCAATATCAAAAGTATTTTCATTTAAAAGTAAGATGATATTGTACCAGAAGCATTTTGGGTAAACGCAGTCAATTTGATGTAACCCACTTTTGAGCCATCGCTTCCTGAACCAGGTATATCGCAGAGCCTTGACTGAACCGGATTTAATGAAACTTTCTCTCGCCTGAAAAGATACACTCACTTACTCAGAATTTTTAGATACAATATAGACCTACAAACTAAACCGTGGGTTTCTATTACTAATATAAATATAAAATTTTACATATGGGTAAAGGAAGATACGAGACAGTAGACCAATCTTTCAACTCCATATAAAAGCAAGCTTCGGAAGTTGTTAGTAACTAATGTACATGTAGATGCATAGTATAATATCATTTGAGTGGCTCATATACGTTGAAGTTAATGCATCATGCTACTTTTTTGTGCGTGCATTCGTTATCTTTTATCTCCTCCTAACTTAATTCAGTCAAACCCTAGGTTACATCCAAATGCAATGCCACTGAAAACCGTTTGCTCTTATCCTTTAGTTTTATTTAACAGGAATGACCATCATGAAGGGTATGAAAAAATAAAGCAAAGATTGGCAGCAAAAATATTCAAATTATGAATGCCCAAGTGTGAAACATACGTCAAATATAAGTGCTTCATCGCAGTGCCCCTCTGAATGATTAGCTCCACTGTACTGCCTTCAGATCCCCTGTACAAAATCAGTTGAAAGTACCATAAAGAATCAGAATACATAGCATCATCGCAACAACTGCATGTAGATTGTAGAAAACTATCAGAAGCGGATGTAACTAGGGTCAGAGGCTCTAGGAGCTTCTTAGCTTAATTACAACAAAAGGAAGCGCTTAAATATATAAGCAATAAAGTTATAAAAATAACTTAAATTTCTGAAAAATATGATGTCATTTCAAGAGTTAAAGTAACATAACTGAACCGCGAAAACAATGGAACTAAAAGGAGTTGTTCTACAGAAAGTAAAGTTACACATGAACTATTAGACACGTAATCTCACTCTAATTCATCCACATTTTTATAAATAAAAACTATAACAAATGTTTTCTAATTACCAATAGAGTACTTGTAGATTGATTTAGCATCAGAGAATACATAAATAATTGGCATAGTCTTATTATATGCTAAGTTCATTAACGTGTTTGACAAATCTGCAGGGTGCGGGAACATGCATACTCCCTTCATCTCTAATTTTAGCTTTGCTTGACTTCACACACGGATTTCTTTATAAAAATAATCTACTAAGTTAAACAATAATGTATCAATTAATTTCCTAAAAGGTTGCTTTATTGATAAAAATGAAACTAGATAAGGAAATATAAGGACCTTTTTTCAATGAAAAACAAGCCTATACTTTGGAAAAACCAAAATACAAACATGACTCAGAAATAGGGGTCAAAATAACAATACATGGTTTAGCAAAAAAATAACTAAGTAGTGATACTCACTGCAAGTGCTCGGCTGCGTCGTAAATTCCCATGGTTTCTGTACTTTTATCATCAATTTTTAGAATAACATCCCCAGTTGTAATGCCGACTTTATATGCAGGACCACCTGGAGAAACTGAAATTACAACCAGCCCAGGAGGAAATCCATCAGCTCCGGTTGGATAGCCAATTGACAGACCAACACCAGTTAGCGAGCCTTTTGTCCCGGACTGCCTTCAAATATATGCTAATAATTAAAACTAACTCCGAAGTAGAAAGATTCATATACAAACACACCAACATGTAAAATATACTTTCCTGCCCCGTAGAGACACACTCATTTTCTTTACTAATCCTTTCCAAGTGATAGCCATTTTTGGGTTAGCCACAATTTTGTATATTATCATTTCGAAATATTTTGATTTTGTAAATCTAACCTATACAAGATTATCAGCTATATTACATTGGCAATTCATCTCTCAACGATTTAGTATGCTTAGTCTACCAAATTGAAAAGAATGACAGGTTGGGGTACTAAATACTTGCTAGAACAATTAAATTTTATATTTTTACCATCTTTTAAAAATATTTTTCTACATTATTCTACCAAGTTTTACATATTTAGTCCACAATCTGTCTTTTTTCTTCCCTTTCTATTTTACTGTCCAATCGATGGGTGTTTTCCTGTGTAATGTACTAAATAGCCGAGAACGGTAATGTTAATGTATTAATTGTTAAATTATGTAGGTTGGTGTAACAATCAAAATCTGATTATAATTTACGAAACTTTAAATTTTCCCTAAAACATACAGTAATAATTTTGTTAGTTAACAAAATCTACAGTTTGAACAATTTCTTGGTATCATCAAATAATTTTAGTGTAACACTAATGGAGGTGTATATGAGTAAAAATGTATGCATATTAAATGTTCCGAGTCTTCCGACTATGACAAACATTTGTGAAAACTGAAAATATATACAGGACTATCATTGTGGGACGGGGCAACTTGTTTATGTTCAATTTTTGCTGACATCAACAATTTCCAAAATTACTAGCATGACATGTAAGTTTACTGTATATTCAAATGACTGTACATTTTACTTGTAAGTTGGGGTAACGTAGATTGAAACTATACAATGTCGCAATTTACTAATCTAAAGGGGTGAGAAGAAACCGCCATGTACCCGCAAACTCTTAAACTTTTCAGGCTCCAAAAACCGAGTAAAAGGATCATCCAGGGTAGCGAGCATCTTCCGAATAGCCATATCTGTTTACATAATACATTACTCTTTAATGATGTTGTGTATAACGGACGAAGTAGCAGTTCTTTTTATTGGCTAACTATTGAACAAGCTATCCAGGCAGTTGAAAAATGCTGATTTGAGATGCGAATTGAAAACAACAACAAATTTATTATCTAAATGCGAAGTTGTACCCTTTGCTGAGATAAGTTCATGCTGTTAGTAAGCTACTTGTATCTGTTTACCGTAGATGAAAACTAAAATATTTTTAGTTGCACCTTTTAATCAAATAAGCTGGAATCTTTAAGCTTCAAAACAAAAGCTAGGTTCATCCAGCTTAAAAATGCTTCTAGCTTTCTCAGGCCATAATCCCAGAAAAGCTGAGCCAAATGTTGTCCAGCTTAAGCAGAAACCCAATCTTAAAAATCTGTATCCAAACGAGGACTAAAGAGAAAATACGACAGTTTGTCGCACTATAACTTACATGTCTCTTCTCGTGTGTTCATTGGTTCATTGCGTAGAGCCATTTCTCTGTACCTAAACCAACTTTGTCCATTAAAAGACTTGTCCACATATGCACGGTCAACCGTTCTCCATGCCTCCAGAAAAAGCCGATTTTCTTCAGTCAAGGCAACTGCAAGAAATTAATATTGAATGGCATATCGCAGATGGAATCGCAGGCCGACTTATAAATCAACGATTATATCAACTTTAAGATTAGCACTTAGATACAATTTATACTCATACGTACAGTCATATTTAGATTTTGTACACCAACCAGTAAAAGTTAGTAATTAGAACCAAATTTCACATTGTGTTTTGTTTTTGCACATCACAAAGATAAAAAAAGCATATTTTGAGGACTAAAATTGAAAAAATTGATAGAATATTTAACAAAAGTAAAAGAAAATAATAGAATAGCATACACGTTTTTTGGTGTTCTTCGTTAATTAGTAGCCTTACCTATATGTAATATCAATTTGGCGCACCAAGCATACTAAATTATAGCCATGGGAAAATGAAGATTAGTGTACTAATCTGTAATAGTAGGTTGGTGTACGGAATCGAAATCAGATGATGAGTTAGTGTACATAACTGAAATAATTGAGCTGATCCAGAGTGGCTCATAAATACAAGGAATCAACCAAACGAGATTAATGACTGGTACACAACTACCACGTCATTCTGTTACAGCTTCAAGATGTATAAGTTGACTTACAAGTAAGTAACTCTCCATAAAAATTTAACGTAATTGATCAAGCGGTAGAGACTTACAAGTAGGACTTCTTTGAACCGCGACAGAGAGTAATACAACAAGAATCATTCCAACAAGGAAGCGGACGAAGAAAGTCGAAGGACGATTCCTAGAATCTTCTGAACATTTAATCGCACTTTTAGGATTTCTAGGATACTTCAAAGTTTTTAGAAAATGAGCATTCCTTATAGAATACATCAATCTCTTTCTATGGAGATGTTGAACTGCTTGACAAAAGAAAGTAGACTTATAGATTCTTATGGAGCAGAACACTGACTTGTGTATTCTTAATCCGTAATTAACATCTTTTCTGATACATGAGAAAGAATTTTGCAGTTGACTATGTCCAATTCTTAAAGGTAGAATATTCTGCAGCTGCGATAAAAAGAGGAACAAGAATGGAATACCATTAGTTCATTCCTATTAATCACACGTGAATATGTTATTGTTACAATCGACTTGGAAGTCTTTTGATGCACAGAAAGGCACACATTAGTTCAGTATCTTATCTGCAGCATATAACACTCTATATTGAGTTCTAATAGATTCGTCTAATCAAACCCATGCACATGAATATGATTGATTGACCGTGCCTTCTTTCAAATCATTATCGACAACAATGCCTTCACCTATATTCTGTTATATCTCAGGTACGAATTAGAGATAATATCATGTATTCACTTTTTTCTAACTCACTACCTTGGATCAAAGTTTCACCGAGTTCATATAAGTGGAGTATTTAAGTAAGGTTGAAAAACTAAGAAACTGTTACCTGATATTAACATAAATGATAAACCAGACGTATGTCGTGCCATTTACTCACTTCATATCCATCGGGAAGTAATTTGATATGTTACTTAATACTTACTTATAAAGGAACGCCCTAATGGCCTAATGGCCCTAATCCTTTACGAAGTTTATATGTAGACTATCGCTCATCATATTTTGACAAAAATCTACCTGAAAACTAGCTACCTGATGCGAAAAAACTATTAGAGCATTATTCTCTATTAGAGCATTGTCAGATCTTTTAGAAGAAAGACACGGTTGCAATTTACAAATGCGATCAAAGTTCAATTTTCTGAGATTTTCCAAATTGAATGTAGTTTTACAAAGGGCAATGTTCACGAATATCCTTGCGAAAATGTTTAAGAACCATAAATATGTTCACATTGTTACACTGGCAACAGATTACAGAAATTATAAATTATGTCACTATTTAACAAATAACAATATTTTATAAGGTGTAATTATTTGTTCATAAAACAAGTCAAGTGACATTCCGTTTGCTGAAATCCTCACATAAATTTGTCAAATACAACATTGTAATTGAAAATTTTCAACATACCTAATAATTCTCAAACAATTTCCTAAGGGCATTAGTTAACAGAACATTTCATCAAAATGCTAAAGGAAAGTGGAAAGTGGTTACTTAGATTTACTCCGTAACATTCATTATTAATTTACCACCAACGTCGTGTTTAGGTGCATATTTTAATCGAATAAACTGGCTTATTTAATACTCAGATGGGTTTAATACAAAGCAATGCACCTAAAAAAACACAATTTTTTTAGGCCAAAAATCTGAGACATTTCACCTTAAAAATGGGTTTGATACATAGTATGCACCTAAAAACACACCTTTTTTAAGCCAAAAAACTGAGAAATTTCACCTTAAAGATGATTTAATACTTAATAATACACCTACAAACCAAAAACAAATTAGGTCAAACCCAAAAAACTCACCATTCAAGCAAGAAAAGCATAAAATCTGAGCTAAATATTTGAAACCAAAAAATCCCTAATGGTTCTCTCTCTCAACAATAAAAATTCAACTGAAAAGTAATGCTACAAACACAAAAGATAATAAGTAATAAATTTTAATTATAAACAACAAAACATTCTTCGATATCCACATATATTTTCAATAATTAATAAATAAAAAGAAAGAAAGAAAGATTACCTTAAGAGAGAAATTAGGGTAAGTGTGTGGAAATGATCGGAAATGAATTAACTCCATCGGAGTAATAATATTGTTATTATACTAGCATTTTATCGATGACATATTTTTTAGGGCCTTATTATTTGGTTTTGTTTATTTAAGTTATGAGACAAGTCTTATCGTTGGTTTGTGGCTATGGGTAATTTAAATTATCCTCCTCCTCGCTTTTCTTTATTTTATACTACTATTTTAAATTTTGGAATATACTTATTAGTATTTATTTCTATCATAATGTTTGTAAATTGTAACTTCGTGTTCAAATTTTATAAGTTCGAATGGTCATATGTATTTTAAAAAAAAAACTTGTTTTTTTTTTTGTAAATTAATGTACAAATTTATTTTTAAAGTGTTTGTTTAAAAAAATACGTAAATTTTGGCATTTTATATTTTTTTTTGTTATTTATTAATATTATCTGCAGTGAACTCAGATATCAACACTTTTGGACTTTTTAGTCGTCTATTTGCTCTAGACTGTGACATACTAATAAACCGTTTATTTTTGAAAGAAATTGATGAGATTATGTAAAGTATCCTAGACTGCCAAATCGCTTCATATATTATTTAAATGTACTTCATATATTATATAAATACTTTTGGCAACGCCTACATAGTTCGATGTGGTTGTTAGAACGCGTATGAGCGTTATCATAATGATAGTAACAACATTCTCGAGTTATGTCCCGTTTGTAAAAAGATGTTATTCTGATGAGCTATACGAGTACTCGAACGTGACAACTCCAATTTGATCACTCTATTCTAAAAAAAACAAAACTGATCACTCTAAATCTAGCACATGAGCTGATTGTAATGACAACCACTCTGACTATATACAAAGAACATTTAAGTTGATCAATATAACTACCATTTAAGACTAGATTTGATAGATGATTGAGTTATATAGCTGACTAGGTGAGATATTTGTAAATTCATGGGACATTTAGTGTCTGAAATACTCAGTAAATTTCAGGGAAGAGGATATTCAATACAAAATTATTTTCTTTTGAAAATCAAAATCCCAATATATCCTGCATACCATAAACTAAACGCTTTTTTTATTATTCAGAAGTAGATTGAAGGACAATAAGCTTTGATACCACACAGATTCTGAATTCATATAAAAAGGATAAATTATCCTTTTTACCCTTCTGATAAAATGGAAAAAAGAGCTATTTGCTCAACTGTCAAGAAGGCAGAAAACACTAAATTCAAGCCATTCAAACAGATAAAATTGAAAACAAAAATCACAACGAACAATAATAGATGAACATGTTGACTACCAAAAGTAAAGCAGATAAAACTGTCTTTAAATATTGTATTTGACTTCATAATTATTTCTTGGGTAAACAACAATCTATAGTTGCCGGTCTCCGGTTTTGAGTCATCTATGGAGATTTTACGTTGCTACTCCATTCCATTCTTCATTTGCTTCTTCAGTTTCCTCCGTTGATCGTGCAAACCTACACAAACCAGTAATAGTTTGAAAAAGAACCGACACGACCAACAAATGAACAACGTTCTTCTAACCGTGCTTTTATTTTATCTCCAACAATTTCCATATCATTGATAACTAAACGAAAAGTCTCGAATACCTTTGGTTATAATTTCCTACCAATCGTCGCCAAGCATGATGAAAAATAGACAAGACTCCGAAATTAAGAAACTTACGTTTTTTCTGTTCTTTCTTCTTCCTCCTCAGATCTTCTACATTTTTCCATTTTCCCGATGCTTCCGTCAGATTCATGACCTATATAGTAAATTAAGAAGATTCAAAAGTCAAATCTCAAATCTCGAAGGATCAAAAGAAAGCTGCCAGTAAGAAAGAAGAACGCAATGAGATAAACACTGATGTTAGATCCTTCACAGTGAGAGTCAACTTTGGAACTGATATACTTACTTTAAATGATAACGGAAACAAACATGGTTACAAAACAATGATATATTATCATACCATAATGAAGCAGTAATATATACAGTGAACTGAAGCAATCTGTTCAGTATTCCTTGTATATCCTTCAAACATATTAACAAAATGTTCTTGCAAAAATGGAAAAGGCACAAGCAGACAAAATGAAACCTTGATGGAATTACCTCACGATTAGCATTTTTAAGTGCTTGTAGAGGTTCAACGCAATCTTGACCAATAACCAAAAATTTCCCTCTTTTTCCCTGCCCTGGGTTTCCAACTTGACCAAGTTTCTGTGTAGCCAGCTCCTCAAATTGGTGTTGAAGGAACGGTGATATACCAGCCTAAGATGACACAAAATCAAAGTTAGAACAAGCAGAGCAACTCACAAAATTGCTCCCAAACATGCTATAATAGCAGTAAAATTAATTTTAAAATCGTTGCAGAAAGGTCGTTTACGTCATTGTTTTAATATTAAGATTCACGTAATTTTTCAACATTTGATTCATGAAAAAGGATAATACTGGCTTCCTATACACTTTTTGAAGAGTTTTAAGGCTCTTATCAGTTATTCTAAGCTTCTACATCTTTTACCTACGTCTACAACTGTTCATGACACAATTTGACTTTTCACCAACAGTCTGCAACAACTGTAAGGCTCTCTTCCATATGTTTGTTAATTTCCTTGGCCTGTTTCGAGACTTAAAGTTATGATTTCCATGAAATCCATCACAAAAGAGGAAGGAAGGTGGAGTGTAAAACTATTTGAGCCATTTGTTTACTATTAATAAAATTTAAACACACTTAGGAAATTCAACACCAGTCGAAAGTTGACCAGCCATAGATCACAAGTAAAAGTTCAATTGACACAAGACAACTTATAAAGAAGAAAGTAGAGGACATTTACCCCAGCCAGATAACGTCGTGAAAATGTTTTTGGTTGCAATGGTCGTGAAAGAAGCATATTGAGCTCCTGTACGAATAAATGAAACCAAATAACAGTGATTTTATTATCTTTATGCTTAAAGTAAAATATAACAAGTATAAAAGAACTTTCAGACAACAAATAGTTAAATAATTGTATTTGTATAACTGACATGTTGTAGCTTCTGTAGCTGCATAAACAAGGACTTTTTTTGCTTATGACTTTCAACTCTTTCGTCCTCGCTTTCATCAGTCTCCATGTCTACTTCAATTGCTTCAGCATTTTTTGCAAGCCAAGTTTCCTTTGCCTTGTTCTACAGAAAAAAGAAAAAAGAATTTCTGATATGAAGTTATAGCTTCTAAATTATACAGGTTGCTCTACTTGGTCGTATGTTTATGATTTCTTATTTACTAGTTTAATCTTCTTCTAGTGCTAAATATTTCTTAGCTTGCATATTCCTTTTTAATCATAATACAGACTTTAAGTAAGGGATGGAAGCAGGGACCAGGTTAAAACTTGGATCCAACCTCTGATACATCTGGCTCTAAATCTTTTATTAATTATTGTTTATCCAGAATCACGTCATTTAAGTTCTTTGGTGGTAGCAACGCTGAATAATATTTTCACACTTTTCCAACAGCCTCAGAACCCGGGGGGGGGGGGGGGGGGGGGGGGGTTAATGTGCATGCACTTTGTTTTTAATGTACGGATTTATGCTGTTTGATCACGGAATGCCTAAAATAGTACTTGACAATCCTTACCTGGCTTTCTTTTCGTGATATTTTGTCTATTTGGCGCGCGAGAGATAATCGTTTAGAAACTTCAGGCATATATGAAATCTCTACAGGAAACCTCCGGAAACTTTCCTGCATACAAAAAAGGAGTGATTTACAAATAGTGTACACGATTCTACACATTTATATATTTAATTTTGCTAATCAATTTTTTAAATATATTTAATTTTACATTAGAAACAGTACCAAACCTAAATAACTCTACGAGGTTAGGTGCCACACGGAGGGGGAGAAAAGAGAAGGGAGAAACAGAATTCAGAGATAATGGAACAAACAATTTCCAATATCACATTTTATTCAAAAGAAAAGTATTAAGCTTATACATTTAAAACTGATCTGATATTATTGTAGGAATAAATTTTAAAACTCTTAATACTGAAGTAACAATAATAATATACAACTTCCCCCTTGAGTTTCTTTATTTTTTAGACGAGTAATGCTAGACACACAACTTGCACACAACTCACACTCCATAAATGTATAGTAATATTTATTTTGTTAGAAAATACATATACAACCCTCCAAATATACATAAAATACAATATATAATTTGATAAACCAAAATATAAATATCCAACATAAGAAAAAACCCAAATAAAAATATACTAGAACCTTAGTTCAGCCTACCCTAAATTTAAATATTAATTAAAAATAAGATAAATTGTTAAATCTAGTATTCCTATTATATATATATGTGTGTGTGTGTGTGTGTGTGTGTGTGTGTCTATGTATAAATATATTATATTGGTTAGTTTTAAATGAAATATTACGAAATAGAAAAAAATATAGACTAGACAATCTATTTTGAAAGTTTGTCACGATTAACAAGTTTGATAAATTGAAATTCAAATGTTAAAAATAAATTAGAACTCAAATTTCAAGTTATTTTTCTCTTCCAAATTAATTCCTCAATTTCTCCTATTAATGAGCCTGCCACATCATCTGCCACCTAAAGGAGTGTGGTCTGGAGAGTGGGAATTGTGGGAATATCTTTTTCCTTTTTAGACTTGTCGCTTTGGCTCTCTTAATTTGTTATTATATCTCTTTAGCTTTCGGGAAAAAACACAGTAGTTACCAAACTAAGACAAAGAAAACCAAAACCATTTTATCATCACAGAGTCTTTCAAATTAAAGGCTTAACCACAGTTCACGAAAACTATAATTTTTTTGTTCTTATTAACTTACTAGGTAATAATATGAAAGTAAATTACTTACTATTTATCTATCCCAGTCCCAACCCCTAATATAATAGAAAAAAAGAGAGTAACCTTCGAAAATGATTTGCACAACGAAGCAAATTTTGATCTATCCTTAGGTGAGAGAAGAATAATGCTACACCCCTCGGTGGAGGCTCTAGCAGTTCTTCCGCTTCGGTGGACGTAAACCTAATAAAAGATTAATATTATTTGTCAATAAGTGCATTCAACGAAAAAAGACAAAAAGAGAATGTGTCATTTGAGACAACAAGCATGATTATCTTTCATTGTTAAGAACTCAACACACATAAAAGTTAAAAGGATAGAAAAAGGTGTAAGTCAATGATATTACTTCAGCTGAATGTGGAAGTTGATAATGAATAACTGTTCGAACACCTGGAATATCAAGCCCTCTTGCTGCCACATCAGTAGCGACAAGGATACCATGGTCATTTTCCCGAAAACGGTCCATAGACTGCAAGATAAGCACATAGGAGCGAAACGATGTTCAAAACAGAGATTGATGTACATATTTTAAAGCAAAAAAAAACTTTTAAAAGATGATATATAACGAATTTCAGATGGAATTAACTAGGAAAGCAGTTGTTACAGTTTCATATTTCTTTTAGTGAAAAACATATGCTGTATAAACGTAACTTTAACCATGCAATGCAAACCAGCTTTAAAAGGGATTGAATTGAATGTCTATAGTAATGAAACTAGTGACAAACATTAATTAGTAAATCTTCTAGTTAAAAGAAAAACAACTACTAGAATACAACGTTTGCATGAATTTAGCACACACTACATATTACAACTGCACATGACATAATCATATACCCTAAAAGATTAGGAACAATATAACTCTCAACATATTGACAAACACTCCAAGTACATATATTATGCAATGATTATAAAATGGCCTAAGCAGCGTTTGGCATCAGGTGCAAGAAAGAGCATCTGTAAAAAAACAGGCTAAGCAGACCACTACCGCCTTTCAACTTCTAAATTTTATTACAAAGTATGATTGATATCCTACTCAAACATCAAGTAATGTATGACTAAAAACTTTTTGACATTTAGATAGTATCGGCATGAAAACAGACAAGAAACTCGAGTTCAATCAGTAATAATAGCCAGCAAAATCATTTGCATCAGTGCAACTGAATAACCATACATACAGGAAGAAGTGAATTAATTGGTCTAGCCGCCCCTGAATCCTAATAACAACTTAAGTCAAAACTGCCAATGTTAAGTACAAGCCTAAAAACTTATCGGTCAATAACACTATACTCAATATGTGCGGCTCTAATTAATATATTCTACTGGAAACTTTTAACAAGTCAAGAGCGTATATAATTGAAGTTGATATTTAGAAACCCAGTGGTAAATTTTCAATAATTACGATAAACTATGTAGAGATCAGGCTCCTTCAAGTCTGTTCCATCATCAAAGAAACACCAGGAGGGGTGTAAAATTTTAATAACTATGCCAGCACTTAATCTACAAAGGCCACAGATGATTTTCTCTATGTAGGAGCAAGATGCAGAAACTGAATGAACCGATCTCTTGAGATATTGCTTTAATATGAAAACTAACAATATAAAGGGGCCTATCAGAGATTGGCTGTCAAAAAGGATAAATCGTCAGAGACAATATATTCTACTTGAGATCTTGAAGATACAATCGTCAGTAGTAGCATATAAAATTCTTAAATCATATAGATCAGCTACTACTGAATAACAGGATATTTCGAGCTTTAACCATATAAAAATCTTATCTACATAGGAGTGAACCAATACTGTGGTTATTGATTAACATGATACATTCATACCTAGCCTTAGAAACAAAATTATTATTTTGTATTAAATATTAACATGATACATTCATACCTAGCCTTAGAAACAAAATTATTATTTTGTATTAAATATTAATATTTTAGAGATAGATACTTGTCCTGACAGAAAAACAAGAGACTGGATTTTCCAGATTCTCATCATCATCAACACCATCAAACTATGACTTGCGTTCGCTATATGAAACCATATGAAAAATCCTTCTTTTTCACAACAATGAATTTTCCTCAGCCATTCGTTTCTACATTTGTTCATCGATTTGTCTAATGCTCATATCAGTGCCACACAAAATATATACAATTGCGGAATTACTGAAGGAGTTGTAAGGAGGTGTAAACCTTTAAACGGGCATTTTGCTCCATCTCACCATGGAGCGTGTAAACATTAATTCCAACAATACGCAAGAGGGAAGATATATGACGCAAAGCAGCAATTGATGTACAGAAAACAATTGTACGGCCTTGTCCATGTACACTTAATATGTAATATAGATGGGCATCCTTGTTAACTTCTCCACATCTGCAACCAATCATTTATCGTTATAGCTTGAAAAAGGATTTTATATTTTTGATATTACGCTAGACATGACAAGTAAGGTGCTAACTTAGATACATAAATGGTGCAGCAGTTCTTTAAAACACAAGGGGCCAATATTACTTCTATACATCAACCTATCAGCTTTGATAATCAGTAGACGAAGCAATTAAATTTTCACAATTTAGACACAAATATTCATAAAATCAAACAATTACTTCGCCAATCAACCAAAATTCAAAGTTTCGGTACCATTCTATACAAAATCAAACCATTAATATACCAACCTATAAGAATTTACAAGAGCTTATAAGTTTGAAATTTGTTGTTGTACTAACTGTTCTATTGTACTTCAGTGTAATCGAAGAATTAAAACATAACTACCGTTTGAGTTGAAATCGTAACGCACATATACTAATCGTTTCATCACTTGCAGATTACTGTGAGTTGTTAGTTTTAACAGTTTTGTGTATTTACGGATAATAGGTGTACAGAAATGAAACTTTCCTAACATGCAGATCTTGTTAGGGAATAGCAGCAAGGCATAAATTGGTTCCAACAAAGAATTTACTCCTAAGAGATGATACAACGAAAAGTACGTACTCGATAAATGACTCCTCGAGCTTATCAGCCATAATCAACGCATTTGTCAGATCAATAATAGCAGCATTGGCTTTCATTCCAGCTCGCTCAGAAAGAGTTTCCAAATTTAAACCATCCTTTGATATCTGTTTTGACTTTAGTGCTCCGCGTTTCAACTTTTTACGAAAATCATCAGATAGAGAGAGAGTTGCGGAGAAAACAAGAGTTTGTCTTTTCTTTCTCTGAAAACTGGAAACCGTCACACAACTCTCTGAATCTTTCTGAGAATTTCCTTCATGAGAATCTTGAGTCATTGGGAGCATGTCGATTATAGATTGCAACTCTTGAAAATGGCCAGTTTCGATCATACGATCGGCCTCGTCCAACACAAAGAAAGATAAAGAATGTAACTACAAAACAAAAATAGTAGCTAATTATTAGAGTTTACTCATCAAAGAGTATGGAATTATGACGTTCTGAAGTTCTACCGTTAGCCTTATCCACAATATGAATTGCTTAATAGCTTTATTGATCTCACGAAAGGTAAAAAGGATGACAAATCCCAAAGTTTCTTTTGTGTAAATAAAAATTGTATAGTTGAAGTAGTTTGAGTACGAAATTATTCTGAGAGACAAGGATTGATGATGGAAAAAAAGTTTAGCAAGTGAATTATGAGAATATGAGGAGACGGCGTAGTAACTACTAAGCTACTTACCCTGATAAAGAAAAACAGAAAGCTGATAGCTTAATCCCTGACTAATTAAGATGGAATAGAAGTTAAGGAATTTCCATTTGAATTAGAAGTTTGCTTAGAAAAAGATGGCACAATAAGAAACGAAAGCCATGAATAGGTACTAACCTCCACAAGGTGAATTTGGCCATTTGACATAAGTTCCCAAAGCCTCCCAGGAGTTCCAACAACAATCTCGGGCCTTGATTTAAGGAGCCTTTCCTGCTTTTCCGAAGACATCCCACCAACTATTGGAACAACTTTAATATTTGTACCCAAAGCAACTGCCTTTAGATGAGCATTTACCTGGCCAAAAGAAAAGGACAACAAAACCAACGACATATTGAGAAGTTGAAAGATTCCAATATTAGACAAGAGTTCACAACATTCCACCAAAAAGGAATAAAGGTGATATTTTAATAGAAATAATGCTAAGAGAATTTATAAAATACAACATGAAAACTCATATTCTATTTCTAACTTTTGGATAAGTATGGGTAGAATACTCTGAAAAATTCTGAATATAAGTTTTATTTGTACATAAGCATAAAACATTCATTCTAATGGAAAATCGTATCAGTATTACCTTGTTTGGCTGCAGCTTATAAGCTTTTATGCAAATTGTGATTTGGAGTTGTGGACCAACTTCTATTCGGCCCAACTTATTAGCTTTAACTAATAAGTTTGTGGATATTTTTGTTTATTTTCTTTCAAAGAAGCTACTGTAGATGCACAATTATTTCATTTCACAACTAATTTGCCATTCTAACATAAAAATAGGAGAAAACAAGGTTTTGAGGTTTGAGCCTAGAGGTTACAGTCATTCCCTTCTTTCTCACTCTTAGAAAATTTGAGTTTTTTACATTAATATAAGCCATTTTAAATCGGTTGGGCACGATATGGGCTGATACAACTAAAAATCCTTGAAACAAGCAAGCACTTTCATCACCCCTAAAAACTTCTAGCTTGTTTGCTAAAAATCTGCAACCAAATAAACCATAGTTCATGTACAAGCGAAAGCCAAACTTAATTTTTCAGTACCTGTAGCGCAAGCTCTCTAGTAGGAGTAATTATGAGACCTCTTAAGACACCTTTTGGAGCAATTCTTTCAGCTGCTTCCCCATTTTCTTCTGCTATGTTATCGGCCTTTTCTTTTTCTTCAAGGAGACGTTGTAACATAGGCAGCCCAAATGCAAGTGTTTTCCCTGAACCAGTTTCCGCAGCACCAATAACATCCTAAAAGTACAGGTACTTTTAAACCAGATCACTATCAAAGCAGAACATTGTTGTCGACCAATAGTAATCTGATTATTAAAATGAGACGAACCTTTCCTTGATGCGCCGCTGCAGGAATACAAGCTTTTTGTATAGGCGTGGGCTCTTTAAATTTGAGCCTATATATCGATTTCATAAGCAGGCTATGGAGCCTTAATTCATTCCAAGCATAATATTCAGCTTCATCTATTGACTCTCCTTCAATATCATCTTCAGGGACAATAATACCTGCGGGAATATCTCCTTTTTAAGTATGAAAGGTTGAACTTAGAAACTTGAAAATCTTCAAGACTTTAACAAAAACAAATCCCAATAAATCTGCATTGCCTCATATATTTAAGTAAAATTGACAGGGACTGAATTGAATCCCTACAAGTGCGTCAAGCAAATGTATAACCACCATACTAAACCTTAATGGGACATGGACTGAAATTGCACAAATTATTATAGCAAACAAATTGTTAAAACGCTTGATAAGTTAATATTTTCAAAACGAAGATTTACGACAGGAAAGGACGGGAATCATGTTAAGGGTATCAATCCAATATCTATGCACATTTACCAGTAACACGTATTGATCAAACTATAACTATGCTGATCAGATGTAAACAAAGAATCAAATTGAATAAGTTCCAAAGCCTGGAATAAATTGGGAATACAAAATCACAAAATCTGTACAATCAACTTAATGCAAAATTTCAACACTAACCAGTAGCTGGGTCTTCAGTTTCCTCAGATGTCTTCTCTCCCTTTTTAGTCTTCTTCTTCCTTTTATTTCGTTTCTTCTTCGGTTTCACTTTCTTTTTCTCTTCATCAATATCGTCTTTACTTTCAGTTTCATTGGAAAAAATGCCATCATTTTCGACAGTTTTCCTTTTTTTCGATTTATTATTTACTGCAGCCTTTTCCTTTTTGTCTTCTCTAACAGATTCGGGAATATCCAAAACATAGTCAGATTCCTTAATCTCCTCAAGAGAAAGTAAACCTATATTAAATAAATTAGGAATCTGTTAAAACAATATAAAGAACTATCCAAATCTTTGGACTGATTTAATGAAACAGGAATGCAATGACTGTCCAAAATAAAGTAGATGTTTTAGAACGAGCCTGCTATTGACAAACACCATTTGAAATTCATAACATCACCCAACAAGCATCAGATGCACGTGTTATATGGCTTCGGATTCATATCTAGCTGTTCTAGGTACACAAAAAAAAAACTAGCAAACAAAATGAAATTTTGGAATGTTTGGCAAAAACTAACTTTTAAGCTTTTAAGTTACGGAAAGATTGCATTATTCAGCTTTTAAAGCTCCTAAGGTGACCAAAGACTTATCAATACACTTACAAGTAAAAAGGTTACAGTGGTGACAAACGCTACACAGCAACTTTTAACTTTTTTCTCGTTGATTTCAAAAATCGGCTTCTACTTTCTAGACCAAAAAATCTAATGCGAAACGGGCCTTAAATCATGTATTAAAGAGCTATCTCTAACAAAATAAGCCGAAACCAAAACAACCGGGGTTGTAATTTACAAATATAGTTATATACAAATATACAAACTCTAATAAAATTAGAAATATATATATAGAGAGAGAAAGAGAGGGAGATATTTAATAACAAAAACAGCAGCGGTTGTAATTACAAACACACAATGACACAAACACTGATAAAATGTAGAAATAGTTAAATATATACATACATAGAGAGAGAGAGATGTTAGATATCTGTACAGTCAACTTAATGCAAAATTTCAACACTAACCAGTAGCTCGGTCTTCAGTTTCCTCAGATATCTTCTCTCCCTTCTTAGTCTTCTTCTTCCTTTTATTTCGTTTCTTCTTCGGTTTCACTTTCTTTTTCTCTTCATCAATAACATCTTTACTTTCAGTTTTACTGGAAGAAATGTCATCATTTTCGACAGTTTTCCTTTTTTTTGATTTATTATCTACTGCAGCCTTTTCCTTTTTGTCTTCTCTAACAGATCCGGGAATATCCAAAACATGGTCAGATTCATCAATCTCCTCAAGAGAAAGAAAACCTATAATAAATAAATTAGGTATCTGTTAAAACAATATAAAAAACTATCCAAATCTTTGGACTGATTTAATGATACAGCAATGCATTGACTGTCCAAAATAAAGTAGATGTTTTAGAACGAGCCTGCTATTGATAAACACCATTTGAAATTCATAACATCACCCAACAAGCATCAGATGCACGTGTTATATGGCTTCGGATTTTAAAATTATAAAACTGACTTATTTGAACAAAAAATTAAGTTAGGAATCCAGCATAAAATATCTAGCTGTTCTAGGTCAAAAATACCCCCCCACCCCCCCCCAAAAAAACAAGCAAACAAAATGAAATTTTGGAATGTTTGGCAAAAACTAACTTTTAAGCTTTTAAGTTACGGAAAGATTGCATTATTCAGCTTTTAAAGCTCCCAAGGTGACCAAAGACTTATCAATACACTTACAAGTAAAAAGGTTACAGTGGTGACAAACGCTACACAGCAACTTTTAACTTTTTTCTCGTTGATTTCAAAAATCGGCTTCTACTTTCTACCAAAAAATCTAATGCGAAACGGACCTTAAATCATGTATTAAAGAGCTATCTCTAACAAAATAAGCCGAAACCAAAACAACCGGGGTTGTAATTTACAAATATAGTTATATACAAATATACAAACTCTGATAAAATTAGAAATATATATATATATATATATATAGAGAGAGAGAGAGAGAGATATTTAATAACAAAAACAGCAGCGGTTGTAATTACAAACACACAATGACACAAACACTGATAAAATGTAGAAATAGTTAAATATATACATACATAGAGAGAGAGAGAGAGAGAGATGTTAGATATCTGTACAGTCAACTTAATGCAAAATTTCAACACTAACCAGTAGCTCGGTCTTCAGTTTCCTCAGATATCTTCTCTCCCTTCTTAGTCTTCTTCTTCCTTTTATTTCGTTTCTTCTTCGGTTTCACTTTCTTTTTCTCTTCATCAATATCATCTTTACTTTCAGTTTTACTGAAAGAAATGTCATCATTTTCGACAGTTTTCCTTTTTTTTGATTTATTATTTTCTGCAGCCTTTTCCTTTTTGTCTTCTCTAACAGATTCGGGAATATCCAAAACATAGTCAGATTCATCAATCTCCTCAAGAGAAAGAAAACCTACATTAAATAAATTAGGGATCTGCTAAAACAATATAAAGAACTATCCAAATCTTTGGACTGATTTAATGAAACAGCAACGCATTTACTGTCCAAAATAAAGTAGATGTTTTAGAACGAGCCTGCTATTGACAAACACCATTTTAAATTCATAACATCATCCAACAAGCATCAGATTCACGTGTTATATGGCGCTTCGGATTTTAAAATTATAAAACTGACTTATTTGAACAAAAAATTAAGTTAGGAATCCAGCATAAAATATCTAGCTGTTCTAGGTCAAAAATACCCCCCCCCCCAAAAAAAAATGAAATTTTGGAATCTTTGGCAAAAACTAACTTTTAAGTTACGGAAAGATTGCATTATTCAGCTTTTAAAGCTCCCAAGGTGACCAAAGACTTATTAATACACTTAAAAGTAAAAAGGTTACAGTGGTGACAAACGCTACACAGCAACTTCTAACTTTTTTCTCGTTGATTTCAAAAACCGGCTTCTACTTTTTAGACCAAAAAATCTAATGCCAAACGGACCTTAAAGCATGTGTTAAAGAGCTATCTCTAACAAAATAAGCCGAAACCAAAACAACCAGGGTTGTAATTTACAAATATAGTAATATACAAGCATACAAACTCTGATAAAATAAGAAATTGATATATATCATTCTATTATAATAAGCCAACCCAAGTCAAATGAGGCTGGCCAATTTACCCAATTTTTTCCAAAAATACCCCTACACCTTTATATTAATTACAATAATACCATACTTCCATAAAAATATAAAAAGTATATTAATTACAATAATACCATACTTCCATAAAAATATAAAAAGTAAAAACTAATAAAATTATTTATCACTCTTTAACAACCAAACATTCTTTTAAATCTTAAATTATGTTTTTTTTTATTATCCACGTATTTATATCATAACTATACATATTTTCTATATTTTTATTGCATTACGCGCCGCACACGCAGCGTGTGGGCACGATTACTAGTGACACAAACACTGATAAAATGTAGAAATAGTTAAATATATACATACACATCATTCTATTATAATAAGCCAACCCAAGTCAAATGAGGCTGCCCAATTTACCCAATTTTTTCCAAAAATACCACTACACCTTTATATTAATTACAATAATACCATACTTCCATAAAAATATAAAAAGTAAAAACTAATAAAATTATTTATCACTCTTTAACAACCAAACATTCTTTTAAATCTTAAATTATGTTTTTTTTATTATCCACGTATTTATATCATAACTATACATATTTTCTATATTTTTATTGCATTACGCGCCGCACACGCAGCGCGTGGGTACGATTACTAGTATCATCATTCTATTATAATAAGCCAACCCAAGTCAAATGAGACTGCCCAATTTACCCAATTTTTTCCAAAAATACCCCTACACCTTTATATTAATTACAATAATACCATACTTCCATAAAAATATAAAAAGTAAAAACTAATAAAATTATTTATCACTCTTTAACAACCAAACATTCTTTTAAATCTTGTATTATCCACGTACTTATATCATAACTATACATATTTTCTATATTTTTATTGCATTACGCGCCGCACACGCAACACGTGGGGCACGATTACTAGTATATATATCTATACTATTACTTTATGTCAACACCCCTTATGAAGCCTTGAAACAAGTATTTACAAAAAAAAAAGTTCAATTATACAAATTGCAAATAAAATAAATACTAAATAAAACTGCTATGTTACTTAACTGCCATCCCACTTTCAAATTCATTTGTCTATTTTAGGTTTCTCTCTCCTCTTCTCTCCCTATCTCTCCAATTTTTTTACTATTCCAGGTATGAAAACTTCCTTTTTTTTCCAATAATATTATTGTTATTAATTTATGTGATTTCAATTTTTTGGTTGTCAAGTTTATATTCGATTTAATTAGTATCTATGAATATAGGTTACCGTCTGACCAACGCATCGCGTGGGCAGGTTCGCTAGTATATATATATAGAAACACACAATGACACAAATTAGTATCTATGAATATAGGTTACCGTCTGACCAACGCATCGCGTGGGCAGGTTCGCTAGTATATATATATAGAAACACACAATGACACAAACACTGATAAAATGTAGAAACACACAAGGACACAAACACTGATAAAATGTAGAAATAGTTAAATATATACATACATATATATATATAGAGAGAGAGAGAGAGAAAAATTAGATAACCTCCGTCGAGCTCGTTAGTGCCGGAAAAGAGAGAGAAAGGGTCGTCACCGTCACCAGCGGGTAGCGAGGGGTTCCACGGTAGCGAGTCGAACCGTTCAAGTTGCTTCGATTCGACTGTTCTTCGAGTCACCTTATTCCTCCTCTGTTTCTTCATCTTCTGCTCAATCTCTCCCATTATTACTATTATTATTATACAGAGATAGATACACACAGATAGATACAGAGAGAGAGAGAGAGAGAGAGGGGTGATTTAGGGTTTATTGTAGGACAGTGATGGGGAGTTGTTTTTAAAGTTTCGATTTTGTTCGTCTTTGCCCCTTTAGTTTCAATTTGTTCTAGATTTTGGCCAAATACCTAAGTCTACATGATACCAAACATTAATTATTAGTACTGTTTTTAATCTTCTAATGTTTTTTTAAAACATTAAATATATTTGACTAATAGTGTACAAAATTTACAACTACAAAAAAAATTAAATGAAGCCAATATTGGAAGAATTTTACTTTATAACTACTCTAATTTTTTGTTTAAACGACGTGAAAACCTAATCGAACCATTTTTTATGGGAAAACAGAGCTTATAAATTTGTAATTACAAACAGATAAGCCTAAACAAAAACGGAGTTTGTAAATTTGTAATTACAAATATACAAACGTATAAATAATGATAAAATATACAAAACGGGAATGTGAGTTCTTGAGCAGATATTTCGGAGAGTTGATCAGATGAACTAGTTGTACTCACTACAAGGAAATACACATTTAGGTGTTGTTTGGAAACCAATGACTTCCGGAAAAGTGTAGTGTGAGTAAGTGTTGTTGAAAAGTGACTTCTGTAAAAACATTTTAGAAAAAAATAACATCTGGTGGAAAAGTGATTTTGATGTTTATAACTTATGTCTGCGTTTGGTATGTATAAGTTTTAAATGACTTAATAGTACAATAATTGATATTGTACTAAAAACACGTTAAGGATACTAGTAAGTTCAATATCACTTTAAAACCAAATATTTAAAAACAATTATAAAATAAACATCATTAAAAGTATTATTTCTAATTCAATATGCAAAAACGACTTACTACGAACAATTCTTTTTACTATTTTAAAGAAACAACTTCAACAATTATTTCAAGATATTGCAATCCAGGTGATATCCATTTTCAACGATATTAGGCGTTTGTTCATCGCTTTCAGATTCATCATCTGAATTCAACAAGCACCCACGATAAACGATTAAACAAACTGACATAGACAATTAAATACAAATGAGAATTAAAACACATGAGAATGAATACCCAACTGAATTTACTAAACATTAATAAAATTGTTCAACACAAGAGGTGTCACAAAAAACCAAGGTTGACTCAAAACATAATCAGAAACTATTTGTTCACAGCCACATTAGTACTAATAACGGTTTAACTAAGAAATCATATAATAAAAAGCACGATTGGCGAAGTGCAGGAAGAGCAGGTTATGCACGTTCATCCCTTATCCTCCTCGTAAGTTGTACATCTTTCGACATAATAGTCACACGCTTGGCATGGATGGCGCATAGGTTAGTGTCCTGGAAAAGATCCACGAGATAGGCCTCAACAGCCAACCTATCATCTGAACAAAACAAACACATTCAGTCACCACATTAGAAACCATCACTAGAACTAGACAAATAACTACTTATATTGTATAACTGTTAAGTAGATATAAAGTGAGATGCTAATCTCACAAGTTAACAAAAGACAAATTACAAAGGATCGGAACCTCATAAATTAAAACTTTGAAAATCAATAAGTACCAAATCATAACGATACATAAAGTGTGTCATCAAAACAAATAGTATTGAACAAAAGAGCAAAACCTTCAGAGTGCTTCGTTACGAAAGTCTTTCCCAAATTATCACCAGCCTTCGGTCTCCAAATGCGTCCAACACGCTGAATTGCAAAAAAACCAATTGTCCCATTTCACAACCGAGTTGTTACAAATGATAAGCTTCCCAGCATAATCATCACCGAGTCACCGACCCCGCCATAATCAAGACCAATCTCTTTTAATGAAGTAATATTCTCCATCACAAACAAAATAAGGTGTGGTAGTATGGTCACAAAACACAAATTGCACAAAAACATTAGGGTTCAAACTGTAGCTAATATAACATATGTACAACATTTCTCAACTTTGATATATCTATCGCAAAATCCAGAGGCGGAATTGGTGGATAAATTGGTTTAACATAATCACTATATATCTATGATAAATCACTCCACTCTGCCCATCCCTCAGAAAATTGATTTGGATAAACTAAATCATTTAGTTTATTCAAATTTTCTGAGATTTGCACAGAATACAGTGATTTATCACAGATATTTAGCGATTATATTGTTAAACCAGTTTATCCGTCAATCCCGCCTCTGGATTTTGCAATATATAGAAATATGAAAGATAAGAAATGTTGCATGTTATGTTAGTAGTCACAGTTTGAGCCCTAAAGTTTTTTTGTGCAGTTTGTGCTTTATGACCATAATAATTTAATGTTTCCACACATTATGTTGTTCACGATGGAGAGTATTCCTCCGTTGATTGAGATTAGCCTTGATTATAGCGGGTCCATAATGATTATGCTAGGAAGATTCTTATTTGTAACAGATGAGTTGTGAAAAAAAGGTGCAGCTGGTTTTCGTGCAATTCAGCATGGTGGATGTATTTGGAGACTCGAGGCTGATGATAATTTCGGAAAGACTTTTGTAATTAAGCACCTTGAAGGTTTTGCTCTTTTGTTTAGTGGAATAACATAGGCTTAGTTTCCAGATGGTGAATTAATTAGAGAAGTATGATCAATTTGGCATTGTCATGTGGAGAATTAGGGTTACAATTTGATAAGGAATCTATTAGAAAGGAGCTCATCAAGAGTATTATAATCTTAAAAAAAAAAAGCACATCAAGAGGCTCTAGTTTAGGTCTTTTAGAGGGAAGTGACTAAACTCTAATATTTGTAATTACTTTTTGCATGGCTCTCAAAAGTCTGCACATCGCAAGCTTCATCATGCTTCTTTGTATTGGAATCTGAACCAGACTTCTTTTTACTACTTGCAGAATCTCAAATGGATTTACAAGCTGTTAAGGAGCAACCTACTAGAGGTGCCATTTTCTTTTTTTGATAAAAAAATTTAAGTAAGATAAAATAATTGAAGATTTTTTCCTTTGTTTAAATTCTTATTAAGAAATAATTGAAGATTTGCTTCAGTATATAAATGAAATTAAGGCCATTTTATTTCTTAGAATTAATTGTTGTTTTTATTTTTTTTGTCTTTTTTTTATAATGTCAAATAGGGCAACTAATTTCTTGTCCTGCGGGGTGCCGCGACAAATAAGAAAAATGCTATTATGTACTATTTAAGGAAGAAAAATGATCAGAATTGATTATTATGATCATAATTGTGATGAAAAAAATTATAGAAGTCAGAAATATGCAACTAACATTAATATTTCTAGCTAGCAAAGAACAGTGTATAGCTAGAGCAAGACGCTCAGAACTCCGAGTATAATTTCCTCACTCTGCGTAGTGAACAACTAAAGTTAAATAAAGGTGAATTTGTGTTAGATATTTACTCATCCAACTGGAAAATTGAAATGGATGAAGAGGAGGACAAAAAGAGGGAAATAGTTAAATGGAAATGAGTTAAAATAGCTAGAGAAGAAGGAAAAATTCATCGATACAAGAATAAACAAGGCAAGATCAATATGACTGTGGGGATTATGCTAGTTGTTAGTTAACTTGTATTCATTTCGAATAAAAAGTTGGTTTCCCCATTGTTTCAAATAAATGAGGAGGCTATGTTTCTCTTTGACCGAGTTAATCGCACTTGGCTAGACGATGAAGATAAGAGTTAGATGTAAACTTTGAGAAGATAGATACATTGGAAGTTTTGGTCGAATACTTAAGTAGGGGTTGTATTTTTTTGTTTATTTTATTTTGGCTCTTCAAAATTTAGTTTTTTTTCGTTTTTCTTTTTGTAGTGTATTTCTATGTAATAAAGCCGTAGACCACTTAAACTTCATAATCAATGAAAAATAGTGGTTCTCCCACTTTCAATTTAAAAAAGGGAAGACAAATGATTGGAAAATTTGTTTTATCATACCTGAAAAAGTTTGAATTTGAGCTTGACTGAAATGAAATGAACAAACGACCAATGTGCCATGGGATTTTTCTCCATCATCACATCCGACAGAGTTTTATAAATAACCTACTGAATTTAGTAGAAAAAGTCTTACGAAAATGAAAATATGTGTTTTTTTTATCCATTGACCGAAATCAAATTTTATTTAAATACAGGGAGCCATACCTTCTAATTAAAAATAGTAAGAAAGAGCCAGATGGCTCCATTTTTCATGTGTAATTAATGTTATTACTTGTAGAGTTTTTTTTTATTATTTGAAACAACTTGTAGAATAATCATGTAAAAACTATATTGGCATAAAATATTAAGTTGGAATTAAGGTATATATGAATACATTTAACAATATCATGAGTCATGACAAGTTTACTCAACCTACTCAAACTTTATATCTTACAAAAAATATAAAGATTTTAATAGGTCTCTACCTTAAACTACTTTTGTTCTTAGATTGGTCTACTCTATATATCAATTCCAGCCCTATTGAAGAAATTCATAACTACATAGCAATTCAAAAATTTATAATTGTATATCAATTGATAATTGTATATCAATTCGTAACTATACATTTATTTTAACTTCTTTGTTCTTAGTTTTAAAGGTACTATATATTACAAAGAAGAAATCCATAAGTCAAATAATTCTATATCCTTCTGTGATCTTTTTCTTCAGCTAACCTTATCGTGATTTTTTTTACTAATGGATTTCATAGACTTAATCAAGAAAAATTCAACTTTTTGTACAAAACAAAACAAGAACCTATTAAAAATGTGAGAATATAAAATTTGAGAATAATGGCCGAATTAATGTAGATAGACGTACCAAGAAAAGAGAGATTGGAAATCGAAAACGAAATATTGTGAAGTCATATTGCTCTCAAGAGATTGACAACAATGTAGAATTTTGTTATGTTAATTAGATGTTAATGGAGAGAGAGAGAAGAAGGGGAGATTTTTTTTTGATATTTTGGGTTCTCATGTGGTGATGAATTTATAGGGGATTTCTCAAAACTGTAAAAAAGAAACCTGCATTTATTACGAAATCGAATAATCCTTTTATTGGAAACATTTTTGTGACTTTAACCTCTTTCCTTTCATGGGGTTTTTGGTTCTGTTTTATTTAAAGAATTATTGAATTTTGTATTAAATTGTATGGCATAATTCTTTGAACCTATACTGTGTGATATAAGTGCCATTTTGTATTAAATTGTAAGGTATTCTTTGAACTTATCTCTACCATTTAATGTGTGATAAGTGTCAATGAATTTTCTTTTTTTCTTTTAACCAAAAGGAATTCCCTTTTTAAGACTAAAGCTATCTTATCTTCTATGCTTAATTGGTTCAAAAGAAAAAAAAAGATCCAAATGCAAGGTTTTAAATATTTTTCTTTCTTCATTTTTATTATTATTGAATCATACTTGTCGGGACAAATTATATTAGTGTATACATCTTAAAGATATTTCGTGAAAAAAGTATCATAACAAGTTTCGATAAATTTTACGTCAGAAAAAAATTGTTTCAAACACTAATTGCACCCAGCATGCATGTCAAAGTCATAGGGGAAAATTTTCTTTGATTAAATATTAGGATTTCTCTTTTGTAAATATTACATTATTATTCTACCTTTGATATTTCCCATCATTATAAATAATTGGTCATTTTTCCTTCCATCTTATTTGTCCTTTTTTTCATTAAGTCGGTTACAAATTGTTTATGCAGACAACTTATAATTAGAAAAAAGAAGTTAGTATCATTTTGCCCATTGTTTTCTTCTGAATAAATTAAAATCATAATAACTTACACAAAGTTAGGGCTGATAATCTAAGTTCCTATAAATCATTAGTTGTAGGTATAATAAGAGTTTTGATTGATTAAAAAAAGAGTTTTGATTCACAAAACATGGCAAACAAAATGAACGCAGTATTTTAATTTCTTTTAATTAGCAAGTACATCATATTGCTTTAAATCGTAGCAAACTGTATCCGACTATCTGTTTATCTTTCTCTTGTTTCAAGCTTTCTTTCCAAAAAAATACAAAATATAAAGCTCCATTTTTTTTATTTTCAGTGCATCCTTTTCATGATTTTCTTCATCAAGCCTTATTCTCGTTGACAATAATCTGAATTTTTATTGTCTTGCCATATCGATTATTGTGGTGCGATGTAAGTTTTTTCTATTATGCATGCAGCATGCATACAATTTACAATATGAGAGTCTTGCCTTTATATAAGAAGGACGGTTATTTTCTTTTGTATTACAACTAAACCGTAAGAAATTAAGAAGTACATATGGTGTGCGATTAGGTCAAGGCCGGTCGAAAATATCACACATTTACAATCTAAAAGCAATACCATATTACCACTTGGTAATAAAATCTAACTCACGTCTCTAATTAACTGCTCACAAAATGAAGGAGTATACATGTTGATTAATTTTAATGTTTAATTTACTTAAGAGTTCAGAGCAATATATAGCAAATATAGTCAACCCTTTAGGGTGCCATGATAAATAGCAACTCCTTTATAGTCAAATCAGTGTCCCTTTGGACGAATGAGTAATGTTAACAGGGATATAGAACATTTTTAGGGATTTTCTTTAACCAAAAAACGATGCCAATTCAGATAACTTTATTTTTCTTTATATTACTTCGTTTTATATAATTTTAGAGATAAGAGAGAAGGGGTACATGATGATGATATTAATCAGTTCTTCCTCAGTTTGTACACTCAGGGTAGAATTTTATTTTTATTTATTTATCTTTAAAATTGATAAGATGCCCATGCTTTTGTTAAATTAACAAGCATTTGACATTGTATATAAACTACTTTTTCATTTACTTAGAAGTTAAGTTTTTGGCATAAAAAAAGAATCAAGAAATATAATTAATTAATGGCGTGCAAACAGCTAACCAATAATATCCTATAATTCAAAGCGAAAGAAATAGTGTCAAGGCACCCAGAAATGAAGCTAGACGAGTATGAAAAAAGTGCAACTATATATATATATATATATATATATATTTGTACATTTTTGAGTCATATGTGGGGATGCCGTGACCCCCGATAATCATCACTTATCTTCCCTTCAAATCAACTTTAAAGTGAAACTATATATAATTTAAAACTAGTCGAACTCAATGTACAGGGCAAATATTCTTTTGTAAGAAAAACTACAACAAATATATACAACAAAAAAAATGTCAAATTTTTATTGCAACATGAGGCATTACACATTTACACCATGCAAGTATACATCACAATATAATTAAACGGTACTCATGAGCTTCTTCAGTTGTGTGCTTCTTTTTGATCCTGGAGTTTATCAGCAGTTTATCAGCAGCTCCATGCACAGACTCTATACATTTTAAAGTAAAGAAAAAACATTTGATTAGTTATTTCAAGATTGGTATAATATGGTCCGACACTGACAGATAAGAAAATTGATATACTTCATAAAGGTAAACAACTAATTAATTAATACCTTAGAAGTCAGGATATGTATCTGAAATGCGTGGATATGTCGCTGAAGAGCGGTGCTATGTGGCTCATGAAATGTTATGAATAACGATCTTTTTGATATGTTAATGAGATTCTCGTCTTCCATTCTCCTCATACTCTGGAGCAATTTTAAATTGCAAACTAAAAGTTGAGGAACAGATTATTATTTAGGAAATAACTAGCTATAAATTGCGGAAAATGTTGTGCGCAAACAAAAATTAAGCTTCCATATTCAGATTCGGCCTCATTTGTACTCCATTTGCTTAAATTAGTTTCATATATGTGTCATGCTATTTCAGTTAGGTTTTACAAAAACTAAATGTAAATAGCTCCATCTATAAATACTTCATGTGGTGTTATAAAATACAATGGATATCAAAGTCTCTTAAAAGAATATATTCAAGAATAGCTTTAAGTTTCCAAAAGAAACCGATTTTAGGCTCGGAAATTAAATAAGAAGGAGAAGACTGAGGAAAGGTGCTTTTTTACTTTGTCTAGAATATGTATGAATACGCAAATTCAGATTTCGGTAATTGATGTCTTTTATACTTTTAACTTTATGGTACAAAAATGAGTAAAAGCAAAAAACAAAGTTAAATTATAACTGGAAAAAAAGTTTAGCACCATCTTATAAAAAGAAGAAATGTTTTCATAAAGAAATGGCAAAAAAAACAAAAATACAACAATCTGGGTTAAGAAAACACTCGGTTAGTTTTCGGGTGTCAATTGGGCTCCCTTCTCCAATATTATTTTCGTAAGAAGTTGCCTTCGTGCAACATGGACATGATTGTGTATAAAAAAAAGTTTGAAAATGAAGGGATATCTATAGAAATATAAATGATAAAACTTACAATAACTGTCATTATCGCCAAAGACGTTCATTGATTCATATATAAAGCTCTGTTATAAACAATGACAACAATATTAATTGTAGGGTCTCTCGGTATCGACGCCTCCCTACAAAGGGGCGCGTGTGTGTCGGTGTTAATTAAGAAGGCGGTTTACCGTTTACGTCAAGGTCTCTTAGGTACGATTTTATATTGACTTCTAAATCCTAAAAGAGAAACCTAGCAATTGTCAATAAATTATCTTACCCTTTTATTGAAAAAATAAGTGTGTATTCAACCCCCTTGTTTCAGGTTAATTATTTGTTTATATTTTTATAAAGGAAATTTGGTTTTCATGTTAAATCTATCCTATAATTATCTGTACCTAATGTAGTACCAATTAATGTGTCATAAATATCAATTAAGGTTTAGTCCTTTTGTTAAAAAAGAAAACCGTGATGCTACTGTCGTATACGCAGAGGGGTCTGGGCGGATAATAATACATGCATACGCTATTCACACACTCCTTCACTCTTTCACACACTTATAGGGACCGAAACGTAATTATAACAAACTCGTTAACACTTTAACATGTTTGGTGAAAATTTGTATTGGTCTCTGCCACGTAGGATTGATGATGGGGCTGATGTGTGAATAGTGTAAATATCATTACCGCATGCCGCTAACACTATAAAATAGAGATTTAATCTAATACACCATCTTTTAATCAACAGCATATACGTTACTTATTTCTCACTGTTTTTAGTCTTGGAAAACCTCATGTTTTAATGCATTTTTTTTTTTTAGATTAGTTATGTTTTTGTGTTTTTTATTAAATAAAAATATCGCAAAATTCTTTAATATCATAAGAATTCTCGAAACTAAACAATAATGAGGAGTACGTTCATTGGTGCTATCAAATTGGCTAAGTTAATGACTTATTCTAACCCCTCCCATCCTAAGTGCGGATATTCTGAGTTCAACTCGTTTTTTTATCGGGATTCCTACTGGTGCCTGTCTTGCAAAGTCTCTCAATCGTCAAGTGTTCGAGTTTCAAATTTTGTCTCTCATTGTTTGTTTTCCTATTTTCTTAGGTAATAGCTTTATACTCGAGACGGTGTTCTTGTGACGTCAAGTTGTGTTCTGTTGCGTTAATTCAATTGCTTAACTTGCAAAATAAAAAAGAAGTCATTGGATTCAAAAGAAAAAGTTTTTAAAAAATATTTTCACATTCTTAAAAACGTCTGACTGTTAGATCAACACCCAATTTTAAAAGAAAAAAAGAGGAAAAAACACCCAAATTTGGATTGTTAGCCGCCCGTGCCTCCCTCACATTATGTTTCTCCATTATTATGTTTATCTATGTATATTCTTAAATTATAGTTTTCTTGTTATTATGACCGTAGAATCATACATGCCATTGTAAGATATATTACGCAAAAATATTTCCTTACAAAAATGAACATAACAAATTTCATTAATTTTTGTTCATGTAGAAGAAAACAAACTGGTTTAAATACTTTCCTGCAACCTCCATGACATATTTCTTAGGTGAGGTGTCAGGTATTAGGTAAAGTTTTTCCTTTTTTTTCAATAATTATTACCTTAATATTTGCATATTTTCAATATGTTGTCATCAAGTAAATTAACGAGTTACTCAAGTACTTCTAGACGCTAACATTCAAGCCCTAAACACCTTCAAACTTATTGGGTATCATAATAAAAAAATCTGGCATGGTTGCTTAATTAACATCATTTTCTTCCTAATGCAAGTTCTTCATGGTTGCTTTATTGGTCGTTTGATGCTAATCTTTTTTCCTTTCCTATGTTATTTGTGTTGGTCTCCATGTTTTCCTTATTTTTTTTCCTCGATGCTATCCTCTTATTTTTTTCTCGATGTCTATCTTACTGGTTCTTATCTAAGGTTTCGTTTGATGATCCATGGCCCTATGATTTTTTTATTTTTATTTTGCTCTTTTATTTGCATCATTTTTGTCTCATGTTTAGTCTTTTTTTCAATGATGATCGATACAACCAAGTACCAACAGTACTCTACATGATCGCAGTTGTATACTTTAGAGTTGATGATGTCGCAAAATATAGGATACATGCAAGCTTGTTTCAAAAACTTCAGTTCCATAAGAATTTTATGAACCAATGCAGCTAGCAAGCCTTGTATTTGACAACCGTGAAACGGGCGGATCAATTCTCTTTTGTAGATGAGAACTTGAGGTTAATATATCGGCTTTATACCAAACAAAAATTAACATCAACGACACATGCATACATAAATTTATTGCTCACTAGCAAGTTATTCATGATTTCTTGGAGTAGAACTTTACAAATAACCCAGAATCTCTTTAACACTTTCAAGATTGCACAGCCCCATCTTCAGGGGCGAAGCCAGCAATACTATATGGGGTGTTAAAATTTTGAATATACAAATGAATGGTGTCAAATCATCGTTTTTAACGTATTTTCAGGAAAATACGTTAAAAACGATGATTTGACATGAAATACATGGTTAAAAATTGAAAAACTCATAATTTTCGGAATTATGGGGGTGCCGTCGCAACCCATGGTCTCCACTTAGCTTCGCTCATGCCCACCTCTCCCAAGTTCACGTTGTTTGGCTCGATCCATCTTCCTCTTGGGTTAGTTCGAGCCCATATTCGAACAAAATACGAACGGAGATAAGAAGAAAATAAATAATGGCAGGGTTCCTGAAAGTATGCCATAAACAAAACTCAATCGTGAAATCATTTTAGAATAACTCATATATTGATTATAGTCATGGAAAAAAAAAGAGTCATGAAAAATTAATTCCATCTATTCTCAGGGGTAGTCACCTGGGGGAACCACCCAATTGTTGCAAGCAATGTACAAATAGCTTATGCAGTTTTGGAAGCGGAGACCAAGACCTTCTCTGTTTCCGGGTTGCCAACTGCTGCTGAGGTGGCGGTGACAATGTCACAGCTGGAAATTTTGAAAGACCAACAAGGGCAATTGAGGAGACATGCTTACATCTAAACCAATTTCTTCCTTTGGTGTACTCTCAGGGGTACGAAAGGAAATCTCGTGAAGATATGCCCGCTCACTTTGTTTTCCTTTCCTTTTGCTGTATTTGAAAAGGAACCGAACCCTTGAAATGGCTCTCCTGGCTATGTTTTTACCGGCAGAAAATGGATCATTGGCTACAGGGGTTCGCTGTAAATTCTGCAAAGGTGGATTTCATCCGAATTGGACTCGCGTTCGATTTTTTTGCTATCATCATTTGTCCAGAGCTCAAAAGATCTCGTCCACTTCACCTTTTCAATCTCACATGATCTGTGAGAATGAAAAAATGAAGTGGATGAGTTCTTTTCAGCTATGGACAGATGATGATATTCTCATCCGGATTGTACTAGCGTTCGATTTTTTGCTATCATCATTTGTCCAGAGCTGAAAAGAACTCACCCACTTCACCTTTTCAATCTCACAGACCCTATGAGAATGAAAAAATGAAGTGGATGAGTTCTTTACAACTCTGGACATATAATGATATTCTCATCCGGATTGGACTCGTGTTCAATTTTTTTGCTATCATCATTTGTCCGAGCTGAAAAGAACTCATACACTTCACTTTTTAATCTCACATGACATGTGAGAATGAAAAGATAAAGTGGATGAGTTGTTTTCAACTCTGCACAAATGATGATATTCTCATCCGGATTGGACTCGCGTTTGATTTTTTGCTATCATCATTTGTTCAGAGCTGAAAATAACTTACACACTTCACCTTTTCAATCTCACAGACCCTGTGAGAATGAAAAAATGAAGTGAATGAGTTCTTTTCAGATCTGGACAAATGATGATATTCTCATCCGGATTGGACTTGCGTTCGATTTTTTTGCTATCATCATTTGTCCAGAGCTGAAAATAACTCATGCACTTCACCTTTTCAGTTTCACACGACATGTGAGAATGAAAAAATGAAGTGGATGAGTTCTTTTCAACTCTGGAGAGATGATGATATTTTCATCCGGATTGGACTCGGGTTCAATTTTGTTGCTATCATCATTTGTCCAGAGGTGAAAAGAACTCATGCACTTCACATTTTCAATCTCACATGACCTGTGAGAATGAAAATATGGAGTGGATAAGTTATTTTCATCTTTGGACAAATGATGATATTCTCAAACAGATTGGACTCGCGTTCAATTTTTTTTAAAGGCTGCTAATTGGGGTTCTATTGATAGTTTAAGTCGTGTCGAAAAATATCAGATTTTGAGGATTATGTTTGTCAAAATAGCTCACTTTAGAATCAGTTTAGAACTTTTGAGCTCATTTTACTTGATATCCTTCCTTTTCTTGATATAGCTTTTACTAGCAATTTTCCCCCTTTGCAGCGCTAGGGTCAATTGTAGTTGACAGTTTTGAAATACTTCTATTTTCTCATCGATTTTGTATATTAATAATCATCATGGGGTCTTGTCTCATGGATGAATCTTTCCTTTTGGTAATAAATTGGACACCTTACTTAAATTTTTTTAAAAAAAACTGAGTAATTCTAAAATGATTGCACGATTGAGTTTTGTTTATGGCATACTTTCAGGAACCCTGCCGTTATTATTATCTGCGTTCGTATTTTATTCGACTATGGGATCGAACTAACCCAGTTATGCATAAGTTCCAAGAAGTAAACAAAGCCAATCTAAAGAAAGCTTTGCTAATCAAAAGGAGATGTTGGTTATAGCTGTTTCGGTTTCTTTATGGGAATTTTGTGATGTTGCTTTTTGTCCTATAACTACAGTATTTCGGTAATGATTTAGCAATTACAAGGGTTAGAAAATTGATTTGTAAATAGCTTTTAGAGATAGTTTTCTTTTCTTTTACAGCTTCTGGCTGGTTGCAAAGCATACTCTTGCCACATCTCTAACTTGTATAGGCCACGAGTGAGGCTTTTTTACACTATGTCAATAAAACTCCAAAGGTAATCAAGCCTAACCAGAGGTGACTTGGAAATGGGAGAAGAATAAAAAGAACTTCAAAAAGAAAGATCTTATTATAAGGAGGAGAATACGGAGGAACTTGAAAGGTTAGAATGGTTATGAAGAATAGTCTGATGAGCAGAATCTTGAAGTAGATGGTGATGAGGACTAATTGGATCAAGAGATTAAGTCGAAGGGATCAAAGACGCTTTATTAAAGAGGGTTCGGTTGGCGGATTTGAAAATTGCACATGTTGGATTCTCACAGTAAGAATAGTACTCGTTTGGCGATTACCAAGTTCATCACGATCCGTGAAGCATATCAGTGTTTATAGGGTTTTTTTTCCTCTTTATGGAAAATTTCTTTGTAAAACACATGTACAGATTGTCTAAGGGAAAATTAGTTGAAAGCATCTATGACATCTTAACTACAAACTTTATCCTACAAACAGGTGAAAATCTGGATGTTCAGTAAACATATACAAGTAGACAATCCAATAAAAATCATGTAGTAATTTTAAAAAAAAAATAGCGTACCTTCTGAGTGGACAGTTTGAAATGAAATGAACAACGATCTGTTCTGAAATGACAATCTCCTCCGCCATTCTCTGCATACCCGGAGACAACAGTTTAAAGTAGCCTGTAAAAAAAGAAAGCCAAATTACCATCTCGATATAAATAAAGCAAATAAAAAGAATAACTTTTAACTCATTTTCATGATCCTCCACACACAAAAAAACACCGATTTATGTTCAAATGGGAACCCCGGAAGATATATCTTTTCTCTATATCTATCTATGTTGATCCTTCATCTCCCCAAAAATCAAAACTCACATGCATTATATATATATTTATATATATGTATAGATATATAATATTCATGTATACATCCATGATCCATACATACTTCCATGATTCAATGTGTGTGTAACATGTATAAATATCATTCCTACGAAAATTAATTATAATAATAAATCTCGTTTTAATTTCCCATGACTAAACTTTTTAAAAAATTACTGTTTCCAGGGCTTGAAGAATACAGCCTGCAGATCATGCTCGAAAATGAGTAACCAGAAATGGTCATGGAACCCAATGAACGTGGTAGATACAGGGAAGGAACCAGGTAGGGACAGACGGGGACTGCACAACCCCCCCCCCCTCCCAATTTTACAATTCTGGTTCCGTCACTGGGTAGATCTACTATTGATTTTTTTTTTTCCGAAAAAAATAGTGTTTAGAGGGCTTGAAGAATACAGCCTGTAGAGCCTATTCGAAAATGAATAACCAGAAATGGCCATGGAACCAAATGAAGGTAGATATACTATTGAAAAAACAGAGAATGTGAAATATAAAATTTTGAAGAAAAAAATAGACCACTTATATAGAAGTATTTAAAGAGAGAAAAGGTGACAAAACTTACAAACATTATTACCAACGATGTTCATTGGTGAACTAATTAAAATTGTCCTCTATAGATTAAAGCAATGTATTAAAGTTGTGATATTAATGTTCTCACTTTTTATAGGTGGTGATTTATAGTGACCTGATCTTAAAATCGTTTTAAGTCCTAACATTTGCCCCAAGATTCAATGTTCGTTTAACTAAAGAAATTAATGTGGTTTTTTTTTGTCAAGAAATTAATGTGAATTCAAATTCTTCTTTTTTGAGAGGGATATCCTCTTATGTTATAGTATTATAATTTTAGGAATACTTATTTACCAATTAATTGTTATAAATGTCAATTAATTTCTTTTGACCAAAAGGAAACATCTTTAAACAATTACACAAGGATCCTTTTGTTCTTCTCTGTGCATGCATCAATATTTATAAATAAAATCTTTTCTCTTCGAAATCAAAAGTATCATTACGGAATTATCAAAGGTTAGTGTAAAATATACGATGAAGACATTGCGTTAATAATAAAATTGTCAGTAACAAGGCACATTGCCAATAATATATATATTCAATGACCATAAGTGGTCATTGCGATATACTATATATAATCCTTTTTTTTTTTTTACTTTTCAATAAAGAAGGCACAATGCCAATCAGTTATCACTACTCATGAGAAGAAATCAACCTAAATTTTAATGCACTTTGAAAATTGATTTATAGCTCACAGTCGAATTTTCCAACTCTGCGACCACTACATAGTTTTCCAATAGATTTACTATGAAATATGGTTTATGTACTATTGACTTTCAGTTAGCAACTTTTGGGCCAGTTCTGGTGACCGCCCACCAGCAATGGTGTTAGCCTGCGTGGTGGTATATCAAGTTTGAGGAAAGCTTCCTTGCGACTACATGCAATCTAGCAAGCGCAGAGGATGTCGAATCGTTGAAATACTTTGTTTGATATGCAGAGAACTTTGAGAGAAATGAAAATATTGAACTATCTGCTACCTCTAACTTGTCAAAGTATTGAGATCGTTAACTCAATGCACCTTGTTATTAAAATCTAGTTAGCAGAAAGTGAAGCTTGTCCAATAACCTTTTTTTAATACATTAAAGTTCAATAATGTTATCAAATGTGCTGCGTTTTCCAGAACTAATATATATGATCAGCGATTCAGCGGTAGACGAAGAAAACTATCATGGACTTTCGATAATTTGTTCAATGTCACCCTTCTGGAAATACCTGTTAGTATTTCAATGTTACAGCATGACATAGTGACAACGCTCTTACATGATTGCAGATTTACTTTAAGAGTAGACGATGTTGCAAAATATAGTATTGATGCAAGCTTGTTTCAAAAACTTCAATTGCGTAAGAACTTTATGAACCAATGCAGCTAGCAAGTCTTATATGACCAGCGTGAAACGCCGGATCAATTAGCTTTTGTAGATGAGAACTTGAGGTTGATATCGACTTTGTACAAAACAAAAATTAGCATAAACAATACAGACAAAAAAATTCTGCTGACTAGCAAGTTATTCATGATTCCTTGGAGTCGAACTTTACATATAATTCAAAATCTCTTTCGGGCTTTCAAGATTGCACAGCCCCACCTCTCCCAAGTTCCCGTTGTTTGGCTCGATCCATCTTCCTCTTCTGCCATTCTGTCAGTGCTGTAACAGATTAGAAAATTGACAAAAAACAAGGTCATTAACAAATTGTATATCATGGTACAAACATAATATGGAAACAAAAGAACCTTGAAATAATATTTGTTGCGAACTACCATATCGCAGCAAATACTTTAGTTTATACAGAAGTATGTATATATGTATATACTTCAGCTTATATGGTCACAAGACTCGTACCGGTATATATAGCAAGTGAAAGCAAAATTAAATTAACGTTAGTTTTCTTTTCGATATTAAATATAAATATGTATAAAACTTGTTTATTTTTAACTGCACAGACCATCTGTAGAGGATATTTTAGTAAAATATATTTGTTTGACATGTAAATTACTTCAGTTAGGACAGCAAGTAAAGACACTGTAAAAAGCCTCACATTCCTACAGCTATATGTAAGATGTACATCAGAAACATGAAAGTTAACTTCCAAAATAGAAAACCAAAAACAAAACATAGAAGACACCTTATTAGCTAAAGCAATGCTTTCGAGCCATTTCATAGTTTATCTTCATAAACCCTTTCCTAAGTTATGTGCTACCTAATTATAAGCATGAAACAATTAACAGAAATAGATGAGTACAATCACCTTTATATTTCCCACCATCCGAGTATGAGTGAAGATCGTTCAACCTGGCAATTAGGTCAATCGCAGCAGTTTGCTTTGCATCTGTCTGTTCGTCCGACTCTGGTTCCATATAACTTTCTCTTTCAATTTCGCTCACCTATATAGTCCAATGGCATTTTGGTGATTATTAAAAGTGTGTTTTAATTGAAGTACTTGAGAAAGGTTTCGTTCTGATAAAAGATTGTATGAGGAGAAGTGGAAAGATAATAAAAGGGGAGGAAACTTTATCGAGTAGTAAGGCATTTTCCAGTCAAACATTTAGATGTCAATATTCACTCACTCGTTTAATGAGCTCTAAAGGCTCCATAGCTCGCCGTATTTCTTCAGATTCTTTAATGGACTTGAGTTGAACTGCAATTAAAGAAAGTAATTCAATATGCATACGTCTCCCCTAATGCTATGTCTATATTACCATGTTAAGAAAGCATCCATTGCGCATATGCTCGAAGGGTGTTAAGATATTATATGCCTTCTATGAACATCTCTTTTTAAAAATCTTATTGAGGATAAGAGATTTCACACCTACCCCCCTTAACAAGACTCCAACCCTGCACCTCTAAGCCCACAAGGCTATTCCTAGTGGGTTCTGCCCTCTATGAACATATACATGAAACATCGAAGTAAAACATGGTATGGAGTGTTTTATTAACACATGAGAACAATATGCAGGTTGCTAATATCGGATAGTATATCCCTACGCAAATAGCCAAATATAGCAGGTAAAGAGACGGTACAATGTAAGATATCCGACTTGTACAGATATATAAGTTGGTCGTCGAAAAGAAACAGATTAATACATTAGAGCAATATGTGGGGTAGCCTATTGGCGTATTCACTTTTGCATCAAAAGAGAAGTAAATATTTCGTAAAAGAGACGAGCCTGGGTTGCTAACAGGGGAGCTCAAATGGACAATAATTTCTTAGGAATATAATTTACTGATCCCTAAGCAGCCAAGAAGAAAACTAGAAAAAGAAACAAGCCTAGGATTCAATATAGTAACATTGCGTAGAACATTCAACTTTCAAAAGCAAAGCATTAATATCTAATTACCATTTTGGTTGAGACATACCTGGACCAAACCCTAAAAATAAACAACAATGAACACGAAAGTCGTAGACTAAGGCACAAGAAGCATCTGCAGAAGTATTCTGAATTCTGATGACTTCCAGGCTTCCAGCACAAAAAAACATTGACTTCTATACAAGGTGAGTATAAAAAAGTTCTTCGTCACTATCTAAAAGTAGTTTCCATCATCCTTCTGGACCTGGTTCACTATTTTATATCTAGAACTTTGACTACGATATGTAAAATCTTAATGGTCTAAAAATTCGATCTACCCGGCCAAAACGATGATATGTTCCATGTCAGTAATGTGACCCCCTTGTGCAGATGTGGCAATGATCAACACAATAGTGGACTACAGTATTTGGTGATAGACATCTTTGTTATCAAAACCATTCCATGTTGTAAATAATGGATAGCTGAGAAGCATTAGATATATTATGATGTGTCGAGCCAAGTTCATGAGAAGATGATGGAGAATATACAGTCAACTTATATGATTACAGAACATCTGACACTAAAAACTAAACAATTCAAGCAGAGTAGATCTAAAGGGTCAAGTTAGAGATAGCATAAGGGTCATAAAATAGGTCGTTTGTCCAAAGAAACAATGATTTAAGAATTTCACTATACGTGAGCTGAGCCTTAGGGTAATCAAGATTCGGAATATATCGCGAATTGATACTAAACAAACAAATAATAGACCCCTAAAAAAACATATCAGAGGGCTGAGATATCGACTACTATTTGAATATTCTCTTCCGAGGTTAAGTTGAATATTTCACCCATATGAATAAATGCACCAAAAATACTTGATTTAACAGACCTAATCAAAACAACAGTTCTTCACTATCCTAATCTAAATAGGCATTTTAAATACCCTATCCACAGAAACTACGAATTTCCAATCATGACATAATTTTCAGATATTATTTCCTTCCATTTCCATATCGGGAAAAATCAAATAACATAATCGCAGACCCTAGAATTGGAATTATGGTTTACCAAAGGAAATAAACTCTTAATGGCACTAAAGGATTGAAGTTAGCATTTACATAAACATTACGTGCCTCGTAAATTACAAGCACTGTAAACTTTCAAGTAGCTATATACCTATCGTCTATTTATCTAAATGGTGGGTTCATCAAGCTTAAAACTTCTCGCTTTCTCTGAACAAAACCAAAACACTTGCTCAAATTTTTTCTAAATGGTCAAACCAAATGCACCAGACTTATGAGACAAAATGCGAACTTGTTTCAAAACTCAATTATCAAGCTTAGAATTTCAAGCCTTATCCGACCAAAACCAAAAAAACAAACTCAATTTTTTCCCCTAAATGATCAACTGAATGCACAAGGCTAGTAAGAAAAGATGCAAACTTTCCCCAATATTTTTTTACTTCCATCATAACTCAAGAACTAGCCGGAAAAAAGGCGCATACATACATGTGAAAAGATGAAAACAAGATAATATGTATCATGTTTGCAATATTGCAATGTACCCTTTAATAAATACTCATCAATCTAAGAAACCAATCCGAAATTGCAAAATATTCCCGTATCCAACAAATACCCACCAATCTAAGTTAGCAAAATAGCAATATGATCACATATACAACAATACTCAACAATCTAAGCTAGAAGAATTGCAAAATATTCACATATTCAACCAATTCCCACCAAGCTAAGTTAGCAAAATAACAATATAACCACATATTCAACCAATACTCAACAACCTAAGTTAGAAGAATCGCAAAATATTCACATACTCAACCAGTACCACCAAGCTAGGTTAGCAGAATCGCAAAAAATAAAATCACATATTCAACAAAATACCCACAAATTTAATTTAGCTGAATTGCCAAAATCACATCAAAATGTAAAAAAGACCCATGTACAGAAAACCATGAGATAAATGCACTGAAAGTTCACAAATCACTCAACCTATAAAAAAAAATGCAAAACTTTTCCAAAATAATAAAATTATAGTTTCACCAAAAAACAGACCCAGTTACATAATGAATTAAGGATACATGAAAACAAGACAACATGTATGCAATGTCCAATTCAAAAAATACCCACCAATCTAAGCTATCTAAATTGCAAAAGTAAAAAAAAAAAAATTGTAAAAAAAATATAAAAAAGCAGAAAAAAGGCATGAAAGAGAGAGAGAGACCTGAGTCAGAATAGGGAGGAGAGAGGAAGCTATGAATGAGGAAGAAAATAGTAATGAGATTAAATAAGCAAACGATTATTGTGGCTTTTTTAAAAGAAAATCTCATCTTCAACCATTGAACTACTCTCTCCATATTCTCTCTCTCTCTCTCTCTCTCTCTCTCTCTCTCCCACTCTCCTAGTAAAGAGGCTGCCTCAAAACCGTAAATCCGAATTATACCATCGGATTTACGGTTATATAATTCCGATTTTGACAGTCGAAAAATCCAGCGTGATAGTAAAAGTGTAGATAACTGGAATATGTTGTTTAAGCTAAAGATAACACGAAAAATGCAAATAACCCCCCAGGAATTAACCCTCGTAAACTATCAAATTTTTACGATTAACACTCATAAACTATCAAGCTTTTGTAATTAATCATCAATGTATCTTTAAAAAATGAAAGTCTAACTTTATACTCCGTAATCTGTTTTGGTTAGTTTTTTATTTATTATAATTATTTATTCGATATTCATGCATATCAAATAAAACTTGTTTTTACTCACTAAAATAATGTTTTTTAATATAAAGTCTCAAAAGATGGTTTTTTTACGATTTTTTAACTCATATGCATTGAAAAACTACACATATTAAACCGATAATTTTGTGAAACGAACAAATAAATCAATTGTAATGTCGTTTTAAAGATGAATTTGGGGTTAATTATACAAAAATTTGATAGGTGATCATTTTGCTGACGGATGCTTTTATTATACTCGTAGTCTGATAAGGATGAAAACTAGCTATGTAGCATGTACATCGAGAATTCAAGTGTTGTATACATCACTAGTCCGATCCTTTATAGAAACTACCCGTAATCACCAACTTGCAAAATGTATATGTTTATCATAAAAATGTTTGTCATTCCTAACACTCCTTCACCTTAATTGTTATTTGAACAAGTAAAAGTTTTCAATAATTAATAGCACAGTTCCGGGAAGTTATTTGCATTTTACCAAAAATAATACTAATGGGGAACAAATTAAAATAAGAAACTACAATAAAATAAAAAAAAAAAAGAGAAAAAAAAAAGCATCATTCCTAACACTCATTCACCTTAATTGTTATTTGAACAAGTAAAAGTTTTCAATAATTAATAGCATAGTTCCGGGAAGTTATTTGCATTTTACCAAAAAGAATACTAATGGGGAACAAATTAAAACAAGAAACTAAAATAAATAAATAAAAAGAGGAAGAAAAAAAGCGTCATTCCTTACACTCCTTCACCTTAATTGTTATTTGAACAAGTAAAAGTTTTCAATAATTAATAGCATAGTTCCGGGAAGTTATTTGCATTTTACCAAAAATAATACTAATGGGGAACAAATTAAAACAAGAAACTAAAATAAAATAAAATAAAGAGAAAAAAAAAGCGTCATTCCTAACACTCCTTCACCTTAATTGTTATTTGAACAAGTAAAAGTTTTCAATAATTAATAGCATAGTTCCGGGAAGTTATTTGCATTTTACCCGAAATAATACTAATGGGGAACAAATTAAAACAAGAAACTAAACTAAAATAAAATAAAGAAAAGAAAAAAAAAGCGTCATTCCTAACACTCCTTCACCTTAATTGTTATTTGAACAAGTAAAAGTTTTCAATAATTAATAGCATAGTTCCGGGAAGTTATTTGCATTTTACCAAAAATAATACTAATGGGGAACAAATTAAAACAAGAAACTAAAATAAAATAAAATAAAGAGAAAAAAAAAGCGTCATTCCTAACACTCCTTCACCTTAATTGTTATTTGAAGAAGTAAAAGTTTTCAATAATTAATAGCATAGTTCCGGGAAGTTATTTGCATTTTACCCGAAATAATACTAATGGGGAACAAATTAAAACAAGAAACTAAAATAAAATATAAGAAAAGAGAAAAAAAAAGCGTAATTCCTAACACTCCTTCACCTTAATTGTTATTTGAACAAGTAAAAGTTTTCAATAATTAATAGCATAGTTCGGGGAAGTTATTTGCATTTTACCAAAAAGAATACTAATGGGGAACAAATTAAAGCAAGAAACTAAAAGAAAAAAAACGAAAAAAAAAACGTCATTGCTAACACTCCTTCACCTTAATTGTTATTTGAACAAGTAAAAGTTTTCAATAATTAATAGCATAGTTCCGGGAAGTTATTTGCATTTTACCAAAAATAATACTAATGGGGAACAAATTAAAACAAGAAACTAAAATAAAATAAAATAAAAAAAAGAGAAAAAAAAAAGCGTCATTCCTAACACTCCTTCACCTTAATTGTTATTTGAATAAGTAAAAGTTTTCAATAATTAATAGCATAGTTCCGGGAAGTTATTTGCATTTTACCAAAAATAATACTAATGGGGAACAAATTAAAACAAGAAACTAAAATAAAATAAAAGAAAAAAAAAAGCGTCATTCCTAACACTCCTTCGCCTTAATTGTTATTTGAATAAGTAAAAGTTTTCAATAATTAATAGCATAGTTCCGGGAAGTTATTTGCATTTTACCAAAAATAATACTAATGGAGAACAAATTAAAACAAGAAACTAAAATAAAAAAAAATAAAAAAAAGAGAAAAAAAAAAGCGTCATTCCTAACACTCCTTCACCTTAATTGTTATTTGAATAAGTAAAAGTTTTCAATAATTAATAGCATAGTTCCGGGAAGTTATTTGCATTTTACCAAAAATAATACTAATGGGGAACAAATTAAAACAAGAAACTAAAATAAAATAAAATAAAAAAAAGAGAAAAAAAAAAAGCGTCATTCCTAACACTCCTTCACCTTAATTGTTATTTGAATAAGTAAAAGTTTTCAATAATTAATAGCATAGTTCCGGGAAGTTATTTGCATTTTACCCGAAATAATACTAATGGGGAACAAATTAAAACAAGAAACTAAAATAAAATAAAAAAAAAGAGAAAAAAAAAGCGTCATTCCTAACACTCCTTCACCTTAATTGTTATTTGAACAAGTAAAAGTTTTCAATAATTAATAGCATAGTTCGGGGAAGTTATTTGCATTTTACCAAAAAGAATACTAATGGGGAACAAATTAAAGCAAGAAACTAAAAGAAAATAAAAGAAAAAAAACGAAAAAAAAAACGTCATTCCTAACACTCCTTCACCTTAATTGTTATTTGAACAAGTAAAAGTTTTCAATAATTAATAGCATAGTTCCGGGAAGTTATTTGCATTTTACCAAAAATAATACTAATGGGGAACAAACTAAAACAAGAAACTAAAATAAAATAAAATAAAAAAAGAGAAAAAAAAAAAGCGTCATTCCTAACACTCATTCACCTTAATTGTTATTTGAATAAGTAAAAGTTTTCAATAATTAATAGCATAGTTCCGGGAAGTTATTTGCATTTTACCAAAAATAATACTAATGGGGAACAAATTAAAACAAGAAACTAAAATAAAAAAAAAAAAAAAAAGAGAAAAAAAAAGCGTCATTCCTAACACTCCGCGGGAATGACGTGGTCGGCAGGATTCGAACCTGCGCGGGCAAAGCCCACATGATTTCTAGTCATGCCCGATAACCACTCCGGCACGACCACTTACATATCTTTTTAGTATTAGTATTTAAATAAATATTATTACACAGTACAATTATATTTTCACTTTTTTTGTTTAAATTTCAACTTTGAGCACTAATGTTAAGGTATGTCACACTTGATACCCCTTTTTTTTATACCCAATCTGTCATTTGTTTACTGCTGTTGATCGTATTTCATGAAACAACGCATCATTAATTTTAGATAATTGTGTTTCGTCTCTTTTATCACTTTTTTGTGTATTGAATTAAAAACGCACTTAGTGGGAAAAGATTCCGAGCCTCAGTGATGAACATAATATAGTAGGGTGACAGGGTCTTAAATGGAACTTGACCGCATTAGTTCATTATAAATCCATCATCAAACCACTCTAAGAGTTTTGACTTGTTCTTCATAGTTCTATTAAAGTAAACATTAAGAGTCAGCTTGAGTATAGTTATTTTTTTTTTAACAAAGCTGCTTGAGATAAGACAGAAAGACACCTCAATTGCTTACGATTCTCATCGTGCAACAAGGTGTACTATTGGTTAATTGGTCACAAATAAATTTTAAAACAAATCTACTAAATTTTATCCCGAGATAACTTGCTCATACATAAAACACTGAACGAGTTGACGGAAATAAATTCAAAAGTAAAATCAATAAGGGGGCTAAGAAGGATAACCTCCATACTTTAAGAGGCAGATAATGTAATATATATATTTCCCATTTTTATTTATTAATTTACTATTTTCATTTTCCTTCATCCTTCAAAATTTTCGTTCCACAAAAATCAAATCTTTTCACTAAACCCTTCTAAACACATTACTTTTCTCTCTCCCAATTAATTATTCAACTCATTATAGTATATGTATATACATATATCGAAGATATAGAGTTTACCCAATAAAAAGATCATATCTTTATTTGATTTCAACTTAATTTTCTCAGCTATGCAATTTATCTTCTATCTGGGTATCTCTTAAATTTCATCTTAAAGCTATTTATGTTATTTAATTTGAGTTATATATAGTTTTCTCTGATTTCTCATTGCTTAGAATTTAGAAATACCCTTGTGGATACTAATATGGCTTTAACATTGTTCAAAGGAATTCAATTTCGCTATAATTCGATATACCCTTTTAGCTTATTCCCTAGAAAACAAGCTCAAGGGCTTAAATATTTCGCTGTAAAATCTACACAAACACAAGAAAAGACGCAAACCCAACCGAAGGTTTCGACCCAGAGCCTAAAATCGAAAGCCCTCGACTCGTTACTAAACAATTTTGAGGCAGTTATAGGTATCGAAACCCATGTGCAATTATCGACTTTAACAAAAGCTTTTTGTAGTTGTCCTTATAGTTATGGGTCACATCCAAACACGATTCTTTGTCCCGTATGTATGGGCTTACCAGGGGCATTGCCTGTTTTGAACTCGAAAGTGGTCGAATTTGCGGTTAAACTTGGCCTTGCACTTAACTGTGAGTTGGCTTATAACTCAAAATTTGATAGGAAACAGTATTTTTATCCGGATCTTCCGAAAGGGTACCAAATATCTCAGTTTGATGTACCGATTGCGAGCGGGGGTTACATTGATTTGGATTTGCCTCTTGAGTTTGGGGGTGGGCATAGGAGATTCGGGATAACTAGGGTTCATATGGAGGAAGATGCAGGGAAGTTGCTTCATACCGGAAACGGGAGTTACTCGGAGGTAATTTTTGTTTGATGTGTAAATAATCCTGAAACTGGTTTCCAGAATAGGTTGTTTCCATGTGTATTGTTTTCACCTTGTCTTCGGGATGATAGTAATTTTGCAGGTAATGGTTTAAGTGATGTTCGTAGGTACTTGAAAAGAAAATGTTTAGTTACAGTTTCGAAATCGGGTTCGATTTGGGAGCAAGATTATTATTTACATCTCTTTTTTTCCCTTACATTACACTACTTTGTTTTCCAATTTGCTGAAGTAGTTTTCTGTATAAGTTCGTAAATAAAAACATAGTTTTCTCTCCGCAATTAATATATTATTTTTGTAAGAGATGAAAGTTTACTCAGGGCTAGGTTACAGTTTATGAGTTTTTTCAGACATTACATTGTTTTCTAGCTAACAATATTGGTATAAAACTGCTGTAAGGAGATGAACTCAGCTGCATGAAACATCAACTAGAAATTTAACATAGCCAATAAGCCAATTAACTTGCGTGGAATACATTCCTTAATCTATGAGAACAAGGAAGATTTCATCTCCAGATGATCTGTATTGTTAATGTGTTAACTTGTTTTGTTGTTAACTTTGCTTCATATCTTGTTTCGTCGGTCATTGTTCAATAGTTATTAACATATAAACCATGATTATACCAGAACATGATTTGTGATCTTACCTGGTATTTGGTAAACATGATTTACTTTTTGAAATATGTTTTTGGCTTTAAAATTGGAAACAATGTGACTAGCGTGTCTAGTCTTAGTTTTTGAAGCGGCGTATAAGCACTCATATGGACATGAATCTCAAAACTATTTTTGAGTGAACATGCTTACGACTTATATACAGAATTTTGTAAATAATTTTTTCAAGAGCTTCATTGCATCAGTCTGCAAACAACTCGAAGAAAGAAAAAGAGCTGTGTCACAGCCTAACAGCACCTCAATTTTATATGTTGTCGTTGACATGGTTACACATATCCATATATGGTGTACTTGTATCTTTGTTCCCATCATCCTGGTTTTACCTTCTCTCATGTTAGGGCTGCGGCTATTTGGTTTTTCTTTTGTTCCGTATGTTTGTGCTTTTCTGTATCGAGCTATATTTATAATCCTTATCTTACAAAAGATAAAGTTTCTCCGTGTTTAGAATTAAAAAAATGGCATGACTGAAAATCAAAGCAATGTTATATCAGCGTAAGCATGTCTGTTTCAAATTTTAATTACTCCTTTGGTAATGGTATGCAGGTTGATTTGAACAGAGCAGGGGTACCTTTGCTTGAAATAGTATCTGAACCTGATATGAGAACCGGTATTGAAGCTGCTGAATATGCAGCTGAGTTGCAAAGATTGGTTCGGTTTTTAGGAGTGAGCAACGGTAATATGCAAGAAGGTTCTCTTCGTTGTGATGTCAACATTTCCGTTCGACCAATTGGACAACCAGAGTTTGGTACAAAGGTGACTACGTTTGTGTTTTTCAATTTTATCTAGAAGATGTTATTTTTCTTTTAGTAAGTAAATACACTTGCCTTTGTTGAAGTGGCCGTTATGCCATTTAGATTGTTGACCCATTATACGGTATAAAGGGCTTGCTTGGTTGCAGCTTCTAAGCTCAGCTTTTTTTCCTCATTAAGAGATGGGTTGCATTTGGTTGATCAGTTTGAAAGCTAACCTCTTTTTGTTCAAAGGGTTGGAAAAGCTAGATGCTTTACGCTGGATGAGCCCACCTTATGTTTCCAACCTAAAAGTCCAGTTTATTTTTTTAACAGTTAAAAACTTGAAACCAATTAGTCCTATGGTAGATTTTATGCAATACTCCTATCCAAACATTAATACGACCACAGTATTCATAATTCTGAGTTATTCAAATCTTATTATTTTTTGGGTAAACAGGTCGAGATAAAGAATTTGAACTCTTTTTCATCAATGAGTAGGGCCATTGATTTCGAGATCTCGAGGCAGGTGGTTCTTCACAATGAAGGCGAACGTGACCAAATTGTACAAGAGACTCGTCTTTGGGACGAGGGCGCTCAGGTTACTATTATATTCTATTTTTGTTCAGATTTAAAGTATAGGTCAGTTACAGTTTTGTAAAGTAAATAGTAACGTATCACCTTATTTACAAGTTGTCCTCCAGCCTACAAATATTAGTGATTAGCATGATGTAGAATCCTTATTGTACCAAATGGAAGAAGAACTATAGGTTAGGTTACTAAGTAAAAAAGAAAATCAAATATTTTGTTCACTTTTTTCGCTTGTGTACACTGTTTCCCCCTATTTTAGTTCCCAAACTGGGTTCTTTCTGTATGTGGTTACAGAAACGGAAAAAGTAATGTTAGGTTAGGGTATTAATTGCTAACTTTGTATGATTGTGTACAAAATGGAAGTTACTTGATGCTTCATTTTACGAAACTGCAAGTAACCCAATTTAAAATGGTAATTACCCAATTTTAAAAGAGAAAATTACCAAAACATACAATTTTTCAAGTCTAATTACCAAAAACTACAAACCAAAACTTTTATTTCCAAAACATACAACTCTAATAAATATGTGTAATTGTATGTTTGTATGTTTTGGGAATAAACTTTTAGGTGTTGTATGTTTTAGTAATATGTTTTGCTTAATTGTATATTTTGGTCATTGCCCCAATTTAAATTGGTAATTATCTGGCCATTTCAGCAGCTACTTATATATGTTTTGTTTTTCTTTCTTGTAATGTTAGAAAACAGTTACAATGAGGAAAAAGGAAGGGCTAGCAGATTATCGTTATTTTCCTGAGCCTGATCTTCCGGAAGTTATTCTGAGCGAAGCCTATGTAGACGATATTCGCAAGTCTTTACCAGAACTTCCGGAGATGAAACGACGAAGATACGAGCAAATGGGTCTCAGCATGCAAGATGTTCTGTTTCTTGCAAATGATGTAAATGTAAGTGGTACTCGTATATTTAGATAATAATTAACATAAGGAAAAAGAAGTTGGCAATTTCAACTTATTTCTTTATCTTATTTGTTTCAATTTCGTGGATGGATGTGTCAGGTTGCAGTTTTTTTTGATGCAACAATCGGAAAAGGTGCTGATGTGAAGCTTGCGACTAATTGGATTATGGGAGATATAGCTGCATATTTAAAAAATGAGAAGTTGTCCGTAAATGAGATCAAACTTACACCAGAAGAGCTGGCCGAGCTTATAGATTCTATAAAAGGGGGCACAATTAGTGGGAAAATTGGTAAAGAGGTTCGTACATTAATTTGACAACTATTTGTCTTGCTTATGTTTCTATTTTAGTTGATGTTTTGTCATTTAATTGCAATTTTAAGCATTAAACTGTAGGACCAACTTTAGTAGTACCTTTAAAGTTCAGAAGTATGTAGGAGGTGGCGCGAAAATGGTGTTTTTATTTTGCTTTTATTCGCATGAAAACTATGACATGCAGAGCTAAACAGAATATTTTAAAAAAATAATAAAGGGTCCACAATGTTAGCATTACAAACAAGGATTTTCAGCATATTCAAACCTCTAAGGCAAAAAATGCACTTGATTTTATAATTTTGGACTTTATCTTTCAAATTTGCAAACTTATGATGCGTAGGTGAATTTTTTTACTGCAGTTAGTTATACTAACATATCTTATATACATGCTTGAATTTTCTGAATAAGTAGTTTTTAAGTCAGGGGGGTTAACATGTAAATCTTGTACTGCTGGGACTAGAGCCATTAGCAATACCTGAATTATCTGAGTAAGTAGGTGTTTTGGCTAAATTCCAAGTTGTTGAGGGACTAAAGGAGTGGTGGTGTGAAATTGTGAATTTACAATACTGATAGGTATAACAATTGTTGCTACTGCTTAACAAAAAAATGTTAATGTTTTTGAGCCTTACTTTCTGCAGATATTACTTGAGCTAATGGGCAAAGGTGGAACTGTCAAAGGACTGATTGAAGCGAAGGATTTGGTTCAGGCAAGTTTTTTTAAATCACTTCCCATATCATAAGCTTGATACTACTACTACACTATTTTATGTTTCATCTTAGATTCAGGGTGGAATTTGCACTAATAAACTGATATGGAGTAGAATTTATCCCCTCTAGTAGAACTTGCCTCTGAAACAACTTGGAAGCGGAAGGTCTTCACCTAATTATTTACACCTCTTTTACATGGCATGCTTTACAAATTTATAATTATTCAATGGGTATCACTTACTTTAAGAAGTCACTTGCAAGAGCTTGTCTACAGGTTTATACAGAAATTGTTAAGCACATTTGATAACCAATTTACACTACAGAATGTGATGCACAAAATTTTATAAATATTAACCCTTTTATATTCTTCAATCGCTACAGATAGCAGACCCGTCTGAAATTAAGAGCATGATCGAAAAAGTGCTTCTAGAGAACCCAAAACAGCTTGAACAATATCGTGGAGGCAAAACTAAGCTACAAGGTTTCTTTGCAGGCCAGGTGGAATTTTTCTTCTTTTGTTACTACTGCCATTTTTTCTTACTAATTTTTCTGTGTTTTCTAACCGTGACTAACGACTACTATCAGGTGATGAAACTCTCAAAGGGCAAGGCAAATCCTGGGCTTCTGAATAAGATACTTTTGGAGAAATTGAATGCCAAAAGCTGATAGTATGATAGGTATGTTAACACCCGGTACTCATTTTAGGCCAAGTGTTATCGGTCTTTCAAATACTTATACCATAAATTTGATGTTTTTAAAATTTAAAACCATGTAGGATAATTATCCCGGAAATATTCCATCTGAGTGTGTCTATAACGAATGCAAGCAATAGTCTCCAGAAAAAATCCTACACCAGAGCTTCGAAATCCAAGTTCTAGCATGTCGAGAATTTTATTTGCTCTGCTTATAAGCATTAAAGACGAGCATGAATTATTGTGTCTTCGGTTCACAAGAACATTTCGGAGGAGCTGAGTGGTGGCCATTCACAGTGTTGTCACCTTTTTATTATTGGGGACAAATCATCTTGGTAATCTTCTTTGTGATATATGGATAATGGCTCATATCAGCATTTCTTTGTTTTGTGGAGTATGAACTACTAGCTCCCAATTGTTACAAACATAATCAATGATGTCAAAGAATTATATCCAAGTAATAAAATAATCGTTATTTTTTATGAAAAGTTCAATTTCATTATTATTGAGAGAGTAAATTTGTAGTAGGTCCAAGGAGCTGTAGACTGTTCTAACAAATTCAGAGTCGGCAAAGCGAGCCTTCGTCAGCAGTAAAAGGTGCAGCCACTATTCTCGAGTAAATTAAGAATATTATGCTTAATATCACAATTTCGCCCACATCCTACCAGAAAAGGATCCTTGGTCTAAATTGAAGGCAATGGATTAAGAATAAATTTTATATCCCAAATGATTAGATCCCCATTCTGCATCCAGACATCAAAAAGGTTATGCAAACCAAACCATTAGAAACACCGACAATCTAAAAATAATATCTTCTATCCAGAAAAGAAAATTTGAGTTCTGCATGATCGTTGAGAGCATCGTCAATGTACATAGACATTAAAAAGGTTAAAGTTCAAAATAGCATTTAGTTTTGTCAGTTGCATGTGTTTGGATATGAAATTAGGGTTTTCGATTATCGTTTTCCAAGTTGTACACACTAAAGTGAATCGAACGAGGGATTTAAATGACAATCTCGACTTTTCAAATAATACATCTCAAGGCAGGTGGAATGTAAGGTTTCTTACGGTGCACCTCTATGTACATTGTTTGCAATAATTTTTTTTTTCAGACAGGAAAATATAGCAGAAATCTAGGAGTAACTTGTGATTTTTATTTAAGTACGAGACAGCATGTGATTTTTTTATTTCTCTCTAACCCTCGCCTGAACTGATGAATCATGAGAAGAAGATGAGAAAATAATGAGTTTATGGGAAAAAGATTCCTTTACAAAGGGCAGCTTCAATTTACTGTTTAGTACTCTTTTTATATATCTATTTTACCGACTGTAGAATTTTAGCACCACCCAATATAATGGGAAAAGGTCTGATTTGCGAAATTTGAAAGCTTGATACACTATTTATTTAAATTTACCTATGATTGTTGTCCTATTTGATAAAAGTTGACACAAACGTGTAAAAAGATAGATATTTCGCCTCAATCTATGACATCTCTTGCCATATAATGTACGACACTGCAACTGCACAAGTAAATTAATCAAGAGTAAACGTCATATTCAAAAATCAAAAGATGGGCATAAAAACTGAAGAGAAAGATCATACCGATTCAAAGTGCACTGGTATTTGTTTACCATGTATTGACTATTCTCAAGCTTTACAAACCAGAAATGAAAAACAGAACTAGCCCTCAATTTGATAGGGTACAGTTTAGTTACACTGACGATACAGCGGGAGCAATTAACATAAAAACCAAAACTGCTAAAGCTACCCCTATCTTAGCTCAAAATTTACATCAAAAACTACTTTGCAACCTACTGCTATTAAATCACCATTTTCACGACAGTGAAGTTACTCCATTAGTTATCTGTGCAAGCTCATACTCTCTAAGGACAGGCTAGTTCCAAAATTCCTATGCTTTCCATCAGCCAAATTAGTGAGCTTAAAACCTTTTCTCGGGAGCTGATTTATGAGAAGAGTTTCTAGTTGACACGCCAAGCTCTTACCAGATACCAATATATACAAAAATGGAGCTTTCTGCATACCCTCTTTTGAACGATGAGCACGAATTCGACCGTCTAGATCATCAGTCTACCACAACAAAAACAAATTAAAGTTCGTTAGAAGAATATGCATGTGGCAGGAAAAATATACTATATACATAATTTACACGTTCTAGTACTCCTTTGTAGAGCTCAGCATGAGTTCAGTTTCTCAATACCCCCTTAGTTGACTTATGAAAGGAGATAATCAAGCCGTGTACAAAGCAAAAAATTCGGCCACTAAGCTTGAGATCTGGCTCAATAGCATATGCATATTATTATACTAAAGTTTAAGTTCAAATTTTGTAAGTGTAACACTCCTGTTCAAAAAGCTGGCATATTTCAGGGTCAAGTGTTTCGACCTGTGACCCCCGGGACACAAGTAAATAATCTTACCATGCTCTATCTGATGTTTTCTAATTCGATTCAACATTAACAACCAAACAGGGAAAAAATCGTATCTTTTCCATATAATAAAGAAAATTATTTATAATTTTAAATATGTTTTAGTGACAAATTGACTTTAGATTTAAAACCGATCAGCTGAAACAGAATCAGCAAACACAAACTCTACTTGGCTTGGCTTGATTCTGCTAAAATTAACCCCCAGATTTCTTTACCTACACTGAGATGGCTCATATTCCTACTGCCTCCCATGCTACAATGCAACGGGCGTTTAAAAAGGGGAGAAGAGGTATAGTACAAAGTACAAGCTTTGAATATATAGCTAACTTTTTTTAAAAGAACACTCGGAAAAAAGGATACCTCTCCCACGTATAAATTCATGTCAGGTCTAAGCATCACATAAACGCTTGAAGCACCTATGGCCGATGGAGGTGGCTGTTCCCTTGCTCCAATAGCAACACAGTTTATTTCACCATTGGCTGATAAATTCTTCTTCTCAAACAACTCATTTAACTTTTTCTGACAAATTAGCGCCACTGCATTTTTAACCTCCTTCTTGAAATTCTCCATTTTGTTCTTTACATTAGCTTTGGGGTGACAAATTGCTTCATCGATAACATTAGAGCTATCATGATCTTGCAAATCTATCTCAATTCGTGTTTCGTTCTTCTTTTGTACTTTATTTTTTGAATAAACGGACAAGTAAAGCTCTTCTGCTCTTTGGATAATCGACTCAGGAACTCCTTCCCTTTGAGCCGTTTCGAAAGCAAGGCTTTCTTTGCAAATCCCATCAATCAACTTCCATGTCGGTTTTGGTAAACCATCAATATATTCTGTTGTCATTGCCTTATATGCAATATTTTTTGCATTTAGTGGTAAATCGAATATTCCGTGCAAATGAGTGGAAACAATACCAAGACAGCCGGTTTTATCAAGAGTTTCCACAATACTGCCAGCTATACATGTCCCTTTTGCAGTTTCGGTACCTCGGCAAATTTCATCTACAAGCACAAGACTTTTACAAGTCGCAGCGGTTACCATAGACCGAATCTCTGACATTTCAACCTGTAACATGGATATGCAATTACTTGCTATCGTATGTAAGTTATTTAAGCCCATAGCCTGGTGTAAAGAGATAAACCAAGAGGTGCTGGTGGTAATGAAGAACGTGAGCTAAACTTTATAACTACTGAAAAAAATCAAATGCTAGTTCTGAAAGAAAAATAGTTCATTGAAAATTAATCAGAAGATTAGCAGCAGCTTGGTATCTCATAATCTCAAAATGCATGACAAATATTCCAACAGTCTATTGAAAATAATAGCTAAAAAGCTTCCCTAAGATTACATTTCAAACATACCAGCGATAAAACAAAAATTTGAAAAGAACCAAGAGTAAATTAGGACGAAAACATACCGCCATACAAAGTAAGCATCACTGAAACTTGTTTTCTAAACAAATTTCCATAATGTAGAATTCCCGTATCGGGCATGGGAGATGTGAAATGCAGGCGAAATAGAACTTAAAAAATATCAAATAATTTAGCTTCAGATATCGGTCTTGTTTTTCTTGTCTTCGGACGAAAAACAATGAAGTTAACTTCAAAATGTCTATTTTATATAAGAAATTTTATATAATATACAAGATTAAGGTCTCTAAAACTGGGCATGTACACCAAAAAAATTGAAAGACTGTACCATCCACTTACAGGCTAAATTTCTACTTTCAAAGCCAAACCATACTATTCAAAAGTTAAAATTACAAATAACTACAAAACCATAGACAACCAACTCTTTCACCAAAAATAAAGAAAAAGGTAAAGCATAATATGTAAGATACTGAGAATAAGGAATGTGTAAAACGCACCTGGAATGAACTTTTCCCATCAGCCGGGCTATCGTAAGATTTCATATGCAACATAACGGAATCAAAATGTGGAATTAAAGCCGATTCTGCAGGCACCATTAATCCACATATTCCAAGTATTGCAGCTGCACAAATTGCACGGAGCAAGCTTGATTTGCCACCACCGTTTGGTCCCGTCAATAAAAATAATGATTGCATATCTACGGTATTCTGGACAGCACTTCCTTCGGCTATATCAAACCAATACGGTGACAAACCAGCTATTTTCATCCTGTTCACTACTTCAGAAAATTCTGTATCCTGCAACAATTGAGGAAACATACGAGAAACCTATAAATTGCAGAATTGTATTTGAGATGTTTGTATAATAATGATTGAAAAAAATAATGGCTTATCAAAAAAATTTGAAAAACATAACATAATTATGTCTCCTAGAGTAAAACCATCCCACGGCTCTAATCATACTAATCCAAGTATATCGAAAGAATAAGTTGTCCCAAAAGGAATTCATTTCAATAAAGTTCCCCAATTCCAAAGATGTTTCACTGAATTAGCTCTTGAACAAAAAGCCAAGTAAAATCTCCTTTTATAGAGGGAAAAAGTAGAACGTTCAATAACTTTATATAGATGGGTACTGAGACGAAATTCTCCAGATGCTTGAATATCATCAATAGCTAGGTAGAATAACAAGTTATTGCTTCTATCGCTTGTATGGGGGTTCATAATTGTCAAACCCAATGGAAATATTCAGTACACGATAAGCAAAGGTCGGGAAAAAACTTCTAATTGCTTTGGCAAAAGTAGAAGTCATTTGACTGTATCATTCAACTAGACTTTCACAGGAAGGAAATTAATTTTATATTGAAACAAAATCATTTTTAAAACGGGTGGTGGATTCAATTAGATTGCAGACTGACTACCTTTGTCTTTTGTAGTGGTGCAAGAGTTGGGAAAACCCATTTTCTCCTTCTTCCTTCACTGTAAATATCAATAAAGAGAAAATCACAATGAAGATCTTCTAGTGGGGACAACCAAGAAGGAGACATTATTCATATTGTATAACATTTCCAATAAGCTAAATGACGGATGGAATCTAAAAGTAATGAAAATCCAACAGTGCAGATGAATATGATGCAAAACAAACAAACAAAAAAATAAACGAAATAAATGATGCAAAAATATGGCTAAAAACTGTTCGAGTATATCATCTCACCTCACATGAGCAAATAATGCTTTCGCGATAACAAGCAACATGGACGCAAAGACGAGAATATTGATTTTATCTTGTAACTCAGCCGAAAGAGCCCTTAACAGTTCCAAGACCCTTGCCTTAGCCTTTGCTCCTGCTTCGTGGTACCTGCCGTATACCAAAAAGTTCACCCTATAAAAACAATAATACCATTCGAAGATAATCACGAGCCAAATATCAAAAGGAAAGAATGTACCCGTACTGACCTTTGAAGTAACAATTCTCGAATGAAAGGGTTAAACTCATCAAATTACAATTTTGTACACTAATGTATCACCAGATTTCGCTTTTGTGCAAAGACCTGATAAAGTTAGCATTTATCACCTTAACCTAACAGTTCTATTATTTATTATTGTTTTTTTGCAGAATTGTGTAAAAAAGCGTGAAGAATGATGATAATGTACAAGCTGTGATTAATTATATTTGGTACACTAAGAGACTGGTAAGGCTGGTGTAGTTATAGCTCAATTTTGTAAATTGGTGTACACATGAAATCGGATGACACGTTAGTGTACAAGACTGTTAAGTAACTCCAAACGAAATTAAAACATTAAAATAAGAAGTAGTTCCAATATGCATAGACTATAGATACAACCTTGTAAGAGCAACTTCCACCTTCGGAGTGGTAAACCATTCCTCCCCAACTTTCCGACCTTTTGAATCAATAGCAGGTTTAAGATTCTTAATTTGTTGTTCTCCAGGTGTACCTGCCCAAACAGATGGGGTAAACCGTTTTCCCTTAAACCAAACAGCTTCGTGTTCTCGAGCATATAGAATTTCCCCTTTTGGTCCCCCAAGGGGAGCCGTGGAGGCTTTAATTCTTGTAATTATGGGGAGGAAATCTTCGGTCACCTAGAAAAGAAAAAGAAAATTGCGACTTTTTATGTGTTTTAAACTGAATGATTTTGTAGCATCACCAATCTCGTAACCAAGAGAATGTCAATATGGAGACCAAAATATGAAAAGTAGCATGCTAAGGGATAACGGTAAGCAAGACGATACCGCCACCGTTGAGAATAATTTCATTAATATTTTCACTGATCACCACATGCTTTCAAAATCTAACGCTATCAACCATAGTTGTAGGCATACGCTATAACCATCAGTTTAACTAGTTCTTAAACTAGAAACTTCTACATAGAAAAGAAAAGAAACAGGCTACATAAATGGGACTTACAGCTACAGATAATGCCTCAGCTGCCTTTTCCACTCTTGCAAACTCTTCGGCTAAATGGATCTTTTTCACACGACCTCTCCATGATGACTCCATGTCCTCAAAAAATTCACTTGGAATAATAGCGTATGAACTTACCTTTTGATCACTTTCTCCATCTAGAAAGATCATTTCACTAATTCGACATGATACCCACTCACATTCACTGACCTACAAGGAACGACAATTACGAACCATCAGTTGTGATAACAAAATAAAATAAAAAATCAAAAATACTAACATTGCAACAATTGAAACTATCACTCTGACCAACAATATGTGAGCTAAAAAGGGAAAGCTAGCCAAGACAAAGACGACAATGAGAGAACAATCTGTATAGATTCCGAATCTACTTACTAAATTTTCAAACTCAATTTTCAATCCAGTAGCTACCCAAGTAGGATCCAATAATAATTCCAGAATATCTTTCAGCTCAGAGTTCCCATACATTATTAATATTTCATCAAGGACATGCTTTATTTTACAGAACTCGATATGATTAGCTTCCCTAAGTTCAAGAAGTTTCACAAGCTGCAGAGAAACAAAAAGTTCAGGGATAAAGGTTAAATGGTAAAAAGGCTTAAGCAAAGAAACATAAATCATTCGAAAGATGCAGGGATCTGAAATATGACCTTTGCTGAGGAAACACAAGTGAACTCAGGGATTGAGTATTTGACATTGCTCATAAGCCTGCATATTGCTGCCAAAATGAACAAGACTTAGAAAAAGTTAGCAAGCATAAAAATAAATAAGAAAACAATTAACAAGACCCAAAATGGGAAATGGGAGGATAATTATTTAAAGTTATTAAGTAAGGTCATAGGAAATTATATTAATCAGGAGGAATAAAAAGTTTCATTCTTGATCAAGTAGCATCAAACTTCCACTCTAGAGACCAAAACCAAAAACTAGAATTTTACATCATTACTTTATTTACACAAAAAGTAGAGTAGAACTCACTCTGAATCGTCGATGCTATTGAATAAGCAGGTGGATTTAAAAGAAGATCTCGAATATACCTGAGAACAAAAGTAATCAAACTTAAAGATAATGTCCAATACAGGAAGCAAAGGGCAATGTGCGGAAAAACAGACAAATCCTCAAAATGATATCTTCTAAAGCTATTAGAAAACCATGGCAATTTGAAACACAGAGGAAACTGAGACATAACATTTATTGGAATAGTGCATCTTCTTCCACTGAAATGTGACAATAGTAAATCAATTTATCATTTTGACAACGAAAATGCATACTTAAGACAGACAGAATATTCTAGAAACTATAAATGCATATAGTACCTTCGACTATTCTACAATAAACAAATAAAAATCCAATCAGAATTAAATACAACAATTTATCACTTACAAGACCGGAAGACCAGTGCAATTTGAAGGAAGTAAAAATTTCAATAAACAAGGTATTCCTTCAGTTGGTATAGCACCTGAGGGAGAGGAGAAAAAACTAGTTATACAGCTAAAGATATGAACGAGTTCTAAAATAGGAAAAGGTGTTAAGAAACTTGACGAACCAATTTGTGTAGCTGTTCCTAAGTGCAAAGGGTGAGGCCTATTTTCTGAAGCAACAGTTACATTCCTAAAGGAGACATCGTCTTCCAGACCATAGAGCTCTTTTACCTAAATAAAGAAATTTCATATGAAAATTCTCTGCATTTACAGAAATTTACGGGAACCAAGGAAAGGGTCTTTTGAGACATGAACCTTAGATAAAAGTTCATTTACAGCACTTCCCCCAAACCATTCGAAATGTCTAGCACTGCACTCTCCCCATAATAATCCTCCTTCGCCGAACTCTCCCCAACGGCAAGTCCCTGCAAGAAACTGAATGTTGAATACATTTGTAAGAGGATTAACGGTAAAGCCAAAAGGAATACGAACGGTCTTGACATAAGGCAATGAATCATATACAAATCAGCTGACATTAAGAAACCAAATGAAGTTTTATTGATCTTGTGAAAAATGAAAACAAGAAAGCTTATATTTAATGAGAAAAAAGATGAATGAACCTAAACAAGCATCAAATGCTATTATTTCGCCTATGCATCATGAAGAACCCAATGAATGTGGAGCTACATGAAAATCAGATTTAAAGTGAGTACACTTTACCCCCTTTTTTTAAATTAAAGTTATCAAAATTCCAGAATACAGGATGAATAATTCATAACATTGGGACTTTCCATGATACGAGGCAGCTGGCAGATAGATATCCTGTGATGAAGAATGACGACTCAAGGCTTTTATTTGAATATGTAACTAAACAAAACCTCTTATTAAATCCGACTTAGAAGTGATAAATTTACTACTGGAATGGAAGTATTGTTAAACCCAGCCGTATGAACTAAGGTAGATGTATAAATATACAATAGTTATGGGAATATATAAGGCTTTCTGACCTGATGAATTGTGCTTTAAAGACGAATGCAAGAGCAAGTGATGATAACGACAAGTACGAAGCTTGGTAACTAAAGCCTCTTCAGTTAACATATCATCTGCCGAGTAGGTCTTCATTGTTTCTAACACTGCGATCATGCAATACCCCTTTGCAGAACGAGAAATTCCTATAATTAAAATTAGCCAGAACAGATTTTAAATTTATAAAGGATCATCAATTGATCACCTAAATGACCATATGAAACTATCACACGGCCTCTATATTTAGAAACATGAAATTATATATACCAACAACAGGCATCGGCTCTGGAAAGTCAAGATCATGATCAACGCCTACAAGTCCATAAACATAAGGGCTGCCTGGATGGGCGTGCCTGCAAAAATAAATAAATTAAAGAGAGATATTGCTTGCATACAAGATTGGGGACGAACAGAATACCAGCTAAATACATCAGAGGTTATCAGAAAAAATGAATAAATACAAATGTACACAAACTGAGAGCACCATTATGAGTCGACACAGCTAAAAAGGATAAAGATAAACAGGACACGTGGAAAATAAAAATAGGATCCGGGACGACGAATTAACTATAACCGGTAATTGTGCTTAAATGTAAAGGGGTCTAGAAAAGCAAATAGTTAAGAACTCAGCAAGACTTGAGCTTCTTTACTGACAGGGGTTAAACCCGCCAGAAACTACATTTTAATTTAATAGCATAAGACTGATCAAAAACAAATCCCACTGACATTAAATAATAACTCGATATGTGATTAAATGCAATTTCCTGCTGTGAAAGTAAGAAAACTTGAAAATTAGAAAAAGAACTTCTGGTCAAGAAGAGTTTCTAGGTAACCATGAACATGGACCAATATAACAATTATCAGATTGTAGACATGGAATAGGTACAATTAGCACCGCGTTGGATTTTTACTTTCTATCAAAATGGTTAAAAGTCTGAAATATTCCTTTTCAACAGTAATTTGGACACATAAAAACGGCTTGTAATGTGTGAGTATGATGGAATGAAGGCTCTCACATATCTTTCAATTGTCCCAAGTAAACCACATTCCAATATTAGGCTTAAAATCTAAATTCTAAGTACCTAGAGAAAGAGTGCACAAGCTTGCATGTTTTAGGAAGAAGGAACTAGGAACCCATATAAGGTTCCACAAAACAAAATTACAATCTATCATGTTGACTATATCTTAAGTGGCAAGTATGATGAATATATTATTGTTTTTAAGTATACTTTCTCTTCTGATTATGACGTCAACAGACTAAATTTGTACACACTTTTCAATCACAAAACCTCAAAACTGAACAGCCCAATTTAATGAAGATCTTAATAAGCAAATTATGAAGATAGCAGAATGCCAGAATGTCATTACCCTGATATGAAACGGCTTTTACGAGATCTAGCTTGAACTGGGCCCTGAACTTCTTCAACTATGCACTACAAAGAAGAAAACAAGTAAGTTCCAAAAGTTACTCACAAAACAAGCGCGGGGCATGTGTCAAATATGGCAAAGACCTTTCCAACGTGACAGTGGAAAGGTTACAATTTATTACTTCTCCTCCAGTCTTCTGTACCAACTATGATTTTTCTAACATTGAATACAGTGACGTGATTAAAATTCTATAATTGACTACTTGAAGAAAGAAAAGAGAAGTGTGCAAAAGGATAGGGATTCAAGTTAAGAGTCTTAAGACAACATAAAGCCTTTCTGGGTTATCATCGGCAATCATAAGTGAAAGAAAAGCAAAACAGATACATACATGGAAACAGAAACATTACCTCTGAATCCCAAATTTAACTTTTTATCATACTCATTAATTAGTAAATACAGTACATAACTGAAATACTACACTAGTAGGCATAGAGGAAATTGTACTCACGACAGAAAAACCATTACGAGTGAGGTCATTCAAAGTCTGCCGCAAATTCTGCAAGAATTGCAAGTCGAGAACATAAACAAATCAACAAAAAGACGTAGAAATATACTCATTTATATATGGCAATCAGTAAGGTATGACTATGAAATGAGGCATAACACGAATAATCAACACTCAATCTCATAAAGGTGTAAAGTTACTATAAAATTTTAAGAATTTCTTCATCCCCCAAACAGAATTGCAGATATATGAAGATTCTCATATTGTAATACGCCAACTCAGAATAGCAATAATCGCTCCTATTTTTATGATTACTATCTTCTCAATTCTACTGTGAAAAAATCCCAGAACTCTAATATTTCTTCAAATAGCTCACTAAAGTTTTACATTGAAAGAAAATGTTCCACAACATGCGTATTCCAAAACGTACCACAACAGGGCAACCAGCTCTTGGGACGCTATCTGTACGCAAGCCACCAAAAGGATTTAAACCAGCATACTCCACTAAAATACAAGCATCGATTCCAATAGCTTCATAGAAATCACCTACCTGAATACAACATTAATAATCAAACTTACACTCTTTTGCTGCTTCAACAGTATGTAACATGAAAAGTAACACATAAACAAGGCATAAGAAGTTTACACAAGAAGACAGATTGCTCCTTCAAAAAAGATATGCAAAGGAAGTGAAAAGCAATCTAATGTTTTACCCTGCAAAGCAATACTTCACGTGGAAATCTTGACTTAAACTGCAACATCTCCCAATTGAGTGTTCCTTCTTTTAGACTTTAATACACAGAATAAAAGAATATTAGTGTTAGATAGCAAGAAGTTAATATGCAGAGAAGAAGGATTTGAAACATTGCTTGCATTTGTACAAATAAAATGCTTTTTTTAAGATAGTCTCCATAAATCTCATATTCTATATACTAAATGCTTTATTAGTGCACTCATCATCAGTCAATGTTCACAAGAAGTGCCGGTGCACTTCTACTAGATTGCTTAATGAGAATTTATTGGAATTTACAAAATGAGCAAATGAATAATACATTTGGGTCTTAATTGACTTGCTTATCCATAATGATGAATTTACAAAATTTAAAGTAATACGTACTAACAAAAGTACAGAAAATTACGAGTAACAAACAAGCAGTACATCAATTAATGCCACTTTTTATAAGGAAATATCACTTTACCAACTACATTGAAGCTTGGACTATTTTTCCATCTAAAACCTCATAAAAACAATAAATGTCTTAACATAAATGATAAATTGAAGGGTATAATGAAGCACTTAACAAGTTGCATAGCCTAATATGTAAAAAGTTGACACAATTTGCACACTGGTATATAAAGTAAACATATAACAATAGAACATGAAGGTTACACTCTCCAGCTAAAGATGAGAAGTCTACACGCACACTAAATGAAAAAGGATCCACATAACAATTCAACAGCAACGTCTTCAAGTCATTACTTTTCATTTTAATGACATATAACATACAATGTTGACATATCAATATTTCCTTTTAGGTTCTGTCATACATTTATATGAAGTAACAGTCTAAAATTTATTCACCATCAACATGGTTGGGACTCACCTTCCATTTTTTAAGTTACCGTCCAACCCTAGTAGGTTAGAGTACATGATCCTTTTAATTAGCTGAACTGTCGAAGGTTTTCTACAGATCTCGAGTCTCTGCAACAATATAGAAATGGAGCATAAGATAAAGACAAAAGGAATCAGGAAGCTAGAAGAAAATTATAGAATAGCATAACTCGTAAAAAAAACGTAAACAAATTCCAGGAATCTATCACACCTCCTTCCACCATAGAAGATGAGAGTGATTTTTATCATCATGGACAAGTAATGATTCTTTGAGTTTTCTCACTGCTTTTGTGGAAGTCTTCAAAACCTTTCCTTTTATAAAAGGATGAATTCCTTCAGAGTATGCAATACTGTGATAAACAAAAAGAACTGGATCAGACTCAAACAAATACAAGTAGAGATGATGACAAATAGAGTTACCGTACTAGGCCGAGGGGATTGGACAAAATTACAAGTTTTTTTGTTTCTTGCCATATTTTCTACATTCAAAAGGATTGAACTACAATAAACATAGAAGGCTTGATTTTTTTTTTTCCACAAACAAAAACTTGTATTGAAACAAAATGAACGACAATACAAACTTACCCACCTAAAAGCTACAACAGGTTAAAGGCACCATAAAGGCTTGAACTTAATTGACTAAAAGTGAATCAGACTTTTATGGATATATTTCATGGTTGCCATCAAGGGCTATAGTTTAGACGTGTTATTACATGCTTTCTTTATTGTTTAAATCGAGATCTCTCTCCCAATTAACACATGCATTTAGTATTGTTGGAAAACTACCAACAAAAAGAAGCGACTGATGAAAGTATAGACAAAAATTTGGATTTGGTCAAATATGCTACATCCAGGAAAGTGATTGTTTCCTATTCATTCAACTATTATCGTTTTATCAATATATATTAGCATGAAACTAAAAGAAAATTCATATACACGATGAGAAGGAGTGGCAAGGACATAAAAAATGCCATAGTTTAAGACTTAATTATCAAAAACCGGGGTTAAAATGTCTTTTAAGATTAGGTATGGATGCTCAATGATGTTGTCCCCTTTTTCTCCTTGCGTTTATCATCGATGATGCTACTATGTACCAATTTTTAAACAAAAAACACAATCGAGTTTTTGATAATTAAATCCGAAAGTAAATACTAAAAATTGAGTTTCCCTAGTTAAAACTATGTGATTAACTTTTGAAAAATTGACAATTTCAATACGAAAACAACGCAATGCAAAGTTGCACGTATCTTTTCCGCGCTATAAAATCATTATAAATACTAAAACAATGGTGTAAACCCTAAATTAAGATAGGAAAAGGGTCTACTTTATTCAAGTTGTAGAAGCTAAAACCCTACCCACTGGTTAAAAAAGGTGAACAGTAAAAATCAATAATAACAGAAGACATAAATAATTGATAGATACTAAAGACTAGTAAAAGTTACCCACGTAAGACTCGTAATGGCATAAATATCGTAATATATTTTATTTTGAACATAATATTCAGATTTGGTATCATTTATTGTAATTATGCAGCTTAAAATGAATTGTTAATTAATTTATGCTAAATCCGTAATTAGTAAAATATAGTGAGGACAAATTGTTAACTAATTAGATTAGGTACATTGGTAATTATTAAAACATAGTGAGTCTATTTTTGGAAAAAATATGTAAAATTTGGCGGGCTCAACTTTTTCCGAGTTTGGTTATATTAATAGAATGATACGATATATACACACATATATATATAGAGAGAGAGGGGTGTGGACAGTACAAAGAGGTGGGGGAAAAGGCGAAATGGCGGCGAGAGTGGAGAGGGAAACGGAGGAGGAGAGAGAGTGAACGCCACCTCGGCACCGATACCACCGCCGTCTTCGCAGTTAACCAATACATACCTTAACCCTCCCACATACACATATATACAATTAATATAAATATATATATATATATATAAATAGAGAGAGTGATATATAGATATAGATATAGATATATGTATATATGGGGGGGAGAGAGAGAGAGAGAGGTTTTATTGGGGATTGTGAGTAAGTGTTTTTGTTGGTTTCATCACTTATTCCCGCCAGATGAAGCTAACCTATACCATACGTATATATTTACGCAATAACACACCGGTTAAAATATGCAGTTTCCTAATATAAAATTAATTGTAAACGGAGCCCTAATATTTTATTGTTACACTAATATGAAAATACAGGTAAATTGGTATGTGTGAAAAATTGAAATACTTATTTACTTGTTTATTTGTTCAAATTGCATTAATGTATTTGATTAGTTAATAAATTAGAAAATGATTGTTTTTTAAAAAAATTGGTAAAATTTGGTAGACTCACGGTTTTGTGGGTTCACTTATATTAATATCCGTAATCGTTAGTCAAGTATTGCGTGTGCGACGCGTGATATATATATATAATCTGTTAAATAAATTTTTAAAAATTATATTGGGTGAATGAATATATTCAATTAGAAATGGTGAATAGTATAATGTATCAAATAAGTTAAAAATAAGTTATTAATAGTCATGTATCAAATATTTGTATATGTGATTATGCGACATAATATTGTCTAGCACTTTAGCGTATGTGTGTCAATTGCCAATGAGTTTACATTTGTCCAAAGTTCACAAATCCGATTCAGGTGATACATATAACTACACCTGGTGATACTTTCATCGAGGTTAATTCAATTAGGTTTAGGTAAAGATGAAATTAGGTTGTTCATGAAAAGTCCCATACGAGTCGTTAATTGCTATGTTCATGTTTACTCCTTCACAGATATATCGACCGTGAATAAAAATCTACGGCTCTTTCAATAAATGAGTAGTGACCCAGTGACGGAACTAGGATTGCGAAATATGGAGACTGATTTTCTATATAAAAAAATTTATACCATATATGAATTTATTTTACAGAATATCCGGGGATGGAACACTAAAATTTAAAGATTTTGATAAAAATAGATAGAAAAAATATATTTTTTCATAATTTTTTTTCAAAATGGGGTTGTAGGCCTCGACTGTTCCTAGCTAGATACTTTCGTGGGTAGACCATGAGAAAAACCCGAGCATTCTCGTTGAGGACTCAGCAAACCCTGCGTTAGCTCGTTCCATTCTTTAGCGGTCCGAACATGAAAGTGTCACACATGTGTATAATTATATATAAAAAAATAAATAAGATATTGTAATAATAAGTTTGTATTCCGGAAGAGGCGCTCCTAATTGTATTTTGAAAACTGTGCTTCTTTTGTACCGTCTGATTATTTGAATATAACTGATTCGACGTTACAAAACTAAACACAATTTTTCTGACTGTGTTTTACCCATACATACGGAGTGGTTAGTTTTCGTTCTATTCTTATTAAAAAAAAAAAAACAGGGTTGCAGTTTTAATACAAAATGTCCATACCACATGGTCCCACACACCTTATCTCCCGTTTGTAAATTAACCTCATTGGCTAAAAACTCACCACATCATCAAAAGATAACTTAAGCCTTACCCTCTTTTCCCATGATCATATTCTCACCCACTGTATCAACTATCAATACAAAACTTTAACCAACACATTTACCCTTTTTCATCACTTTGTTTATCCGGCAACTAAGCCACCGGAAACCACCGTGATCCGGCAACATGGCCGCCGTGATAGGATCTAATTCCCTCTCCTCATCCTTGCCAACTCTTAACTACAAATACAGTAATTCAAACTCTAAGGTACTATCACAATCCAGCTCAAAGATAGTGTCGTTTCATTTAAGAAATGTACACGAGTCTCGAATGTCTTTGTTGGTGGGACCCACATTCAGGAAGTGGCGGGCGTTGAGCGTATCGGCTGAGGTGGCACAAGATGATGTGGCAGTGGAGGTGGTGGATGAGGTGGTTGAAAATGGTGCGGTGGCGGTGGAGGAGGAGAAAGGTGGTGATGAAATAAATACTAAGTTGTATATTGGGAACTTGCCTTATTTGTGTGACAGTGCACAACTTGCGGGGATTATTCAAGACTATGCCAGTCCTGAGCTTGTTGAGGTCAGCGGCGGAACTAGAAATGTTTTTTTCGTAATTATAGGGGGTGCTGAAAGTCTAAAATCGAAAAAAATAATTGAAACATAAAATAGTAAAAGATCGTTTTTTTTCTCAATATACGGTGGATGTTGGAGTCTCTTTTAGCATGTTACTGGTTCAATTCATGGACTCATAATACAGGGGGGGAAAGTTTAGTGTTCTGTGTTTGAAACTTGGGTAATGTGGAGCATTAATGTATGATAGATGTTTCTGATATCTGATCTTTCAGATTGTCTTGTTGTTGTTATGAATCACAATTGTTGGTCACGTTTGATACACAATACCGGTCTGCATTTAAATTATAATGTTATTCGTGCATTTTAGGGGAATCTTTTATTTAAATTTTGAATGGAACCAATTGCTTGAAGATGAAATTAAATATTGAAACCAGACAGTGAAATCACACTAGATACTTTTAATTGTCCTCTGGTTGTATTGCTGATAGTTAGGAAGCTCTGTACTCATACTATAAATAAATTAAAAGTCAGCTCGAACTTCAAACATTTGAAGTAGTCGTAGAATTCTCCCTCAATTGTGACAAAATCTAATATTAGTTTATTTTAAGAACTACGTATTTTCCTTTTCTTACCTGAAAGTCAATCTGATAGGAAAAAAAGTATCTACCCGACTACTCTTCTCTTGAAAACAAGTATCTATCAAAATTTTGCAATCTCTTGGACTTGAATGCACAAGTAGAAGACCTGATTACTGTTAAACATTACATGATGAGTAATGTTAAAATTTAGGCAACATCTTTATACAGTCAAACAATTCTCAATACAGCCCAAGTTTCGTACTTTGGAAACCAGAGTCGCTTTTTAAAAAACAGACTCGTTCTTGCGTAAACAGATACGTTATTTGGGTTGGCTTTTTTTTTTAATCGTAGTTGAACCCAACACTGTATCCTCTCTCTACACTCACCATAATATTCACTAGATTCTCTCTCCGGAGGCTCCAACCATCTCCACCAATGCCCTTTCTCTCTCCGACGAGTTCATCTCTACTTCTCATCCACCATCTAATTAAGTTCGGTTACCTAGGGCTTGTTTGGCCGCAGCTATTGAGAAAATGAACTGAAAGATTTTAAAGCTTGGTTTATTTATCTAACTTTACATTTATAGCTTTTTGAGGCCGACTAAAATAAAAGCAGAGCTGATAATGGGGATATTGAAATGTACCCTTCTATTTTTTTTTATTGGTATTTCACCCAATACCCATTGTGAATTTTCATGTTCATTTATCTTTTGAAAGTGATTAATGTTTAAATAAATGTCTTAGTTTTCCCGTATAATTTCTTGCATGAAATCCTTTCAGATATCAAATTCGGACTTCAAAAGCACACTGGTAAATGCTAACTGTATGATATTGCATGGGAAATGTAAAAAAGTCAAAAAGTCAAAAAGCCAAAAAGTCAAAACTCGTTACTCCGAAGAACGAGTCTGTTCTTAAAAGAACGACTCTGCTTTTGGAACTACGAGGATTTATAATTACTTAACTGCAGCATAAAGACGCTACCTAAACAAATTTAATGAGTTCTTGAAGCCAGGCTCTTGAACATTATATTAGAGCTTTGTTCGTCCGTGCTCCTTCTAAATTTATTTATTTCACCTTTGGAACTAAGGTTTCACAACAAGCTTTATCTAATAATTGAGATTATAATGAGACGTATTTATCATTGATCCCCTCTGGTGCTAATTTACCTTCTTCTAATTATTTTACTATAGGTTCTTTATGACAGGGTTACTGGAAGGAGCAGAGGATTTGCATTTGTCACCATGAGTAGCATTGAAGATTGCAATCTTATTGTTGAAAACCTTGATGGAAGTGTAAGTATCAATTTGCCTCTTTTGTAACTAATTAATGTGTAAGTTATTGCAAGAATATGTATGCCCCCCTATGTGCTTGTTTGGCTGCAATCTTATGCAAAAAAAAAAAAAAAAAATGCCTTATTCGAGGTTGGTAAAAACAAAACAAATTTAGTTCTATAATTTTAGTTTCCCCACATCAGAAATAAAAAAAACGGGGAAAAAGCTTCAATCAAATAATGTGAGTGTAAAGGAAACGGGAAGTTGCAACCAAGTAAACCTTACATCTGCCATTCGAAAAAAGTTGCATTGATTAATGTAAAAGATTTGCTTATAATTTTTTTTTTTCAGATGAAGGCACTTCCAGAAAATTCTTATATCCACAAGAAAGATAATTTTGCTCTTCAATAGCTCATGGCCAGTTATTGTATTATTAATCTATTTTAATAGCCTTAGAAATATGAGCTAAGACTATCTTTCCGAATGAAAAATGATCAAAGACGAGTCCCTAGGCTTTTTATCTAACTATCTAAGCAGGAAGCTACACATTTTTTAGTTTTAAGGGGTGTTCCCAAATAGAATTTTAAGGCAACTTAACCGTGCATATTCATCCTTGTGCAGCTCTATGGTGGTCGACCTTTGAGAGTGAATTTCTCCGACAAGCCAAAGCCAAAATTACCCTTATACCCAGAGACAGAGTACAAGCTCTTTGTTGGGAACTTATCATGGACTGCCACATCAGAGCATTTGGCAGAAGTGTTTTCCCAATACGGAGATGTTGTCGGTGCTAGGGTCTTATACGACGGTGAAACAGGAAGGTCCCGCGGATATGGTTTCGTGAGCTACAAAACACAGTCTGAGATGGATGCCGCCCTCTCATCTCTCGATGGAGTGGTACGTATATACTTTTGATTCTTCAGAACTACAACGAGAAGCTTTCGTTTAGTTATGGTGAAACATCATCGGATAAATTTATATTGGAAAATTGTTTATTAGGCACACGTTCATGTCATCATGTAAAATGTTTGGCCTGAGCTTAACTTTATGTATCGTTCCCAAAACCATACAATGTTATAGATATATTCATCTGACTAGTTGGTATGGGGCACTATATAGAACACCGTCAAACAAAAGAATACTATTTTTTTTTTGTGGGAAGATATGAAACAATCTGAGCAGATTCGAGGATGATTGAGCTAAAATATTTTATTTAGGGACTAACATTATCTGCTTAGAACTTGAACAAAATGCGGCTTCAGAAAAATTGTTAATCTACCATGTCCTTAGTAGTCTAGATTGAGATTATCCACACCTAGATTTGTTATATGATTGAATCTTTGAAGTACATATTTGCCAGTGTCTTTTCATAGTTTTGAAATTTTTTTTATCCCTTGACTGTCTAAATATAGGTAGACAATACCGACACATTATTTTCCCTAGTAATGAATAAATGTTTAAGACCAGTAATTACTTTTAGTGATGAAGGAATACTTATTACTATTTCGTCATTTGTTTTTTTCAGGAATTGGAAGGCCGTACAATGCGTGTCAGCCTAGCTCAAGGAAAACGACCCTAAATTCAGTTAGCCTAGCTCAAGGAAAACAGCCCGAGAACACAACACTGTCAATGAGTGTAAAATAGATCGAGAAATAGTAAAGCAGATTACATCACACTGAGAGAATTCAAGAAGGAATGAGCGAAGAATTTTTACTGAACTGAAAAGGTAACTCCATATAAGGTGGATCTCTTATTCGCTCATCAACCAGCACATGCGTGTGCGTATGTTATATTGTAAGAATCTGTATTGTAAAATCGTTTTTCTCCCACAAATGAATTAGCATAATTGTTGACTCAGTTGGTTATAAGCAAGGAAAGTGATTCTTATCCCGCCATTTACTTACTGAAATGCAATTTCAGAGGGGAGTATAAAACTTCTTGTATTAGTGTACCTAAATTGAATGGTATGTAGTATATATTAGTTCCCCTAAATTTATCCTTTCTATGTACCATCAGGCCCGTCACAGTTTTGTTTCAAGCTGATCTCTCACTTTGTAAAACTGCCCATCTGCATCTCCCGCCTCTCCGGCGTAAGATTTCGTATTTCGGTATATAGATTAGAAAGTATTCTTCTTCTAAATCAATGCATCATTTAAGACTTGAACAATTGGAAGTTGAAGGACCAAACTGAGAATATTAAGAGTCATTAAGAAATAAATACTTCATTACAATTATCAACACTCGCCCGAAACAGTAACGGCTATATGAACTATGGCTGGTTTGCAGATAGCCCCCAAACTTCGAAACTTTATAATTAAACCACCTAACTATCTAACTTTTGCAGTTAAATCCCAATATTCATTAATTAAATGGCATAACTTTATGCTCCATGGTGTAACGCGGACACTTTTCCTTAATCTATCTTTTTATTTCTGTGCAACCTAAGCAACCAAATAATTTTGACAGCTTAGATCTTTTCTTTGTTGTAAATTGTTATCCATCGGTAATTTTTTTTTTTTTTAAAATAACTACATGCTACTTTTTTTTTGTTAGGCATTGCTGTCAAAATACAAATATAAAACAAATAAACATGTAAATAAACTTACGAATACAAAATTATGGAATTTTAAAGGTAAACATGAGCTAATAACAAAAGTTACGAGAACCGTCTTATTAAGTTTAATGCAAACATCATATAGTGATGTTTGATCATTGTATTAAAATCCAACGCCCAATATGACTCTAAGTATCTTAAGTTTTGCTTTACAACCGAGTGGTTATATCTTTTTAATCAAATAGACCCCGAATCAAACTTCAACTTTTGATGTTTCTTTCATTCATCTGCAACTCTGTATCCAGTGTTCTAACATGCAAGCCTACGAGAAAATTAGGTGGAACCTAAACGGTAGTCAGAGTCTAAGTGTATAGTGAATTAGGAGAAGATTAAGCGGAATTCGAGGAAATTAGACGCTAGACAACCTATTTCTTCCTAAAACCCGTCTATCGCAAAACTTTACAGGGTATTGATGGGTTATTTGTAAATCATATGTAGTATACGGGTGCTATCTGTAATTATCGAAAAAGTAACGCGGTGCTGGGAGCTTCCTTTTTCGCGGATAAAAATTAAATTAAAACAGCTTTTTACAGAGCACGCTTTAAACCACTAATCTCTCTCTCTATATATAGTATTATATAAATATATATTTATATAAATATATATATATATATATATATATATATATATATATATATATAATGGAGTCTCTCCAATCTCACCACCATCTCCTCCACCGCCGTAGCTTATTCTCCGCCGCTCCAAAACTCTCTCTCCTACGCTCCACCACTCTTTCTCCTCTCTCTAGAAAACCGCTCCGATCGTTTGACTCGCTCGTCGGAGTACAGTGCAGCGCCATATCCGATACCGTTACCAAAGACGGAGATGAAAACAACAATAATAAGAATAAGAATAATAAGGATAGAAAGAAAATTAGAAATAAGGATAAGTTTGATATTAATCTGGCGGTTGTTCTCGCGGGGTTCGCCTTCGAAGCTTATGCAACTCCACCTGTAAGTCTCGATTGCTAGATATTATATAATATTACCTTTCGTAACTTGATTTTACCTTCTTTTTTTTTAGTTTTACCGGTACAATAATAAGTTGTAACTTGTAAGGGTTCCCTTAGTAAACTTTATTTCCCATACTACTAGAGTTGTTAAAAAACATTATTTTAGGTTTTGCAACGTTTCGCTTAATTTCCGAAAAGTTTCCAAGAAAAATATGGTTTATGTTTCTAAATACCGGGTTTCTGGACCACTAAATTTGACATGTTTACTAGTTTTATATGTGTATTAATGTATTGTAAAATTTTAAATTGAAATAGACAATTCCTAGTCTTTTGTAAAAAAAAATTGGTCAAAGTGTAAATAACAGAGTTGATGGACTTTTTTTGTACTATACTTTTCGTTTGACGTGTCCGACCCGTCTACTATGTTTGACACTCTTCAATTTTTATACTAGTTCACTAACGTTACGATTTCGTCGATTTTAGTACAAGGAACGAGGGAAACGTTTGGTAAATGGCGAAGTAAATTAAGCAGAAACAAACTGATTTCAGACTTAATTAGATAAATGTGAGAGGATATTATATAGAGTTTGAGAAATAATTGATAGAATAGTTTTTTTTTTATTATTCCGTTTAGAAGTTAGTAGCTGAGCAAAGTTTTTCCTTTAAATATGGTATATTAAGTTTATTAAAACTGTTGGTTAAGTATACTAATTGCTGGTATTTCTAGGTTGGTGTACATCAGAATATCAGCAGTGATAGTAAAAAATTATAATCAGAATATCAGCAGAAATTAGTAGTCTTTGTTTTGGTATTCCTTAGATTCCTATGTAGTAGGATATGTTATAATTAGGTTCGTTTTGGAGAAATACAGTGGCGGAACCTGGATTCCTCGGTATGGGGTTATTAATTAATTAGCGCCTCTTTTGTTATTTGGGGTAATGGTTGATTTTTTTACTGACATAAAGTGAATACTATGTATTTTGTTAATACGTGAACACAATCCCCTCGTGTCACCAACTAGCAAGGTTTCAAAAGGCGTTAGGCGGGTTCTTAATTGGCCGCCTAGGCCGCTTTGACTAGCATAATCTATAATCGGATTCAAAAAAGCTTAGGCTTTCAGCATTAAAGGAAGACGGAAGTAGTCGAATAAAGAGCCGGATTTTCTTTGTTAAACTGATTTCGTAATTTGTTTGCAATCAATTAGTAGAAAAAGGGTCTTTTATTCAAGCATGGGTTTGCATTGACAGTTATCTGCTTTTGTTTTGATCAGGACAACATAGGAAAGCTTGAGGTTGATGCAGCAAATTGCAAGACAGTATTTCTTTCCCAGTATGTTGTCATTTACGCAAATTGGAACTGCGTTTTTTTTACGAGAATCCCCATAACATTTTTATTTTAGAATTCGTAGCAATGCTATGAAACATATGGCTGTAAATTGAGAAATTAGGACATACATTCCCTGTAACGGATATGAAATGTCATTAATATACCACTTTTTTACAATATAAAATTCAGCAGTGAGTTGTATATTGCATAACTGGAGTTCATAATCTTTTTGCACTGATTATATGACAGGATTTTCATTGATAGATAAAATAATTTACACATATAGAATGGGCTATAATCATCCTGGGAAATAGTTTGTCTCTGGCTTGGATTTCCTCCGTCAGTGTTTAGGCCTCAATTTGGGAATCTTTGAGCTTTGATCTCTTTTTAAGGGTTTCTCATACTTCTGAATTCAATCAAAGGCTGTTGCTTCTAAACCTAATTTTGATGGGTAAGTTTAGAATATCTGCACCGTTTAAGATACTACTTTATAGGTTATTAATTCATTCCAAGAAGAAGAGAGCTATTTAGGAAATATAGACGTACTAGTTTGAGGGTTAGGATTGATAAGATACCAGCTAGACTTTAGATAATTACCTGGAGTGATAGGAAGATGTTGGAATTCATCTCTTTTGAGTGAAAAGACTGCATTAGGGAGTGTCTTTCATTGTAATGGTGATTATTTGGCAACTTATAGGTTGTTAAGTGTTAGATCCCAAGAAACATTAACCTTAAATTTGCGAATGAGAATTTTGAGAATAAAACAGAACACCAACATGAAATGCAGTACTGATTCTAGTTTATTTCATAATTCATACTATTTTTTTTACTTGTACATTACTATGGGTAAGGCTAAGGCTTTAAGGGATGATACAAATTTATCTTTGACTTGCTTGATAACCCTCCATCATTTTTAAGACTTGTGTTTCTTATTATAATGTCCACAAATAGTAAACTACTCGTCTGTAAAAAGTAATTAAGACGCTGGGAGTCTATAAATTTATATTGCTGACTTGGCTAATAGATAATGCATTATTTTCAATATAGCTATTCTATCTTAAAGTTTATGTTCACAATTCTATGCTTAGATCTTAGTTCTTATTTTGGTTGACATCTGTAGGTCATTCATACGAGAGATCTATGATGGACAACTGTTCCTAAAGCTAAAGAAAGGTCTTGATTTACCTGCTATGGATCCATGGGTAGGTTTCTTTTATATTTCTGGTCTTCCTTTTGAGTAACAGTTAAGTGCGAGTAATAGTATATACTGAGACACTGTTTTCCTCCCATGGTGTAGACCTTATTTCTGAACCATGTAATTCTTATGTTGGTCAGCTTTTTTTATTATATTATATTCCAGAAAACATGATTTTTATGCATGGCTACAACAAATTGTATAAAATATATATATATATATATATTTTTTTTTTTTGGTACTTCTTTTGCATGGATAATTAGTTATCGTTCTTTGGGAATCATTGTTAGGCGGTCAAGACTTAAATGGTTCAACCAGCTTGGTTAGCTAATTCACCTGTTGGCTTGTTATTTCATGTTCTTATAGGGAACTAGTGACCCATATGTGGTTTTGCAATTGGACAACCAAATTTTCAAAAGCACGACTAAGTGGGGGTAAGTTCCCGAACATGAAGTGATGCCTGTTTGAAGCATTTAGTTATTTTTTATTTAATTAGTATCCGAGTTTCATGCGAGGTACTGAATGGCATTATATTATTTCTTATGATTCCTAATTATACATGATTATAATATGTTAATTTAACGCAGATCTCAAGTTCTTAAATTATTATGAGCATTAATAGATTGCTTACAGCTCTAATTATTGTAATTTGTGATTACTTTTGATTCTCGAGCAAAAAGAAAGTATAATACTGAGTAAGCTAGTCTTCTCGTCTTGACAACCGAATCTTTTTGGTGGATGCTTCATAGTTTTAACTATACATGATAACAACTTTAAAGAAAGCATTTCTAACTTTTTTCGAAAATGAATGGCAGGAACAAAGAACCAACATGGAACGAGGAGTTCACTTTCAATATCAAACTACCCCCCAAAAAGAGTCTTCAGGTTACTGTGCTTTCTTAATAGCTTAGATCTATTTATGCGCTTCCTCTCATTGCATTATAGTCTACATCATGTATAATTCCAGGTTAATGATTCATTACATTTTTATTACCAATGAGTCAATTAAGCGTGCAGTGAAAATCTATACCTGAACTGTTTTAATATATGATTCACTGATTCTTATACCCTCTTATTGACTTTTAGCTTGCAGCATGGGATGCTAATCTTGTAACCCCTCCTAAACGCATGGGAAATGGTATTGCAAGTCTGGAAACACTTTGCGATGGTGAGCTATTACAAAAGAAGTACGGAGTGCAGTAATATTTTTCACCAATATTGACTATGAAACGAGTGGATGTCACTTCATTATTAAAATGTAAAGGAAATTACAAGAACTTGTCATCAAATTTAGCTTATGAAAGAAGGGTTTATCAAGTCTTGAGTCTTGATATTATATTTCTTTCATGGTATTTTATCATTATATGTTTCAAATATTAACCTAATTTCTTGCTTACATGGAAAAATATTGCTGAAATGTCTTTCTGATCTGGAAAAAAACAAGAGAGATTAAACAAGAAAACTCTATGGATCAGGTTCTTAGATATCACACCTGTACTTATTTGTATCAACTCTTTGTCGTGCTAGGAGATTTGCATGATTTGATGGTTGATTTAGAAGGCATGGGAGGTGGAGGAAAGTTGCAATTAGAGGTATATAGTCTTCAGAATAGAAAAGACATGAAATCTTATGTCTGAGTAGAAATCCAAGTGGGAAGAAAAAAAAAGTAGTTTAAGTTTAAATTGTCTAATGTGGATGATAGATTTTACTTGAAATGTAACATAATAGTGATACTATGATTTATCTGTTTTAATTCTTACTCCCTATGTAAGTAGTGTATTTTGTGACCATAACTGTGTACAGTATATTCCCTTTTAACTTTTTGTTATCAATATTGTATAGTAGACTGCATTTCATATTGAATAAATCTTTTTCATAACGAATAACCAATTGTTCCTTATAATTCCAGGTGCGATATAAAAGTTTTGATAAAATTGACGAAGAGAGTAAGTGGTGGAAGATCCCTTTTGTGACGGAACTTTTCCAAAGAAGTGGTTTTGAATCTGCTCTGAAAACAATTGTTGGCTCAGAGAGCGTACAAGCAAGTCAATTTGTTCAGTACGCATTTGGGCAAATAAAGTCAATCAATAATGCTTATCTCAAAAATGATTTGTTATCAAAAATAGAAATGTCTAACTCTGACGAAACATCTACGTTGAATAGTTCTGTACTTGAGAATGACAGTAAAGAGTTGCCTGTTAACAGCACGAGCAGAAAAGAAGAAGATAACAGAATTTTGGTAAATCAAGAAGATTTTCCATCCACGTCAGATGAACTATTTTGGAACAACTTTGCCGATATTATAAACCGAAATGTTGTTAAAAAACTTGGTCTCCCTGCTCTCGAAAATTTCAGATGGGATAGTTTTGATTTATTGAACGATATTGGCGTACAATCACAAAGGCTTGCGGAAGCCGGTTATATTGACTCGGGGCTTGCAACTCTGGATAAAGAGAGTGACAAAACTAATAATGGTGAATCAGTTAGCTCTATGACCGTAAAAGGTGTTGAAACTTCACTGCCAGATATTAAGAAAATTACACAAGATTTGTTACGGCAAACAGATTCAGTATTGGGAGCAGTGATGGTTTTAAATTCTGCAGTTTCACAATTAAATAGAGAAGGTCTCATTTTTGGAAAGAAAGAGAATAACGGTTCTAATGATATTGAAGGTGAGAATAATAATTTAGAAAGACCAAACGTTGAATCAGAATTTGATGAAAAGAGAGTTGAGGAGATGAAAGCGCTCTTTACAACGGCAGAGAGTGCCATGGAGGCTTGGGCTATGCTTGCTACTTCTATGGGCCATCCTAGTTTTATTAAATCAGAATTTCAGAAAATATGTTTTTTAGATAATCCATCCACAGACACTCAGGTAATTTCTGTCAGGTAACAATTAACATGTAAATAACCTCCATGTGCTATTGGTGTTTGCCAAATGATTCCCCATATAATTCGGTTACTAGCTTTCAACTTCCATGTTAAGTATTTTTGTCAATCAACCCCAACAAGACAACCATTTTTAAATGATATAATTTTGAGTCTCGTTGCCGATCGTTGTTGTTTGGATACCTGTGTTTTGTCATTATATATGCACCTAAGCTAGCGGTGAATGGAAAAAAAAAACATTTCAGTCAAATTTTTAAGCAAAAAAAAAGACATCAAAGGAAAAATTGCACATGTTATCAAAATATGGCCTCAACACACATTCTTCTGATTGCAGGGCATATATATCCAAAAGTGCATGGAACGGCAAAGAACAAGTATTTTTCAAAATTTACTATTGAGCGCAAAGTTATATAATTAAGTTGATACAGGGGTTGATTGTAAATTTTTCTAAAGTATCTATGAAAGTAAATGGAAGCTGTTCTGAAAACACCATAATACATGGGGGTTATTTGCAACTTTTACCAATTTTCCTGATACTTTTAGTGTTGTTTTCTTATAAGCTATCATGCATTTTTATTTTGTATGTTGGTGTTTTTATGTATTACTGAGACCTGGAGAGCTGCAGGTAGCAATTTGGCGTGATCCATTACGGAAGAGATTGGTTGTTGCTTTTAGAGGGACAGAGCAAGTATGTCATACTTACCTCGTTTCTTAAAATGGTTTCGATATTTTAGCATTAACAGGGCATTTTATTTCTCAGACAAGATGGAAGGATTTGCTCACTGATTTAATGATGGTCCCCGCAGGGTAATACCTTGTTTCTTTCTCAAACAAAATTTGTTTCTGAAGGCCACAGTACTTTACAAGCTACATTATTGTTTGAAAATTTGTTTAAGTTTTCAACAGGTCTTTATCAACTTTTGCCAAACTTTTTGAGTCCAAGGATATTTTAGGGAAGATTTCTGAACAACATTGATTTTATATTTTTATTTTCCCATAATTATTTTCTGTTCGTATCTAGGTTGAATCCAGAGAGAATAGGTGGAGATTTTAAGCAAGAAATTCAGGTCTTACTTTGATATAAAATCTTGATTTTCTGAATTTTTTGTTCTACTGGTTTATTTGTATTTCATTCGAAGTGTAACATGTGCAGGTTCATAGCGGTTTCTTGGGTGCTTATGATTCGGTCAGGACAAGGATTTTCTCTCTAATTAAGCAAGCAGTGGGATCCATGTAATGCCTTTACTGCAAATTCCTACAAAGTTTTCGTGTTTATTTATTGATTGTATGTACTTCAGAAAATTTTACCTTTTTGCTAGGCAAATGTAGTACTCCCGTACCGTGATGGCATGCTCTTTACATAAGAAAATTGTTTCATCAAAGTTTTGATGTGTCTTTTTCATTTATTTTTTGCCTGTCTGCAGGGATGATGATGCTGAGCCTCTTGGCAGATGGCATGTTTATGTAACAGGTCATAGCTTGGGGGGAGCTTTAGCTACTCTTCTAGCTCTTGAACTCTCATCAAGCCAATTGGCAAAGTGAGTTCTCTCCTCTCTTTTTGACACACTTATTTTTTCGTTAGTTTTCCAGCTTGGTAATAATAGGCTTGCTAGCCTGTACATTGAAACAAAATTTAATTGTTAGATTTATTTCTTTTCAGACAATTATTCCATGCATAATGATTTCTATTTAATAAGAATAAGCTTCTTAAGGTTATTTGTTGTAACATATCTCTATTACGTAACATTTGTTTTTATAGACCAAGTGCAAAATGAATGATCATTATATTCTCTACCACTTGAACTTAATTGCCAACTGTTACATAGTGCGTAGCTAGTCAACTTTCAGCAAGTAGTTATTCTGGCGGCCAATTATTGTAAGATAAAACCAATGCTCAGTATCCTGGTAAAAAAAGATTCAGATTGAATTTGCTTACCCCTTTGTCCCTGCTTAAGTGTCCCTTTAGGGAATATAAATTTTAAGAAGACATAACTTATTAAATTGTTTAGAACACCTTTGATAAAATAAACTTTTATTTGATGCTAGTTTTATTCACTTTTGGGGATAATAATTGAGAGGGTAAAGAGGAATCTTGTCATCTTTGACCCAATAATTTGGGGAAAGGACACTTATTTAGGAACATTTCAAATTACAAACAGTAAAAACTTGTGTAGGGACGTGGAGAGTATTTTCTTCATCTTATTCCTGGTTAGTGTTCTGTACAACTTCTTCATTATTATTTTTTGAATATTCAAGTTTTGCAAACTACTGACCAACTGTAATCGTCGTAATCATGTATAGGGCATTTTTCTCTATTGTAGCACATCCTCTTTTAATGCGTCATGAGTTGTCACAAAAAAAGAATTACAGTATTTTTTTAAGGTAACATTTGTCCTCTTCTTAAATATTAATTTTTTCAACTGAAAGTTCTCTCGTCAAAGTTAGTTACTGATAAGTGATGAGTGATAAAGAACGTAAAACATAAAATTTGAGCGTATTTGAGAAAGTACCTGCTACCATGAAGTTATATAGTTTTCTGGAAGTTCGAAGTTATATGGTAGCTATTCGTTTTTACCTTTTTGCAATAATTAGGATAGAGATATTTCTAAACTGGTTTCTCTTTATGCTAGGCGTGGGATAATTTATGTGACCATGTATAATTTTGGATCCCCTAGAGTTGGAAATAGAAAATTCGCAGATGTCTACAATAAGGTAATTTACATATACCTTACATCTAAACTTTTACTACTGATTAGAATGGTTATTTTCATGAAGAGGTGAACTTTTGTTAAATTATCTTTTTTTTCCTGCATTTTCTGTTATCTGGTAACTTTGCTAAGATTTTCTGGTTTAAATTGCAGAAAGTGAAAGATAGCTGGAGAGTTGTCAATCATAGAGATATAATACCAACAGTCCCAAGGTTAATGGGTTACTGCCACGTGGCTCAACCAATTTACCTTAAAGCTGGAAATCTAAACATTGCAATGGTGAGGGTTTTGAATTTAGGCCCCACTTCCAAAGATAATAGTTAAATTTTAAAATCATGAAGTGTTTAATTATCAAACCAGTGCACGAGTTCAAACTTAAAATGAAAGTAACGGCAAAGCTAACTTGTGATTTTTCTAAAGCCAAATGGGTAGTGTTTTTTTAAGGTTGACGTTGAACAAGTCAATTCTACTATCTTTTGTGTGTTTCGGATAGAACACTTCTATTCCAAAAAGTTACATTCAATTGCTGTCAGGAATGCTGATGTTATTGAAGTTCACAGTTGCTGGTGACTTTGTGTATAAATTATGGAATCAAATTTAAGTTGGTATTAAATTTAAGTTACTCCATATTATGTATGGAATCAAATTTAAGTGAATCATTAATGAAATATAAGTTGGTATGTTTGAGGATCAGTGCGGAAGAGAAATGTTGTTGTTTGGTAATCTTAAAATGACAGGTTCATATAATTGTGCCAAAATTTGACGGAAAACTAGCTTCTTATGGGACAGAGACATGTTTCAGGAAAATATGGAGCTTTTGGAAGACGGTTACCAAGGTGATGTTATAGGGGAGGCTACACCTGATATACTTGTCGGTGAATTTGTATGTGCCTTTTTCTTTCACTATGTTAATTTCACAGCATTGCATTTCCGGCAATCTTATATGGCTCGTTGTAAAATATATCAGTGACCTTGAATTCCATCCAGAAAATAAATTATATACATAATACATATGCTTCATATGTTACTAGCGGACCTGTACTTTTCATCAAGCTTTGGCACTATCAATATGACATGTTCATGTGATCATTCTTTTTGTAATAGCAGTAAGGTTCTGTTATTAAAAGTCTCTGTCCAAGAAGCCCATAAAAGGAGTTCATGATGATTTAGTTTAACTTGACTATAGGTTATTCAAAAATCCTTTCAGCTAAACACATTTGGGCACGAAATAAAAGAACTTTAATTTACACGGAAGATGCTTCATTATGCATAGTTGAAGGATGCTTGATTCATAATCTGTTGCTTAAGTTTCCAATTTAGTATTGTAATTTTTTAAGGACATATCTGACAGATGAAAGGTGAGAAGGAACTCGTAGAGAAAATATTGAACACAGAGATAAACATTTTCCGTGCAATCAGAGATGGAAGCGCACTTATGCAACATATGGAGGACTTCTATTACATCAGTCTTCTTGAGGTACTACTAACGTGTAAACTTATATATTGGAGTTGTATTTAGAAGCCAAAACATCTCAATTGTATCTTGAGCGATGCTTGCCTTCTCTTTTCAGAATGTGAGATCAAATTATCAAAGTACTGCAACGCCACAAACCAATGAAGAGGGTGACTTATCAGCATAGTCATTGAAAGAGCATAACACCTACGGACTACCAGAACAGATAAGCTCGATTGTCTGATGCAATTTGACTAAAATATGTAGTACCTTTTCTTTTTCCCCCAATGATGTATTGAATCTTTCGTATTACAGAGGATGTGATCATGTGAAGCCAAAATATAAAAAAGATTTATAGAGTTTGTAAATAATATTGAAACTAACTTCTTTCAACTTTAAGGGGCAAACAATTAAGCATTGTTCCGTTTTTTCATCTACTCCATGTTATATCCAGTAGCCAGCATTTATCGTACATGCAAAGGATATTAACTACATCCCCCTCTTGAAGTGTAGTGGTGGGGAAGTGATTGCTACCATTATTAGTTCTCTACTTGGGCCGTGTGAAGCCGTAGCTTTTTATTCCATATAAGTCTGGGTATGCTTTTTCTTGATCCAGTGCAAAACCGTACGTCCAAGTTACAAACCGTAACTCGTAAGTACGAGTTTGACCAGTTGGCCTTTTTTTGGGTTTTTTCTAAAAAAAAAATCATAACATTATAAAACTTGGTTGTATAATTTAGAACAATTCTAAAGTCTATTTTTACATTTTTCTAGTTATTTTATTTGTAATTTTTTTTTCGTTAATACTTTTTATGAAAAATTTGAAACTTGTTCAAAATATAATTATTAATTATAAAATTAAGTTTTTAAATTACAATATGGGTTTTAAAATAAAGATGGCAAGAATTTTCAGTTTTTTGGTATTTTTCACATTTTTTTAAAAAAATCTAACAAATTAGCTAATGAGTTTAATAAATTCTTAAAGTAGTTATTACAAATTAATAACTCAGTTTTATAATTTAATTATAATTATTTTTTTAACAAATTTCCAATTTCTCACAAAAATATTCAAAAAATGCCAAGAAGTAAAAAATGAGTTCGTAATCTGTAAAAGTATTTTTCTGTTTTTTTTAAAAACCCAAAAAAAAAAGTCAACGGGTCAATTTGTAACTGTGTTTTGCACCGGATCAAGAAAAAATGCACCGGAAAAGAAGGCACCCTAAATAATTTATGAATAACTACTAGTCTACTAATACGATGCTGTAACCTTGTTAGAAATTTGCATTTGTTCTCACTATTACTTTAATATAATTGGTTTGAAAGGTGACGTTTTAGGTAAAATCCATCAAGTCTTATCCTAGACGAGGGTACCAATTAATTTACCATTTGTAATTCACAAAGGAATAAAAGTCAAGTTTTGTAAACGTCTATGAATTTATTCTTAAAACCCTAGTAAAAGTGACAAGATGACCAAATATCAAAAAAAGAATTAAAACTCCAATGAAATTATTGATCGTTGTATAATTTTTTTTTATTTTTTTTCCGTTGTAGGAGTATAATTTATGTATGCTCTTCACCCGATTGGAACAATCACAAACAGAGATCTGATTTTTAATTTTATCTTTCATTACACACCATTCCATTTTGACAAACAGTAAAGGTGAAAAAATGATCAAATTTCAACTGTATTTTAACAACAGCTGATTTACTTGCAATGCGCATGAAGGTTTCCCCAATAAATTTGTACATTTCACTTTCTTCCTTTTCTTAAACAGTATAGCTATTAATACTTCATAACGAATTTAATGAAAGCCAAATACGAAAACTATAAACGCTTCAAAAGCAAATGTCCATTTTTAAAAGAAAAAGGTAACTAGAAGAGATTCTACTACTACTTTATTTTTTATTTATTTTTAAAAAGACCGGCCATTCATCAATTATTCAAAAGTAGCAAACTACTACTTTATTCTAGTGAAACACAATATATGTGAAACACAGCTGCTAGAGAAAATACTCTTGCAATTTAATTTATTCATGAAAACTATACATTTTCCATGCAATATCCATTACAATGCAGTGTACGTAAACAAGCAAATTAAAACTCAAGCACACTAATTCCAATCTGATATGAAATGGTAATCCTTATCGCTGTTACCAATATAAAACCCCTCGGGTTTCACGAGCCACCAACATTCAAAATGCTTTCCAACCTTACAGTATTTCGAGAGATGGTTATTAAAAGCATCCAAGCTTTTAACCTGCGGATCATAGCCCTGCGCATTCCAGCGGTAATAACAATAAAACCTAGTCGTCTTAAATAAGTTGCGATGGAATCCCCAACGCACTTGATCATTAGGGTTGAGGAGTTTATCGCCTAGGTCGGTGTTTTTAGATTTGCAGTGAACATACAAAGGAGGATCTACCCCGCTTCGTACATGCATTTCTACACGGGGTGTAATGGAGGACATCACTGAAGAGATAAAAATAACGTTTGCAATGAGGAATATTAAAGGAAGTTTACCCATTTTACTTAATCTTCTTCAAATATTAAAAGGGTCACTGTAACTATTTATAAACAAGGTCTGGCTAAATTGATTAGAGGAAATCTAGCTAGGTTCGTTCAGGCAACAAAATTTATCTGTATTGGATTTACACCTTTAAATGATAACAAAGAGTAACTTTTAAGTAGACTCGGTCTACCACATAGCATTTCTTATATGGTGTGGCAAACTAATCCTATGTATACAGCTGTCATTTATACATATCAACAAAATACAACTGAAACATCATATTAAAATCATCCCTCCCATATTCCCACTACTTCTCTCTCCTCCCTATATTTTTGGAAAAAAACCTCCTTCCTATTTTTTTGGAAAAGAAAACTCATCGTATCAAATTCTTTGATCTAAATTATCAAGATTCACTTTCTTTTTTAATACATAATAATAATTTAAGTTTTATTAACTAATGTTTTTTTATTTATCTTGTAGAATAAATCATGAGGCTGTAATTCTTTTAATTTACATTTTCATATAGAAAAGACTTATTATGTAATCGAAAACTTGTGAGAAATAAAATATAAGAATTAAAAAAAAACTTAAACAAAAATTGTGTAATTATAATTTCGAAAACTAAAACTAAATTTACAACTCAATAAAATCTCAAATATAATATTATAAAACTCTAGTTATAATATTATCCTAAATTTAAATATTAATTAAAAAATTAATGATTTTAATATATTAGATTTTACGGAACATTACAACACAATAAAAACTCAAATATAATATTACAGAACCCAAGTTGAGACTACCCTAAAATTGAATATTAATTAAAAAAAAATTAAAAATTGATGATTTTAATATATTTTATTTGTCGGAACATAATATTAATTAAAGAAATTATATTTAATGCATCATATGTTACAAGATATAATACAATTAATATTAAACCAATTTATTTTTATAATATCATGATATATAAAATATATTGTGGCACAATTAATGTCTAGCATGTAACTTTTTACTTATACTAATATTAATATTTGAAAGACAAAATTGATAAAGCATATCATGTATATGAGATGATAATTACGTAAGTTATCTGGTTGGAAAACTTGTTGTTTATGTTTTTTTGGTATACTTTTGAATTTTAACTTACTTGGTACACTTTCTCCACATGTTATCTAATGGTTGGTTTGCCACACCACATAAGAAATACCATGTGGTAAGACGGGTCTACCTAAAAGTTACTCGATAACAAATTACCCTATCATTTTGCAAGTAAACACCGTCCACTACTATTTGATCTAATGGTTTGTAGACTCGTACGTAGTAACAAAACTCTCGATCTAAAGTATTGGTCAAAGAAAAGTTTTTGGATTGGATTTAAAAGTCAAAACATTTACTAATTTTAACAAGTTATGAATTCTCCCGTCATTTTGTTACCTTTCTGTTGCCGCTAAGTTTTAGCAGTATTTGATTATTTATAATCAAGCACCACAAAGCAATGATGATTTTGTGATGATCAAATCATGTCACAAAACTGTCACAAAATGATCTTTCTGTTACAATTTTTTTTTTTTTTTACAAACGTGTCACAAAACTCGTAGCTAATAGGCTCGTCAAAAAAAGCCGTCACAATTCCCGTAGCTATTTATACATTTTTTTTTGTAGTGAACCACGTTAAAAAATGATTATTTAGTGCAGAATTGAGGCTCAATTTGCTGAAACGCAAGTTAATTAAAATCTATTTCAAGATTAGTTACTTAACGTTTTGGACTGTGCATGTTGCCAAAAAAATAAATAGTTAGAAATTCCGCTTCGGTTTGAGGCATCGTTTAATTATTTTATATGATTTCAAAATTAGGTTGTGTGAGTAAATTTTGGATTGTTACTTTATCTACAACTTAATTCATGAAACTGAAACTAATTAAGTATTTATCAATTTCTCCCCACTAACCAATAAAATGGAAAAAAATAAGATTAAATGGAAAAATTACAGAAAATAAAAAATAAAAAAACTTTAAAAAGGAAAAACCCCGAAAAACACGAATAAAATTTTAAAATTTTGGATTGTTACCTTATCTACAACTTAATTAAGAATTGTTCAATGAAACTGAAATTAATTAAGTATTGGTCAATTTTTCCTAACTAACTAATAAAAATGTAAAAAATAAGGAAAAATGAAAAAAAAAAACTTTAAAGAGGCAAAACCCCGAAAAATAACGAATAAAGTTTTAAAAATCAAAAAATCTAAAATCAAGAAAATTCCAAAAACGCAAAAAAAAACAATCTGACTCGTATTAATTCATATTAAAAACAGTCAGAGTCATTTTAAAAACAGTCTGAGTCATTTTAATTTATTTTAAAAACAGTCGGAGTCGTTTTAAGTCATTTTAAAAATAATCTAAGTCGTTTTAAGTCATTTTAAAAACAGTCCGATTCGTTTTAAGTCATTTCAAAAACAGTCGTTTCAAATCATTTAAAAACACTCCGAGTCATTTCAAATCATTTAAAAACAGTCTGAGTAATTTAAAAAAAAAATAGTATGAGTCATTTTAAATAATTTTAAAAACAGTCCGAGTAATTTTAAAAACAGTCTGAGTCATTTTAAAAATAATCTGAGTCGTTTTAAGTCATTTTAAAAACATTCCGAGTCGTTTTAAGTCACTTTAAAAATATTCTGAGTCATTTTAAGTCATTTTAAAAACAGTCTGAGTTTTTCAGTCATTTTAAAAACAGTCCGAGTCATTTTATGTCATTTTAAAAACAGTCTGAGTAATTTAGAAACAATGTGAGTAATTTTAAAAATAGTCTGAGTTATTTTGAGTCATTTTAAAAACAGTCAGAGTCGTTTTAAAAATAGTCTAAGTCATTTTAAGTAATTTTAAAAATAACCCGAATCATTTTAAAAACAGTTTGGGTAATTTTTAAGTCATTTAAAGTCATTTTGAGTCATTTGAAAACAATTGCAAGTTATTTTAATGCTTTTAACATTGTTTGGACTTTCCAGCTTTTTCGAACTTTTATTCAATTTTTTGTGATTTTGGATTTTTTTGTTTTTCTTGGGTTTTTTTTATTTTATTTTACCATTTTTCGGATTTTTTTCGGATTCCTGACTTTTTTGAACGTTTCTTCACTTTTATTTTTCTTTGTGATTTTGGATTTTTCTTGGTTTTGTTTAAATTTTTTTATCAATTTTCGGGCTTTTTTGGGTTCCCGACTTTTTTAAACGTTTTTTCATTGTTTTGTGATTTTATTTTTTTTAGGTGTTTTTTTTTTGATTATTTTTTTACCAATTTGGGTTTTTTCGGGTGCCCTGTTTTTTTGAATTTTTTTTGCGATTTTGGTTTTTTGGATTTTTTTTAGTATTTTTACCATTTTTTCGGGTTCCCGATGTTTTTACAAGGTTTTTCATTTTTTTCTGATTTTTTCCATTTTTTAAAATTTTTGTGTTTGCCCTATTTTTCTATTTTATTTTTATTTTTATTAGGTAATTAGGTGAGTGGACCGATACTTAATTAATTTTACAAATCATTGACCAATACTTAATTAAATTTTATAGGGTGTTAAATAGTTTTGTTTTCATACAAGTTGCAACAATGCTTAATTAACGTGACCCCTTTTTCTGCAGTCAGTGTGTGTGACTTCACATTGTACCGTTAATTCGTGAACCGTTTGATTACTTTAGATTAGATCTAAACCGTAAGATCTAAAACCTTATTAAAAAAAAAGAACCCTTAAATTACTATTAGTTTGTAGAACGGCACAAAAGAAAAACTCTTAATTAACCCTTGATGGGACAACTTTCATAAATATGTCAAAGAGAAATTATTAGAGTTAAATTGAGACAGTTTTTATTTATTTTATGGCTTAGGTGGAAACGGTACATAATTAATATCATTGATAAATTTGTTTTTTGTGCTTTAGGTATATCTGTTCTGTATCATGAACACGTTAAAAAGTAGTACGAAAATAGTTCCACTACAGCAAACTGCTAGAGCCTAGAGGATACATCTGCCAAAATAATTAAAATGGATAGCCTTATAAGTATAACTTTCAACATCTTTCAAAAATGGTTAACAATGAACATGCATGTCTTATATATATATATATATATATATACATTTATATATGTTGCACAAGGGGCGGCCAGCTGGGGTAATTTTTTTTAATTTTTTTTTACAAGGGTTCAGGCCAATATAATTATATAAAACGCAGTTTATTATAAACTCAGTTTTAACCCAAATTGGCAATTGAATTAATTCAACATTTGCAAAAGAAAACATACACCTATATATATATATATATATATCAATTAAAATGAAACTGGTTTTATTTTATTTTTGCTGGATAAAAATGCTACGGGCAACCGAAATAATTTGAGTCTTTAGTAATACGTGGAGTGGAACCGCCCCTGCACCTTAACTATTTTTAGTTATTTATATATTCAATCTATTACCTTTAAAAGTAGAAAATGTTACAAAATAACACATGCATGAACTGTAAAATACTAAATGTAAAGGAAGAAGACTTAATTAATTAATTAATGTTTGCAAACCAGATAAAGAGCGAGTGAGAGAAAAGAGTACAAAAAACTTGATACTAAAATTAAGCGAACAATTTATTAAATTCAACATACGAACTCATATAATTCGTTACACACCATCCATCAATATCATGTATCATTTTTACCATTCAATCCCAGGAATTTACCAAATGAAAATTGCTATTATCATAACTAACATAAAAACCGTCAGGTTTTGCTGCCCAAAAGCAAGCATAATAATCTGCATCAGGCACCATACAGTTCCAATGGATGTTTTTATTCCACACATCCATCGTTCTCTCTTTTGAATTCCATTTAAAAGTGCACCAAAACTTTGATTTATCAATGAAAAAAGTTTGATGGAAGTGCCAGTGTAATTCTTGGCCAGTTTGTAGGGTATGAATGCCTATGTCGTCGTCTTTAGACGCACAATGAACCCATAATGGGGAAGGCGAGTTTGGAACTGCACTGATGACATGCATGTCGACACCGGCTGTTAAAGCGTTATCTTCGTCGATGGACTTGGTCGACGAAATGAAAAGAAGGGATAACACGAGGAAGGGAAAATACATTTTCTGCATTTAATTGCTTATGCTTTTGAGTTATCATGAACAGCTAGACCGTATGCTTTATATAGTGCACCTAGGGTCCAAAACTAACTCTTCCAATTAATATAGCTAATCTTGATTCTTTGATTTTAGTCATAACATTGAATATATTGATAAGATCATCCTTAATCATTTACCCAAATTTAACATATTTTATATCTTTTAATAAACAGTTTACATTTACACAAAATTTAAGTTTTCCTATTAATTTACTTATAATAACCCTACATTATTTATTTTTATTTGTTTATTATCATTTAATAATCATAACAATATTACAACCATAAAAATATGGACCACACGATATTTTATTAATATTATATTTATCTAGGTAATCATATACATTATTTATACATGCTCTTTAATACAGACATACACAATACACAGTTTATACATGTTTTTTAATATATACATACACAATACACTATTTATACATGCTCTTTAATACAGGCACACACAATACATATTTTATACATGCTCTTTAATACAGGCATATACAATACACCGTTTATACATATTTTTTTAATACGGGCATACACAATACTTTATTTATATATGCTCTTTAATACAAACATACACAATACACAGTTTATACATGTTTTTTAATACGGACATACATAATACACTATTTATACATGCTCTTTAATATAGGCATACACAATACATATTTTATACATATTTTTTAATACAGGCATACACAATACATTGTTTATACACGCTTTTTAATACAGTCATACACAATACATTCTGTATCCATTGACACTGTCTATTTTTTGTGTTTTTATACATATTCTTTAATACATGCATACACAATACATATTTTATACATGTTTTTTAATACGGGCATACACAATATATTATTTATACATGTTATTTAATACATGCATACACAACACACAATTTATACATGTTTTTTAATACGGGAATACGTAATACAGGCATACACAATACATTGTTATACATTGCACATAAAAAGTGATGATTTCATATTGCATACACAATGTAATTTTGCATACATAATACAGGCATACACAATACATTTGTTGAACCATGGGGTTCAATAATTGATTTTGATTATAACGTTGATTATGTTTTTAATGATTTTACGATTTCTCTATTTCGATGATATAATGCTTGTCTTTTCCCAAAAGAGAATTTGTAAATTTCAGAACACCAGAAAGATAGAGCACAGAGAAACGAAACCACAGGTTCAAGAGGAACCAAAATCGGAGCTATAACGAAGAAGTTACCGGCTTTTGAAGATGTTGGTCCGTAGGAGTCTAAACCTTAGAGGGGGGGTGAATAAGGTTTTGTACGTTTTTCGCGGTATGAAATCTATGGGTTATTAACTAGGTTAATGAGTGATATTTATAACTAAAATTCTTTCGTTAACTAATTATTACTAGATAAATCTAGGCAAGCAATAAATGTATGCGATAAATAAATACGAAAAGTAAGAGTTAAGGTAAAGAAATAACGCAAGATTTATAGAGGTTCGGCAAACCGCGCCTACGTCATCTCCTCGGTATTTTCACTACCGAGTGTTTCACTAAAATCTTTGTTTCAAGGTTACACCTTAACGAGCTTAATCAACCGATTACGCTCCCCCTCACTATATGAGTATCCCGAATAAATGACCTAGAGCTTTTAAGCTACACTTGCTTAAAAGCCTCTACCCAATTCACTCGCTCACAAATGAGTTTATAAAATTACTCTTTTACAAATTGGATCACTCACTAAAAAATAGTATCTCGAAGTTTATAGAATTACAAGAATAATACTCTCGAGAATATTTAAGAATACAAGTGAGATTTAGTAGTATAAGCTTGAAGAATAGCTTTGTAAGAATTGCTTATAAGTTGTGTATGCTTGGATAATATTCTTCAAAGGGATTGGAAGCTATTTGTAGGCCAAAGTTGGTCTTCATTTAAATTCAGACCGTTGCTGGTTGTTGGCAGACTTGAATGCTGGTTCAGGCAGTGGTTCGCCCAATTTTCAGGAAAAGCTTTAAAAGCTGGATTTTGAAAATCTACAGAAACGATCGGTCATTTCTGCAAAACGATCGGTCGTTTTTGATCTGAGTTCTCTGGAAGAATTTATACTGAAAACGATCGGTCGTTTCCTCTTGGCGATCGGTCGTTTTTACGTTGTGCTCACTGGAAGAAATTTGCACTGAATATGATCGATCGTTTTTGCTTATACATCAATCGTTTTTAATTCTGGGCATGTTTCGGTTTTCTCGACCAACTTCGAAAGCTTGTAACTTGTTTGATTTAATTCCGATTGACGTTCCGCTTGAACCATTGGCTTCGTAATTACGCATTCTATCATTTAAACCCTTTAACACTCTTGATAAATGATTAGTATGCAAAACGAGCTTTTATCATGTTTTACAATTATTGTTATCATCAAAATAATCGATTAGAAGAAACTACGTTCAACAATCTCTCCCTTTTTGATGATGACAAAATATTGACTTCAACATACTATAAGCTCTTTTTGTTTAAACAAGTATAACCGAAATGTATAGATGACGCTTTACTTGGATAAAAGTATTTTGAGAAAAAGCAAGTAAATGTCATAACATCCGATTTTAAAACGATGTAAACACAATGCTAAAAGATTAGGGATAATGAAGATCGAAATGCAAGCGAAAATTTGGCCATAGTTTTGCCTAAAAATGGTCAAACGCCACAAATAAAAAAACAATGTATATAACCCAATCAACTATCAATCTAAGTGCGCCAAAAGCAATAATATCAAAATAAGATACAAACGCATATTTAAAATTGCAATCACACAATGCCATCTAAACAAGAGCAATATAGGAAGAAACGCATCATAATAACCAAGTAAAACCGTTTCCTACCTATTACATCAAAACAACTTGTTCAACTCAAAGGAAATAATAGAAATACAACGCTAAGAGAAATAAAAGAGAGGTATTTCTCCCCCTTTGACATCATCAAAATAAAATAAACAACTATCCGCCTAGTCGCGGTGAGAAGTCGCATCATCCTCGTTGTCATCGTCGTTTGGAAAGAATTCATGAAATTGTGCCCTTTGCTCGGCGCTTTCACGATCAAGTCGGTCTAGTTCTTCTTGTCCCGGATTCATGAATCGAAACATTCGACGAGTCATTTGCGCATTGTGGTATTGGTTGATGTAGAGAGAGTCGTAGAACTTGTCGGAGCGCGGGATACGAGAAGAAGATCCCGCTGGAGCTTTTCCTTGTCGTCGAGAGGGACGAGAGGATGTAGGGATATCGACGGGGGGAATGGAATCGGAGGAGATATCCAAATCCTCATGAGAAGCACGTGGGGTGGGCTTAGGACCGACATACTCTTCCTCTTCGGGGGAAAGAGGGGTATAATCGGGGCCGGACACCCGCTTACCGGACCAAGTTATGGACTTGTCGGTATTATTGAATTTAATCGACATTTGGGAGAGGTAGGAAGTGTCCCAAACGTGTTTGTCCTTGTTTTTGACCAAAGTTCCACCGGGAACAAGATTTTGGTCTTTTAGGATTGCCGAAATTAAGGCACCGTAAGGTAGCCCATTTTTGGATTTCGTCTTAAGCGAATCCATCTTAAAGAGAATGAGTGTCGCGAAGTCAAGTTTGACTCGGCGGTGGATACACCCAAGAAGAAAGATGTACTCATTAGTAACATCCGTAAAGTTGGAGGTGTGTGGGAGGACGATGTGAGAGAGAATGTGGTAGGCTAGTTTGTTACGGAATAGAAGGCCATGGGCTTTGTTTGAACGGTTGTTATGGGCGGGATGAAAAATTTCGTCTTTAAGATCATTGAAGTTTTCGATCTCTAGAGTTTCACAAAGTTCCTTGCTTGATTCATGGACACCGCCGCTATCTAGGCGTAAGAGAGTTCGTAAACGGTCTATACCGTAAACGAATTGTTGTCCGTTAAAGGAAGAACGCAAACGGAGTGCGTCATTGGAATCCCTATCTAGAACTAGGTGATAATAGAATTCATAGACATTTTCTTTGTAAAAGGGCTCTTTGAGAGTAAGAATGGTATCAAGTTTGTAAAAGCTTAAATCTATCATAAGAGCGGAAAACCTTTCACGGAAAAGAGGCATGTCTAGAGTGAAGTTGGTCAATATACCTCTTGTACCCATTTCGGGTGGATAGAGAGGAGGAAGAGGGCCGGACGAGGCACCGGGGCCCGAAGGTGGAGCGGTGGAGGAAGAGCCGGTTCGGCGACCGCGAGGAATACGGGGCCGAGTGGGTGGAGGCACGTACTCATCCTCGGGTTCATCAACGAGATGGGGTTGCTTCGATTGCTTGGTGCGAACCATATTAGAGTGATTTTGGATAAAAAAATGGAAAATTTGGGTGATTTCGGAGGAGAAGGCGAATTGAAGAGTGAGAATTTTGAGAGGTTTAATGAAATTAGGGTTATGAAACGTGTTTTAACACTGAAAATCACAAAAACGATCGGTCGTTTTTGTGGGACGATCGGTCGTTTTGGAACCAAAAAGTTCCAGTGAGTGCAACATAAAAACGATCGGTCGTTTTTAAGGACCGATCGGTCTTCTGTAGCAAAACGATCGGTCGTTTTAGCTGACGATCGATCGACTGTAAATGAGGTACAGAACAGAAATTTTGGCACATTTTGACACAGATTTGGCAAGAAAAAAAATATGCAAAAATACTGAAATATGAAATTAATCAAATACATGTATATATGTATATTTCACACATCAAACATGCCTAACTCTCGTCGAATAAAACAAAATTGTTCCTCATTAAGGGGTTTTGTAAAAATATCGGCTAATTGCCTATCGGTACTTATATATTCAAGTGTAATATCCCCTTTTTGGACATGATCCCTTAAAAAGTGGTGACGTAAATTAATATGTTTAGTGCGAGAGTGTTGGATCGGATTTTTCGAAAGGTTTATAGCACTAGTATTATCACACAATATAGGTACACTATCAAATGATAATTCAAAGTCGTTTAGTTGTTGACGCATCCAAAGGATTTGGGCGCAACAACTACCCGCGGCGACGTATTCCGCCTCCGCCGTGGAAAGCGCAACCGAGTTTTGTTTCTTGCTATGCCAAGAAACTAAGGCGTTTCCTAAAAAATGGCAAGTGCCACTAGTACTCTTTCTATCTAATCGACAACCGGCAAAGTCGGCGTCGGAATAGCCAAGCAATTCAAAAGAAGTATCATGAGGATAAAACAATCCTAAATTGCAAGTACCTACAAGATATCTAAAAATGCGCTTAACGGCTATAACATGCGATTCTTTAGGGCAAGATTGATACCTAGCACACAAGCAAACACTAAACATGATATCGGGTCTACTTGCGGTTAAATATAAGAGGGATCCAATCATACCTCTATAGAGCTTTTGGTCCACGCTTTTACCCGATTCATCCTTGTCTAGTTTTGTTGCCGGACTCATTGGAGTTCCTAGCGGCTTTGCATCGCTCATGTTGAACCGTTTGAGCAAGTCCCTCGTGTATTTGGCTTGATTGACGAAAATTCCGTCCTTTGTTTGTTTGATTTGCAATCCAAGAAAGTATGTGAGTTCACCCATCATGCTCATCTCGAATTCACCTTGCATACATTTAGAAAACTCCTCGCACATGCGAGCATTAGTAGCACCGAAAATAATGTCATCAACATAAATTTGAATTAAGAGCATATCTTTACCATCCTTTTTAATAAAAATAGTAGTGTCTAAAGTACCACGAGAAAAACCCTTTTTAATCAAAAATTTACCAAGCCTTTCATACCAAGCCCGGGGTGCTTGTTTTAAACCATAAAGTGCTTTTCGAAGTTTGTACACATGATTAGGAAACTCGTGATTTTCAAAACCGGGTGGTTGTTTTACATAAACTTCCTCATTTATAAAACCGTTTAAAAATGCACTTTTAACATCCATTTGAAATAATTTAAAACGTTTAAAAGAAGCATAAGCAAGCAACATTCTAATGGCTTCTAGTCTAGCTACGGGTGCGTAAGTTTCATCGAAATCGATGCCTTCTTCTTGGTTATACCCTTGAGCTACTAGTCTAGCCTTATTTCTAATGACTACCCCGGATTCATCCATTTTATTACGAAATATCCATTTCGTACCTATAATGGTTTTCTCATGCGGTCTAGGTACTAAGGTCCATACGTTACTACGCTCGAATTGATTTAATTCGTCATGCATAGCTAATACCCAACTCTCATCGAGTTCCGCTTCATGAATGTTCTTGGGCTCTAATTGAGACAAGAATGCAAAATGATTAACTATATTTCTTAATGATGAACGTGTATGCACTCTTTCTCCCGGGTTACCCAAAATTAAATCTTGCGGATGGTGATTGGCAAAACGCCATTCTTGAGGCAAATCCTCATGAATATGTACGCTAGATTCTAAGTCCTTTTGAAGTCTCTCTATAGTGACTTCTTCATCAACGGGTTCAACATTTAAGCTAGGCGTTGACTCTAAACTATATGTAACATGATTCGAAGAAGATGTTTTATGAAAAATATCATCATCAATATTATGAACAATTAAAGGCTTATCAATCGTCGGCAAATTCTCATCAAACGAGACATGTACCGACTCTTCCACCAATAAAGTTCTTTTATTAAAAATACGATAAGCTTTACTCGATATAGCATATCCAACGAAAATTCCTTCGTCGGACTTAGCATCGAATTTTCCTAGATTATCCTTACCATTATTATGAACATAGCATTTACAACCAAATGCACGTAAATGAGAAATATTGGGCTTTCGCTCATTCCATAATTCGTAAGGTGTCTTTTTTAATATGGGCCTAATTAAGGCTCTATTTAAAATATAACAAGCGGAATTTACGGCTTCGGCCCAAAAATACTTTGGCAAATTATTTTCGCAAAGCATGGTCCGTGCCATTTCCTCTAGGGTTCTATTCTTTCTCTCTACTACCCCATTTTGTTGGGGCGTACGAGGAGCCGAAAAATTATGATCAATACCATTTTCATCACAATAAGTTTGAAATGGAGTATTCTCAAATTCCTTACCATGGTCGGTTCGGATACTTTTGATCATATAACCCTTTCGTGTTTGGAGCTTTTTGCAAATAATAGAGAATTCTCTAAATGCTTCATGCTTATGAGTTAAAAATAATACCCAAGTAAAGCGACTATAATCGTCAACCATGACGAAAGCATATGCACGCCCACCAAGACTAAGTGTCCGGGAGGGGCCAACTAAATCCATATGAATGAGCTCCAAACAACGAGTAGTAGAAATAATATTTATAGACTTAAAAGAAATCTTTGTTTGTTTGCCTAATTGGCAAGCGTGACAAAGTTTGTCCTTTATATAAGGAGCTTTTGGTAAACCTATTACCAAATCTTTACTAGAAAGTTTAGCAAGTAAATCAAGACTTGCATGACCAAGTCGTCTATGCCACAACCAACCATTGTCGTTGATAGTAACTAGACACTTAACTTCATTTTCCACCGAACTATTCAAATCAATCGTATAGACATTATTTTGTCTTTGACCCATGAGAATAGTTTTATTATTTGAAATACAATGAATGATGCAATGAGATTTTTCAAAAATGACTTTGTGACCCAAATCGCAAAGTTGACTTATACTAAGCAAGTTGTGTTTAAGACCATCCACAAGCAATACATTATCGATAACAACATTAGATGGTTTAGAGATACTACCAATACCGATAATTTTGCCCTTGCTATTATCTCCGAAGGTCACAAAACCTCCGTCTTTAGGTGCAAGAGTGGTGAATTTTGTTTTGTCTCCCGTCATATGTCTTGAGCATCCACTATCCAAGAACCACTTGTCCTCGTTGATTTTTGACCTCAAGCATACCTACAAGACAAAACGATCATTGGTACCCTAATCCATTTTTGGGTCCTTGAGGGTTAGAGTCTCGACCATTTGGAATCCAAACCAAATCATTTCTATTAACCTTATACCTATTAGGGCAATATATGTAATCTTCATAGTGATCACTACGGTTGCAAGTAATACATTTAACATGTGATATAGGTTTAACAAAACGATTATAAACTAAGTTCTTTTTATACGAGTTGTTTTTATGAGAGTGATTTGGTTGTCTACTTTCATTTTTAGCCGTTTGTTTGGTGAATAGGTTTTTATGCTTAGCCGTTAAGAGTGGGTTGTAACCTACACCGGTTTTATCATACGCGCCTTGTTGAGAAGCTAATATAGTACTTAGCATTTTACTACCTTTAGTGAACTTAGAGAGAGTAAGTTCGGCGCTATCCGCCTTAAGTTTACATGACTTAAGGTCATCAACTAACTTATCATTTTCTAGGGTGAGTTCGGTATTTTTAGTTGCGAGTGTGTCATTTTTCATAGCTAAATTTTCAAGTTCGTCTTGTAGAGTAATTAGCAATTTTCTAAAAGATTTGTTCTTACCTCTAGCTTTTTCTAAAGATTCTAACACATCATTAATATCAAGACAATCATCACTAGAAATAGAGGAGTTAGAGGAGTGATAGCTTACATCCTCGGTATCATCGTCTCTAGCCATGAGACATAGATTTGCGACTTCTTCATTGTCGCTATCGGAGCTATCATCATCGCTCCCCCATGCGGCTAAGAATGCCTTCTTGTTTTCCCTTTTCTTTACGAACTTGTCCTTTTTCTTCAAGGGACATTCGTTTTGCATATGGCCGGGTTTGTGACATTTGTAGCAAATGATTTCGTCCTTTTTGCTAGATTTTTCGGAAGTCTCTTCCTTATATTCCTTTTTCCGAAATCGTTGTCCACCCTTCTTTTTCCAACTTAGGAATTTGTTGTAGCGTTTGGCAAAGAGTGCCATCTCATCATCCTCACTAGATGAATCATTTTCGCTATCGTCATTTGTTGTGCATTTGAAGGCAATGCCTTTCTTCTTTTTCGAGTCATCCTCATGCTTTCGAGTCGTCATGTCGAGTTCATGAGTGCTTAGGGATCCAATGAGGTTGTCGAGAGAGAGAGTGTTCATGTCCTTGGCCTCTTGTATGGCCGTCACTTTTGATTCCCACTTCCTTGGAAGACTTCGAAGGATCTTCGTCACCATCTCCTTGCTAGAGTATACCTTTTCAAGTCTCTTAAGATCATTAGTAATCTTAGTAAAACGAGTGTACATAGAAGCAATAGACTCGTCATCATCGACTTTAAATAATTCATAATCATGAATAAGCATGCTAATTTTAGAGTCCTTAACTTGACTAGTTCCTTCGTGCATAATAGCTAGCTTATCCCACATTTGCTTAGCGGTGTCACAACCGGAAATCTTATCATATTCACTAGGCGAGAGCGCACAAGTGATAGAAGTCATAGCCCTACAATTTAGGGAAAATGCTAGGCGTTCATCGGTGTCTAGTTCCTCTACAAGTTTATCTTCGCCATTTCTCCTAGGCGTTTTATAGCCTTTACTAATACTTATCCATTGGTCTATTTCAAAACCACAAAGGAAATTTTTCATAAGGTCTCTCCAATAGGGATAGTTAGTACCGTCAAAGAATGGTGGCCTAGTTATGGATTTAGAGTCGGCGTATGAAGACATAGTGGATCTTTAAACTATAAAATCGTTAGATTTTTATGAATAGAATAGCTAAGCTCTGATACCAATTGTTGGTCCGTAGGAGTCTAAACCTTAGAGGGGGGGTGAATAAGGTTTTGTACGTTTTTCGCGGAATGAAATCTATGGGTTATTAACTAGGTTAATGAGTGATATTTATAACTAAAATTCTTTCGTTAACTAATTATTACTAGATAAATCTAGGCAATCAATAAATGTATGCGATAAATAAATACGAAAAGTAAGAGTTAAGGTAAAGAAATAACGCAAGATTTATAGAGGTTCGGCAAACCGCGCCTACGTCCTCTCCTCGGTATTTTCACTACCGAGTGTTTCACTAAAATCTTTGTTTCAAGGTTACACCTTAACGAGCTTAATCAACCGATTACGCTCCCCCTCACTATATGAGTATCCCGAATAAATGACCTAGAGCTTTTAAGCTACACTTGCTTAAAAGCCTCTACCCAATTCACTCGCTCACAAATGAGTTTATAAAATTACTCTTTTACAAATTGGATCACTCACTAAAAAATAGCATCTCGAAGTTTATAGAATTACAAGAATAATACTCTCGAGAATATTTAAGAATACAAGTGAGATTTAGTAGTATAAGCTTGAAGAATAGCTTTGTAAGAATTGCTTATAAGTTGTGTATGCTTGGATAATATTCTTCAAAGGGATTGGAAGCTATTTGTAGGCCAAAGTTGGTCTTCATTTAAATTCAGACCGTTGCTGGTTGTTGGCAGACTTGAATGCTGGTTCAGGCAGTGGTTCGCCCAATTTTCAGGAAAAGCTTTAAAAGCTGGATTTTGAAAATCTACAGAAACGATCGGTCGTTTCTGCAAAACGATCGGTCGTTTTTGATCTGAGTTCTCTGGAAGAATTTATACTGAAAACGATCGGTCGTTTCCTCTTGGCGATCGGTCGTTTTTACGTTGTGCTCACTGGAAGAAATTTGCACTGAATATGATCGATCGTTTTTGCTTATACATCAATCGTTTTTAATTCTGGGCATGTTTCGGTTTTCTCGACCAACTTCGAAAGCTTGTAACTTGTTTGATTTAATTCCGATTGACGTTCCGCTTGAACCATTGGCTTCGTAATTACGCATTCTATCATTTAAACCCTTTAACACTCTTGATAAATGATTAGTATGCAAAACGAGCTTTTATCATGTTTTACAATTATTGTTATCATCAAAATAATCGATTAGAAGAAACTACGTTCAACAGAAGATTAACGAGAAAACAGAGAAAACTGAACAACGACCGATCGTCTGTACAAAAACGACCGATCGTTTTTGTACCAATTTCTTCCAGTGAGCTCGTCTTTTAAACGATCGATCGAAACTCTGAAAACGACCGATCGTTTTCTGAAAACGATCGATCGACTGTAGAAAACGACCGATCGTTTTCTACAGATTTCGAAAACAGCTTTTCAGCTTTTTCTGGAAAATAGCTTAAATCAGCCTCAACCACTTCCAACGGTCATATATACAGAAAAACAGACTTTTGGCATATATATACCACTTCAATCTCTCTCCCATATTCACCAATTAATATACCAATCAACCTCCTTCAACCTCTCATTAAAAACCCAAATATCACCATTTTGGTGTATATATATTCGAGAAAGAGGAAAATCAAAGAGAAAGAGATTCAAGCTCGATCATCATCAACAACTCACCAATTAGCTTTTTAAGAAGCAATTAGAATAGTGAGTGTAGTTACGTTTTGTAACAAAAATTGTATCGAGTGTTTTATAAACTCAATTGTGAGCGAGTGATCGGGTAGAGGCTTTGTAAGCAAGTGAATCTTAAAAGCTCTAGGTCTTTTCATTCGGATACTCATAAATTGAGGGGGAGTCATAGACTCGTAGTCGTGTTCTCTTGCACTTGTATCAAGAGTAGGAACCTCGGGTAGAAGGTGAATCAATCGGTCGATTGAGCTCGATAGGGTTTGTAAATTCCGGAAGAAACATTTTAGTGAAATACTCGGTAGTACCGAGGAGAGGACGTAGGCGCGTTTGCCGAACCTCTATAAATCACGGTGTCATTTTCTTCCCTTTCTTTTACTTTCCGCAACTTATATTCTTGCGTATTTATTGCTTGCGTTTAGTTATTTTAGCAATTTATTAACTCTTGTTAAATCGCTTAAGCTTAGAATTGCATAAGTTGGGTGGTTAGTTGCATAGAATTTTAGTTAGGCGAAAATCGCCATAAACCTTATTCACCCCCCCCTAAGGTTAGCACACGGGCCAACAACATTGTTCGACTTTTTAAAGGTTTTTTCAGCACTTTTTTGGTTTTTTCGGCTTCTCGACTTTTGTGAACGTTTTTCATTCTTTTTGTGTTTTTTTTTTTGTTTTTTTACTTTTTTTAACCATTTTTTGGGCTTTTTCGGGTTTCAGACTTTTTAAAAGGTTTTTTCAGCCTTTTTTGGTTTTTTTCGGGTTCACGACTGTTTTGAACTTTTTTCATTTTTTCGTGATTTTGGATATTTTTTGGGTTTTTTTACCAATTTTTTGAGTTTTTTCGGTTACCGACTTTTTTAAAAGTTTTTTCAGCATATTTTGGGTTTTTTTTGAATTCTCGACCTTTTTGAACTTTTTTCATTTTTTTTTTGTAATTTTACCATATTTTCTTGTTTTTTTTTGTTTTTTACCATATTTTTGGGTTTTTTTCGGGTTCTCGACTTTTCTGAACTTTATTTTTATATATTTTTGTGAATTTGGATTTTTCTTGTTTTTTTTTTAGTTTTTTGCCACTTTTTTGGAGTTTTTTCGGGTTCCCGACTTTTTAAAGGGTTTTTCAGCACTTTTTTGGTTTTTTCGGGTTCTCGATTTTTGTGAACTTTTTTCATTCTTTTTGTGATTTTGAATTTTTCTTTGTTTTTTTTTTACTTTTTTTAACCATTTTTTGGGCTTTTTCGGGTTCCCGACTTTTTAAAAGGTTTTTCCAGCCTTTTTTGGGTTTTTTCGGATTCTCGACTTTTTTGAACTTTTTTTATTTTTTTGTGAATTTGGATTTTTATTGGTTTTTTTTTATTTTTTAACATTTTTTTGGATTTTTTCGGGTTTCCGACTTTTTTAAAGGTTTTTTCAGCATTTTTTGGGTTTTTTCAGGTTCTCGACTTTTTTTTATTTTTTGTTTTAATTTTATTTTTTTCGGTTTAGAAGTTATTTTAACATTAAATAAGATAATATTTTGTGGAAAAAATGATGATTTAGAAAGAGAGAGGAGAGAGAGGAGATTAAGAAATTTTTTGGTAGATGAGAAGAAATATATATTTTTTTCTATTTGGGTGAATTGTATGTTTTGGGAATAATTTTGCTGGGTTGTATGTTTTGGTAATATTTCATAAGAGTTTGTATGTTTTGGGAATTGACTCATTAATTAATGGTGAGATACTTACCATTTCTATCACTCTCATACAAAACTCAAAAATTAATAGTAATTAACATTAATCATTACCGTAGAAGAAAGCACAACATATATAATTTGTTATTTTATGCTTTAGACATGTAATCACAAACAATTATTTTGGTGTATTTCTGCCGAGTACATAATTTCATTCCCCAATAACAATATTTTTCGATACAAACGCCGGTCTTTTCTGGTTGTTTATACAAATACAGTACTTCATAACAAACCTGTAAATTTCAATCACGTTTTATGTTATAAACTTATTAACCTACTTAAATTTAGATTTAATGAGTATTATTTTAAAAAAAAATTAACTTTATTATCATAAATTTTGAAATGTCAATTGATAACAAGAAAGATATGGCTTTAGCAACCTATAGTAGCTTCCCTTTTTTTAAGTTTGAACTGAAAAAATGCTATACACCTGCAGCCTGCAGGGTCGTTTCGAGTGTCAGCGAAACCGTACGTACCACCAAGTTGCTTAAGTGTCGGCTACCTTAGAGACGTCAAATTTAAACATTATTTTTCTTAATTAATCGGTGTCGTTTGATAAGATAAATATAACCAATTTATTTGAGTTGGGTTTTTGTTATATTTTTAAGACAATCTAGTTACAGTTCGAATAGTATTGTCAAATTTAAATATTATTTTTCTTAATTAATCGGTGTCGTTTGATAAGATTAATATAACCAATTTATTTAAGTTGAGTTTTTGTTATATTTTTAATACAATCTAGTTACGGTTCGTATAGTATTGTAGTATCATACTATTAATATAAGACAAACCAAGTATTTTGAGCCTGCCCAATTTTTCCAAAAATACTCTCACTCTAATATTGTAATACTCTTAAATGTCATCACTCAATTCAAATACATAAATAACTTAAAAAATGTTATTTTTCACACATTTATATTCCAAACAAAATCGTTGTGTATTTTTTATAAGAGTAAAACATTATGTTACTCTTTATATACGATTCTTAATTAATTATATTTAATCATTCGATATTTAAATTTAAAAAAAATATATTAAGTTTATTTGTCGGGATCATATCTATGTCACTACGTATCGTACACGCAACGCGTGGACAACCATTACTACGTATATAATATATTTTGAACAGCTTACCAGGAATTTTTTCCTGACTCGACTCTGATGCAAAATTGCTAGTGCATAACATGCACAAATAGATACGTACATTCTGTATTTTATTGATAGTAAAGTTTAATTAGCACATTATATCAAATAAAGAAAATATCTTTTTTGGAATCAATCCAACTTCCCACAACCTGAAAGAAACCAAAATATTGGATGCCATGTCATCAACATGTGCGTATGCACATTCAACAATAATCCAAAATGGACAAAACCTACACGTAAAGTAATTAAGCATCTCAATTTTGATCTAAATGGATAATACCTACACTCGAAATACTAAGTTTTATTTCAGTTGGACAAAACATTTTTTTTATTATTAAAGTAGGGAATGCCACTAAATCTAAATATTGCATTGTATTAATTAAACTTGGTAGTATAAAAGCTTTAGCATTACAACTGAAATCTTGATAAACCGAAAGAAGATAAAATGAAAAAGGAAGTAAGCTTCACAGGGAAAAGGGGCATTTAACTGGATCTCTTAGAAGAGTACTTAACACTACAAAAACAATCAAATTGCAGACATAAATAGTGACATTTTTTGTTTTCCAAACTCTTAATTAATCGAACCGGCATAGCAACAAATTTTAATTTTACTAATAAATAGAAGTATTATTACGTAGCAACAGATTTAGGTATTTGTCCGTCCCTGATTATAACCAAATTTTTGTAGTGTAACACCAGGGACATGATCACATAACGTAAACTTTGAATAGTAATTAAGCAACTAAATTTAATCCAACTGGACAAAAGCTACACTTGATTAAGAAATTCAAGTACCTATACACCTCATTTTTTTTATCCAAATGGATAATGCCGATACATGAAGTTATAATTTTGTATGTTAAATTTCGATCCAACTATATACAAGACCTATGCATGAAGGTTTAATCCAAATGGACAAGACCTGTGCATGAAGTAATTAATTAATCATCTCAATTTTAGAAAGAAATATATATGACGCTTTCTACGCACGCTTTCTACGCGTTTATGTGCCTGATTTAAATACACTGTTACATGTGTCTACAGTAAAAGCTCGCTATAATAATACTTCATATAAAAATAGCCTCCATATAGTAATAAAAAATACTGATATCAACTCGACCCAGTTCAAAATAGGAATAAACTCTCTATTGTCATATTTCGTAGTTTTTTATGATTCCGTTAGTTATAAATTCACCATCTTATAGGAATAAAATTTCATTACAAAAATATATATATCTAGTTACAATAAATTATGATGATGTAAAATACTTATGTAAGCTTGTTTACGATGATGACTTAATTTTTTATGTTGCTACCACATATTTTAACTTGTGCGTCTCGTCGACATGGATACTATCTTGTTGAAGCCAAAACGTTTCTAACTTGTCAAGCATTTTAAAAGCTTCTTGACATAAAACTTTTGTATTTCTATACTATTATCATCCGGGTTATTTCTTATGCATCTTGTCTAATTACAGCAACGATTTATTAATCGGTTAAAGTATTTGTTTTCTAGTATTTGTTTAACTAAACTTTTGATAGATTTATTTGTTTGTTTTAACTTATAATGAACCATGTATATGTATCTAATATTATGTAAATACATTTATTTTTTATTTTTTTTAATATGTAAACTCTATATAGGAATAATCTCGTTATATTAATATTTTTTTTGTGATTCCCGCAATATCTGTAGAGAGGTTTTACTCTATTTGTTTTTACGGCAGTTTTAGTCATAAGATTGGAGCAGATTGTATAGGCGTTACCCTTTATAATATTCTTTGTTAAAAATCAGTATCACTTTAAAATTTAAACAAAATTCATTGGAAATAATAAATCTTATCCAATATCATTAACAGACTCATTTGACCAAAAATGATTGGCCAGCACCATTGACATATTAAACTGAAATATTTACGTTTCACATATATAAACCACAGAAAACGTTTAGCTATATCTTGTATAGTAATCTATATTTAAAATAATAATAATTAAGGATGACTCTCACAGGGTTTTTTCATTTTATCCGGAACACGCTGATTCCTAATTATAGGTTTTTTCTAGCGTGTATGTTCACTTCCAACATTTTTTCTAGAAAAATATTGTCAGTATACTATGGTTTATGAGGATGTAAATTTTCTCAAGTTACTAACATCATATTTTCATCAAGTTATAGGTTTTTTCATCTGTATTCGTGATTATTTTTCGATAATATTTTTAAATTACGGTTCGATTTTATTTCTAAAATGTTTGTTTAAAAATCTTTAAAATATGATATTTTATATTTATTTTTGCCATTTATTAATATTATTTTTTTATAAATTGTCAAATAAACAATTAAAAATATAAAATTTTTAAATTTACAGATTATTTTAAACAAATATTTTTTAAAAAATTAAATATATAAAAAAATAATCAGTACAGTCAACTTAAGATAATTGGCACCCTGTATGGCTGTATATATTATATTGGCACCTGGTATATGAGTACCTAACCGAAAAGTCGAAAACAAATGAAATACCACACGGACACAAGACGACAAAACCTTGCTCACGTGTCAATCTTGTTACCCCCTTATTAATGTTCATGGTCATGTGTCAATCTTTTTAATATTGGACTAACTAACATTTAAATAAACTACAAATAAACTAAAAATTATTGTTATATAAAATATTATTCAAAAATATTACCAGTTTATAATTTAAATAAAAATATGTTTTCAATATTAATATAAAAACAATTGATATACGTAATTGTCAAAGTTTGTTTAACTAATATTTTTGTATTTGTGCAAATTCTATTCGAGGTTGGATTTTTATACTACACTTTTTCTGAAAAAACGCACAAACCGTACATTTAATTTACGGTTTACATAAATTACATGCAAACCGTACATTTAATGTACGGTTTGCAAAAATACATGCAAACCGTGGTTTGCATGTAATTTATGTAAACCGTAAATTAAATGTACGGTTTGTGCGTTTTTTCAGAAAAAGTGTAGTATAAAAATCCAACCTCATTCTATTCAGCACAAAAAGGCAGCTTTCTCTCTCCTCTTTAACTTTAGTTTGGACATATCTGACTGGTTGTACTCCTGTGTATATATCTACCTTCCCCTGTTTTTCCAAAACCATATTCACATTACTTTAATTTCATTATTTTATCTTAAAAAATGGAAAACCCATTTGGTAAAGAAGGTGTTAAGGGTGAGGGAATCGATGAATTGGGTTGTGAAAATGTGAAGAAGAGAAAAGGGGATGCTCTGTTTTTTCAGGATCCTTTAGGACTGTTTGGTTATGATATTATGATCATGATTTTAAGTCTACTCGACACACGCAGCGTGGCACAGTCTCTCCTTGTTTCTCGCGCTTGGCACGGTGTCGCTTCCAGTGACAGAATCTGGGGAAATAAGGTAATTTTTATTTTTATTTTGGTTTGTTTGTAATGTTTTTTAATGTTTTCGGTTTCAGTTTTTGATGTTTTTGGTTGGTTAAGGTGAGTTTAAAAACTGGCTTTTTGTAAAAAAAAATAATAGTTACAGCCTGAATTAGTTCAATAAGCAAGATTATTCATGTTCTAATAAATTTAATAAGTACTACTCACCAAAAATATGTTAGAATTTGATGTTTGTAATGTTTTTTAATGTTTTTGGTTTCAGTTTTTGATGTTTTTGGTTGGTTAAGGTGAGTTTAAAAACTGGCTTTTTGTAAAAAAAAATAATAGTTACAGCCTGAATTAGTTCAATAAGCAAGATTATTCATGTTCTAATAAATTTAATAAGTACTACTCACCAAAAATATGTTAGAATTTGAAGCTCTCACACGTGCATTAGAGTTTGGAAAAGAAAACATTTTTTGTTCATGAATTCATTATTTAATAATCAATATTCATGCTTTTCCTTTAAATTAGCGACTACAGAAGGGTACCGGATGATGATCTCAAGTGGAGATATTGGATAATTGGAGAAATGATAAAACGGTAAATTAACGTTGTAAGAATACCGTTAATTCTCCACTTTGTTATAAATTTACATGCACTTAATCAGTAACCTCGTGACTTGTTACATTCTAAATTTTGTTCTCTACAAGAGTAATATTTTGGAAATTATTCAAGAAAATGTGCTCCAACAAGTCCGACACGAAAAGGAATTTCCGGATAATTACCTTAATAACTCGCAAATGTTGAAAAAATGTAACAAACAGAACGAACATGATTTTCTCCCAAGTCTAGTTGCTGATATTCGCATCTGTGTTGTGATACCTTGAGATTAATTTTGTATGTTATAGATAAACGCTTTGCTTTTTTATGCATTATAGTGTGAGGAGTTATGGCTTGCTAAAGCGCACATACCTGGATCATCACAAGTCCATGGCTTGTCCAAGTTAAACGCTTACTCAATCTCTGTCATGGATGGCAAACGAGTGAGTTACTCCCATCATCATTTGTCAATAATACCTCTGTAATACAACTGTTATTATAGAAAGTCCAAATATTTTGTCCTGCTTTTTTTGCTAATACGCCATTTGTTTATGATAGAGCCGCATCACGAGGGAAGATCTATGCGGTCATGCTTGGGAGTTCCACTTTAACAAGGTAAGTCTAGACAGATCCATTTTTGTTTAATTTGGTACTTGTAGGAGAATTCACATTAACTTATGAGAAGCTTTTCCTTAACGAGTTCAAGAAAACAAAAACAAAAACATAACACTGCCCCAATCGTATATTCTCTTAATTTCCAGGATACAATAATCTCGAGCGTTGTTTCTGTTTAGTACTATAGTTGTCCATCTTGACAAAATTTGAAGATTTTCTTATTACTAAAGTTTTGCCACTTATTTTAATTGAAAGCTTTTTTTAAGAGCAATTCTGCCCATCATAATAAGAAACTTTCCCGAAATAAATTCCACCCCCTCCCCTGATCATCCTGATTCCACCACTGACTATAAACTAACTAGTTAAAAACATACTCGTATGCGAGCCTAGATAGCATCGGTATTTTCACGATATTTAAAATCCTACAAGTTCAAGAAAACGAAAAGTCATAATAATTTTTTATATTTAGTCTCAATTTTTCTTAATCTCAGGCTGCACCAGAATACTGGCGAAATCTAGATCCTTACTGGAAAGGGACAGATCCCCTAATGCGTCGCTACTTTCACCCAGACGGGAGCCTGTCAGCGGACCCCACAGACAAAGTATGGGGCGGGCATGAGTGTTGCTATACGATAGTCACTAGCATTGTAGAAGAAACAAACCAAATAAGAGAGCACTATGTGAGGATCAACAAGTGGCCTTATCTGTCGTTGTCAAGGAAGCCAGACTGGAGTTGGGAAATGTCAAACGCAATATTTAGCTACACGAGCGTCCCAGACGCTGATATCGATGGAGGGACGGGCCCACTTTTTGAATTTACTTGAGTCGCAATATAGTATGTTATGTCGGTTTTGTTTTTCATGTTTCTGTGTTTTGAAGTTGAAAGTTGAGATTTTCACAACTTGTATTTGTATGTTTTCGTGAAAGAGCCACGAAGTATGATCAACCTTTGGTAGAGCTAGAGAGAACCACTCTAGTTTTTTCTTGAGTTTGCAAAATTATAGGTAGTTGATATCGGTTTTGCAATATCATGTTCTTGGGAAGTGAATTGTCTAGTTTCTATGCGTAGGAAACCATGTATTGTAAAACTAAAAAGTGTTGGTGTTTAAGTGAAATTATATCATCTGTGTTTGATTAAGGCCTTATTTGCTTGCAATTCTTAAGCTTAATCTAAAGCTGGACTGTGTTCAGAGACAAACTCTTTGGATTTTCGCTTCACAGTGGATGCAAAACTCATCAAGTCAGAACTTTTTTGGCAGAAATCTGCAAGCAAACAAGCTTCTCTAGGATTGATGGTCTCTGTCTGATAATACCAAAACTATCTCTAAAAAATAAGTTGTAAATTGCTTATTGGTTATAGTCCCTTGTTGCCTTCTCTCCGGACCGAAAAATTACGTCCTTATATTATGTATAATGTATAACAGAAAGTTATATCTGATATATTTTCATCAGAACCAGATGTTTCTTGAAATAAAGCCCTCCTGAAGTCTCTGATTTTACACCACCAATTTCCTATGACATTACAATATACCTAACACAGCTTTTTTAATCCATATCAACCACTGGAGCTTGTTTGGTGTATCTTTAAGCCCGTCCCATTTACCACAGAATACACACATGACACATCCTAAAGAATATAGATACAATCTTACAAACAAAAACATGTTATTATTACGACAATGGCACTTGTTGTGCTATTAAAACACACTAGCTCCCAGTTTTTAGATGAGCCGGAGACATGCAGGCCCCGTAGAACGTCGCGATACTCCCATAATTATAAATAGTTCATTTTTTTACTTCACATTTGAAATAGTGATTTGGTCCCATTGGTCTTTTCACTTGCTACTGCTTTTAAGTTTACAATTTCTAAACTTAAACAAGTAAAGTTAGAACTGCAAAAATCATCAGTGTGATTGTAAATACAGACCAATCAGAATTCATGTAATGAGACTTGATATTGTAAATTATACTATTTTTTCCTGTTGGTAATACCATAAGCACTTTTTTCTCTTTAAATTTTAGTACAACTTTTGAGACTTTGAAGGTCGTGTCAGTGAATCAAATTTGCTTTTAGGACCAAGATGAGACAGCGTTCCTGTTTTAAATTGCAGTCAAACACACCTTGGGTAGCAGATCGCATGCCATATATATGATTCACGAAGATAATTAGTATATAGAAGCTTAAATAACTTCATTATTTATCAGTATACGATCACTGCGCCATACGGAAACTCCAGTTCCCTAACACGGCTCTAGAAATCTTTATTGGTTCTATTTCGAGTCATGAATTTTGTAAAATTTGAAAGTCAAAGGTGACGGCAAGTACGTATTTTTTCTAATGAAAAGCCGGCAAGTCTAACTTCCCAATAACGCGTATATTTGATGGTCGGTACATACAGATCGCACATTGTATATGCGGTTTTGTTCCAAACATCAAAGACTGCTTCCTTCTCACGCCAATAAAAACGACAAAGTATAGAGTCCTCCCCCTGCAGGACCCCCCACCCATTATCATCGAAATGGAAAACAAACTCTTTTATTATTACGCACTTCATGCATCATCTCTGGATTTGCATTGAACCCTCAAAGGTGAGGGTGTATTTGCGACCGTACTGACGATTTTTTGCATGACTTCGCGATCTGATTCTGCTCTTAGAGGAAAAATGAAATCCCAAAAGTTGGACGATAATGCAAAATCTGCTAACAAAGATGACCGAAACAAATACTTTATAGTTCTTCACATAGTTATTAGTTCTTCCACTGGGCGGATTTTGGAAGTATCGCAAAGCACAACTTAATCCAAAATAACATCAAAATGTAAAAAAAATTGAAACTCTTAATATGGCCGAGTAAATAGTGTGTGTTTTTGCTTGATTTAATAAAGAAGTTTAGATAAACTAAAATTTTAATGGGATTAAAATCTCAGATTGTCACAATAAATAATGGTATAATTTGAGTCTCGACTTGGGCAACAAGCCAAGATAAAGTTAGTTAATATAACTTTGAAGCACCGTTTGCAAATCTTGTATGATTAGTAAACATTGAGGACTAAATTGTAATAATATTCACATAGTAAATAAATCCCTTAAACCCATATTCTGGTTTTCATAAAACCCTAAAAGCTGCTTCTAGAGCCTTCGTCTCTCTCTCTCTCTCTCTCTCTATATATATATATATATATATATAATATGCATAGGTTCGCTGCAAATCTTGCTTCTAAAGCTTGGTATTTCTCAACTTTCTCGGTATTTTTGTGAAGTGTTACATTTGCTTTTAATCCGTTACATTTTTGATTTTTTATTTTATTTTTCTATATGATTTGCAGTGTTGCCAAGAGCTTCACACAACAGGTAATGATTTATCTTATTTTGGTTTTTAATGACTTCATTTTTTATGATGACCCAGAAAATGATTTTTGGTCTTTTATGTTATGAAAGAGTGTTGTTGTATCTATCTGTGGAAATATATATATTTTTTGCCATTTTTTTTGAAGATAGATAACCTTATTAGTGGCATTTTGGTAATAACCAGTGGGGTATTTGGCTGGTCTGATAAAAAAAAATTGAAATGGTTTGGTAACTTCGGTTCGCTAGTCTGAAAAAGCTACGAGATTAAGGTTCTGTTTGGTAACAAATTTTTCTGGTCCGGTTTTTTCATTTTAAAAATATCTAGTGTTTGGATAGTCAAATTACTTGGCTTTTTAAAGAGAAGATTTTTAGGCTAAAAATGCTTAAATGTTTACTGTCCCTAAAATCAAAATCTGAACTTTTGTTGGTTTTTTAATACAACTTTTCTAAATCTGATATCTGATCTGATAATCTGTTGCCAAACATAGCCTAAATTATTGATATGTTCTGTACAAATAATAAGCATTGTTGTCTCTATCTGAGGAAAGATACATACTAAGATACATATATGTAGCCAACTGGGTTTCATTTGTTGTATAATCTAAAGCTAAATAACCTTCGGTAGTTATTTGTCAGCAAAGCTAAAAGTTTAAAAGCGATGAACCATCTTTTTTGGTCCATCAGATAAGCAACTTACTTGATTTAAAGCTGCAGCGAAACTAGCTAGTTGAGATTATGAAGCAATAACATTGCTGACCCTTATATTAAATTCTCGGTATAACGCAGTATTATTGTGTCTGTCTGTGGAACTATGTATATCTGTAGCCAATTGTGGTTTTGATTTGTTGAACATTGTAAGCTAAAGAACCTGTCTTGCCTTTGTATTTGTTCGGCTAACTTGGAGAATCGATTTATTTTGGTTTATAACTTGGAAAGCTATGAGTTTAGATATAGATGGACCATCTTTTCGTGGTATCACACACGCAATTTATTTGATTAAAAAGCTGCAGCCAAACTAGCTAATCGAGATTTTTAGCAATAGTTATGGATGAAAAAGTTATAGAATTTACTGGTTTAGTTTAGCTTTGATATAGTTCACAATTGTGTTCTTTTGCCTTTTGACCTTGCAGAAAGTTTAATAACTGTTTTTGTAAAAGATAGTAAATGCTCTGCTGCCTCTCTCTTTGGGGGATTTATGATCAGTAGTAGATTAAATTAGAGGATTTGACAACTTTTGGTATGTTGCACATTTACATGAGAAGATAGTTCAGTTATTAGTCTTTTTGTGGATTGCAGGCTGGTAGCAGATTAAGTTGGACCAGAAATTATGCAGCAAAAGAGATAAGGTTTGGGAATAAGGCTCGTGAGTTAATGTTGAAGGGTGTCGAAGAGCTTGCCGATGCTGTGAAAGTAACTATGGGCCCAAAGGTAATATATATCAATTGCACGGTTCTAAGGTTAATTCCCAGGTGTGTATCCTGGAAAGGAGCAATAGATAGCGTTGAAGTTCTATATCTTTATCCTTTTGTAATCCAGTGGCTTTCTACATCCTTGAATATTCTTTGATTATTACTTTTTTGGTAACAGGGTCGTAATGTTGTCATTGAGCAAAGTTATGGTGCACCGAAAGTTACAAAAGATGGCGTTACTGTAGCAAAGAGCATTGAGTTCCAAGATAAAGTAAAAAATATGGGTGCAAGCCTTGTAAAACAGGTTGCCAATGCTACTAATGATATAGCTGGTGATGGTAAGTCAAATTTAGTGGAAAAAATGTTGTCATTATAAATCCCTTTGTAAGCTGTTCACTCATGATTTTCCTATGTTCTTGTCCTCATAAAGTACAACTTCCGCCTATTTTGCAAATCTTCTAGTTAAACATAGTGTACATGTACAGAACTTGCTCTTAGAAATAAGATGTAGTATAAAAAATAGAATATTGTCCTAAATTTCTTTACCATATTTGAATTATACTTCCTCCGTTCCTAAATGTTGACCAGTCTTTCTATATTGTTGAGGACTACCTTAAATAGTAATCCAAAGTTAAATTTCCACTATTACCCTGTTTGTTTCTTCATGACTGTTCACGTCAATCTATTTAAAAAACTAAATAACACATGTCTGCACATGTTCCCCTTTTTATTTCCTTCGCATATATACCCAACCTTTTAAAACAAAGGAGTTATATTGAGAGACCTACATAATATTACGATACTATGATTCCTAACATCATGTCACTATTATTCAATTTAGGTACCACTTGTGCGACAATTCTTACAAGAGCAATTTTTGCGGAAGGATGCAAATCAGTGGCAGCTGGAATGAATGCCATGGATTTAAGACGTGGTATTACTATGGCTGTTGATTCAGTTGTCACTCATTTAAAAAGCAAGGCTCGTATGATAAGCACATCTGAAGAAATTGCACAGGTATATTTGTGTTGTTCGATAAGCAAAATCACTATGATTCGGTGTTCAAAGCTTCTTTATTCATTGTTAATCGCATTTTTATAGGTTGGAACAATTTCAGCAAATGGTGATAGGGAGATAGGTGAGCTTATTGCAAAGGCTATGGAGAAAGTTGGCAAGGAGGGAGTCATTACGATTGCTGTATGTTCCTGTCCTTTTCTTAATATTCTATTGGGTATTGCAGGGTTTTTTTCTTACTTGTAGCTGTGAGTTATTAAGCAATACCTGCTGAGTAATACTCCAATGTTGTCTGCCTTTAAATTTTGCAACTGAAATGTTTCTACTGCAGAATATAACTCAAGGTTCAACACATTATTTTGCTTATTTGTTCGGTGGTTTTTGTATTTTGCAGGATGGTAAGACCTTACATAATGAGTTAGAAGTTGTTGAAGGTATGAAATTGGATAGGGGATATATATCTCCATATTTTGTCACCAATGCAAAGAACCAGAAATGTGTAAGTTTTGCATTTTAATCCAACTCAAAATAATACGATATGCTGTTATCCGTCTGTCATTTCTGTTTATGTATTCTGTTCTCATATTTAATTTTCCTGTTGACAGGAATTAGATGATCCGCTAGTTCTGATCCATGAGAAAAAAATCTCGAATTTAAATGCGATTGTTAAAGTACTTGAGCTAGCATTAAAGGTAATCTAATAACTACTAAAAGCTTCATACATTAAGAAAATAATGGTACCATCACAATGCCGAGGATATTATTTTTTCTTTTATTTTCAGAGACAAAGGCCCCTGTTAATCGTTGCAGAAGACGTGGAAAGTGAAGCACTGGCAACTCTTATTCTGAATAAACTTCGTGCTGGTATAAAGGTCTGTTCCTTTTCTCATTGACACTTTTGTACTTTTCTCTATCGTTGGCGGCTTGTCATTTTAACATACTCTTCTTTTGTTTCTTTGATATTGCTATAGATTTGTGCCGTTAAAGCCCCAGGATTTGGTGAGAACAGAAAATCCAGCTTGCAAGATCTTGCCACTCTCACTGGTGCTGAAGTAAGCTTATCGTTTACAATTCTCCTTTTTTCCGTTATAAGTTTTTCTTAGTAGTGGGTATGGGCTTGATCATATGTCCACTCTGTACTTTAGCGCTATGATACTCCAAACCTTTGCACACAACTATAAACTGTCTCTCCATAATGCTATTAATTTGTGGTCTTGCTTCTCCATAGTTAATGCATCTGTTTTCTCCTTGCAGCTCTTTACTGAAGAACTTGGGATGAATTTGGAGGAAGTTACGCTGGAGATGCTCGGCTCATGCAAAAGGGTAAAGTTTACTAGTTATTAATTTTTCAGTTCAGGCCTCAACACATATCCGTCAAATCACTAGTCATTGATTTTTCCATTCAGATCTCTTCACATCACCATAAAATTTAATTGGTTTAGTTTAATTAAATATCAATTGTATTTTCAGGAATAGTAACTCTTTTAAGAAAATAAGTACCCCCTTTGGATGTTATGGTTTCCCGCTGAGTTTCAGAAGGCAGGTTCAGGATTGAAATTTAGTTCTGGATTGAAGTTTTAGTTGGGTTTCTAAACTGGAACCACTTGTTTGGTGTTGAGGACCGTAAAAAAGTTGTTGAATCGGTGGCAGTATTTCCATTTGGTCTGCATCGAAAGAATGAGGGAGATTAAGATCCCAGTTTCCCTTTAGGACAAATTTATTCTGGGTTCTTGATTTTTACAATTTTTGATCAATCACCATGCTCGCAGTTACAATTTTCTCTTCATTATAAAGGAGAAAAAGATATCCCTTTCTATAATTTTGAAGTCACCAATAAGTTAAAAGGCGATTATTCTTTTCTTAGAACTCACATTTTGCAAACACATTCAGGGTGTTTTTTGATTTGTTTTGTTTTGTTTTGTTGACAATATTTTAAAATTAAAGGATGCGCATTACTTAAGATTGTCATGTTTTTGATGGAGACATAGTTGTGGTTTATTCAGACGTCTTATATAAAATGTATTATCTTATCCTGCAAATCAACTTGTCTTCTCTCTTTCCAGGTGACAGTTTCTAAGGATGAGACCGTTGTTCTCGATGGTGCTGGTGACAAGAAGTCCCTTGAAGAAAGATGTGAACAGGTGTGTATATACTTTTCCTTTATTGGCGGGGTCTTTCTCGAAACAGATGTTAATTGATTTTTTGGAAAGCTCTTTGATTCTTCTCCTCTTTTCCAATTGCAGATTAGGTCTACTATTCAGTCAAGCACTTCTGATTACGACAAGGAAAAATTGGAAGAGAGATTAGCCAAGCTCTCTGGTGGTGTAGCCGTATTGAAGGTATCATGCTTCATTAGTTTTCTTTAAAATATTGTGCACATGAAATGATTTGCCAACTTTCTTACATTAGGCATAAATCTCACATCATTTTAATATTTTCCCTTTCTGTGCAGGTTGGAGGTGCTAGTGAAGTTGAAGTGAGTGAGAAAAAAGACAGATTTATAGATGCTCTTAATGCCACTAAAGCAGCAGTTGAAGAAGGGATTGTACCTGGTAAATATTTTTAACAAGTCTGTTAGTATTTTTATAGTGCTCAAATGGATGAAAAGATTGACATTAGTAAAATCTAATCTTGTCAGGTGGTGGCGTTGCACTTCTTTACGCCTCAAAGGATTTGAAGAACCTTTCAACAGTCAACTTTGACCAAAAGATTGGTGTCGAGATAATTCAGAATGCACTTAAGGTGCATTACAAGTTACTGTAACTAAAATATTATCTAGAAGAGTCCTAGCGTGGTTAGGCATTATTTCCTCAAAAGTTTTCTTATTTTGCTTCACATCCATGAGTTGGAACGTCTTAATCCTCAATTGTGATTTGTCACACCTAGAGATTCAGGCCTTGTTTGGTTTTACTTCTTAACCTTTTAAACAAATAGACTGGATTATTTATCTTAAAAAGATAAGCTACGTTCTTCCCCGAGGAACTTTGTCTTATTTGGGTCATTGAACCAGCATAGATCAGCTTTTCATTAAGCTGGGAAATCAAATACAGCCCACATTTTAAGCAAAATAACAAAGAAGTTGAGTTTATGTGCTCTGGTTTCTCAATGTTGTTCTAGCTCCTTGACTGTTAAATTTTTAGACACGAAAAAATCTATGGTGTTGATTCAGTCGTGTACTTAACTGTTTTAGGATACTGATTATGTACCAGATATACCACATCAGAAACAGTAATATGGCAAAGCCTTATGCAAGCCATTGTAATATATATTTTTTAATTTATGCTAATAATGCAGATGCCTGTGCACACAATTGCATCTAATGCTGGAGTTGAAGGAGCAGTTGTCGTCGGTAAGCTTTTGGAGCAAGACGATACTGACCTTGGGTATGATGCAGCCAAAGGTATGTCCACTTTTGATAGGGTATCTGTTTGTTCTTATTTGTTGTCTGCCATTGATTCTGTTCTGATTGTCCTCGAACTATGTTTTATGATACTCCGTATGAATCAAATATTGAGATTCAAGTGAACATAGTTATGTGAAAAATAGAACACAATCAAAATTTCTTACCTTTTCTATTGTTGACGCTCTATTAAGAAGATCCACTGTCTTGGGACATGTTACCAAAACAATAACATAATTGTACATGTTTTAGTTTTGACCTTGCAAATAGGAATAGGGTGTTTTTCACATGAGATTTCGAACATGTTTCACTTCATCAGCAAGTTCATAAAAACATAAATGCCTTGGTTCTAAAAAAACGTCGATGTTGGTGAACATATGTTTTGAGTGTAGCTTGATTCGAAGTTAACATCATGGGTTAAGAGCTTCCCAGTTTGTTTCAAAAATCTTTTGATTTCTTTTTACATTGTTTAAAGATGCCTGATTTTGTTTGTTTCTATTACAACCAGGTGAATATGTAGATATGGTGAAAGCTGGAATTATTGACCCTCTAAAAGTGATCAGAACTGCGTTGGTCGATGCTGCTAGGTATGCCATAAACTCCTCATTCAATACTCTGGCTCTCTCTTTGTTTTCCTTTTCCTGTATTTTGAAAATATTCAATACTTTGTGATTTTTGTTTATATGATTTTACTTGCAGCGTCTCCTCACTGATGACTACTACTGAAGCAATAATAACTGAGCTTCCAAAGGACGATAAGGAGAGCGCATCAATGGGTGGAATGGGTGGCATGGAATATTAAGAATGATGACATTGAAACCCTTGTTTTAGGACTAATACTCTAATTAGAGTCTTGTTTCTTAAGTTATGTATTGTGCCAGGATTACAATCGAACAAATGTAATCACATCGAGAGCGTTCGGTTTCATGTGTGCTGTTTTATAGAATTGTTCTTTTAGTATGTTAAATGTTCATATATTGCAAACAGCTGGTGGTCGATGTTGTTTTTTGTTTTAACACGACATCTTTTGTTGAAACATCACCATACAGTCGGAGATCTAGATAGCTATTTTAAACTTTTGCTTAGAGATATATCATATATGGGTTAGTTGGAAAATGAAGAAATGATGCCTAGAATATATTACTACTTTCAGATATGGGTTCGTAATTGTGATGTGGCTCATTGATACTAGTTCTCTACAATAAAGGATCACCGCTAATTGTGCTTCTTTTGCATTTATATATTATACCCCTACTTGCTTGCTTTTGAGTTTGGAATTTTCTTTTTACTCAAATAAGCTCTCGTTTTGTTTTAAGAAAAGCGGTGGACACTAGTCGTGCTTTCTAAGGGATCATTTTGCCCAACTTATAAGTAATACACATTTGAGTCCACTTTATTACATAAGATATAGAGTGCTTTTCATTTTATTACACCAAACACCCCTTTAATGAGCTAGAGTGAGGCCAAGGAAAGCCGAAAACGAAACAAAAAATGGGGAAGTAAATGTTAAAAATTAAATACTTTAAATAAAATTACACGTGAAATAACTTAAAATATCATAGTTGCAGGAAGAGAAATAGAAACCGGAAGCGGAAAACTAATACAGTACGTGAAAAAGATAAAGAAATATTCAAAAATCCACTCATCAAATATTGAATTAGCGGAAATAGGATGGACAAGTGAGCGAGCATCTAGTTGTAGTCATAGTTGTCCGGATGGACAAGTGAGAGAGCATCTAGTTGTAGTCATAGTTGTCCGTCCTGATGGGAAACAGATTTTTTTTGAAAAAATAAATAAAATTTACACGTGAAATAATAGTAATCAAGAAACGAGAAGCAAAAAATAGTAAGTGTGCTTTTCGAAAGTGGAACGGTAACTATGATTGTAGTACTTAAAAAAAGGCAATAAACGGTAAATGAAAAACGACAACTCTGGAATTATTTGATTGTAGTAGTATCAAGTTTGGTTACCTAATTAAAATAGTAAAAATTATCAAAACATACAATTTTTCAAATCTAATTAACAAAAACTATAAATCAAAAATTTTATTCTTAAAACATACTCCATCCTAATAAATATTTGTAATTGTATGTTTGATGGATACATTTAATGATCTGGTTTAATTGTATAAATAGTCCGTTAAAATATTTGATAACAGAGGTTACAAAATCAGAAAGCTAAGTTTAGAGCACAACTGAGTGTAATTAAGATCTCATCTCTCTCTCTCTCTCTAAAAAAATGCAACCTCACTCCCACCCACCACCAGAAAACCACCACCGCTCCACCACCACCACCACCATCTCCCTCATCACAATTCTTCTCTTCTCCCTCCTCTTCATCCTTTTCCTCTCTCTCTCCTCCACCTCTCCCCCTCCACCTCCCTTCCCATCCCCCTCTCTCTCCTCCACCCCCTCTCTAGCCTACCTTCTCTCGGGTTCATCCGGTGACTCCCTACGTCTCCTTCGTCTCCTCTCCTCTGTTTACCACCCCAACAACCGATACCTCCTCCATCTAGACCTCGATGCCCCACACTCCGATCGTGAGTTTCTCGCTAAATTTGTATCGGATAATCTAATATATAAGGCGGCGAGGAATGTGGATGTGGTTGGGAAGGCGGATTACTCCTATGGGAGAGGGTCGTCGAGGCTATCGTCGGTTTTGCACGGGGCTTCGATTTTGCTGGGTTTGGGGGGGAAGTGGGATTGGTTTGTTAGTTTATCCGCCGAGGATTATCCTCTTGTTTCTCAGGATGGTCAGTATTTATTCCTGTATTTATTGATTTGTAGGTGGTGTTTTTTGTTTTGTTTTTAGACAGCTTGGATATGATGATTTGGTATCAAGTTTTAGGTGCTGTTTGTGTTGTGTATTTATTGATTTTCGGGTAGTTTTTTTGGTTTTGGTAATATTATCCTCTTGTTACTCAAGACGGTAGATGATGTGTTCGATGAAATGACTGTGTGTATTTTGTCCTGTATATATTGATTTGTAGGTAGTTTCTTTGGTTTTGGGTTTTTAGATCGCTCGATTATGCTTTGATTTAGTTTTCGACGAAATGCCTCTGTATTTAGTCCTGTATATACTGAATTAATAGGTGTTTTTTTGGTTTTTAGCTTGCTCGGATATGCTTTGATTTAGTGTACTTTCGACTAATGTCTATCTAGTTTTAGGTCTTGTTTGTGTCTTTGTCTCATCGGACATGTTTCAATTATTGATTAAGATTAAATATTGATTTTGTTGAGTTTGGTGGGGAAATGGGATTGCTTCGTTAGTTTAGGATCAGAGGTATATCCGCTTGTTACTCAGGATGGTGAGTGTTCGGTGTTCGATGAAATGCCTTTGTTAATATAGTGGGGGAAGTAACTTCGATCCCTTTCATTTTGATAAAAATTGACGAGCAAGTAACTTTTTTATATGTATTGTTAATTAAATCATTAAATATTAGCATTTCTGTCCCTCCCATATTAAGGAAAAGAAACTCATGTATAGTATGAAAAGAAAACACATGGAATATCAGCCTCCATCCCTGAATATGGTCCTTTATTTACTGAATTGTAGGTGTTTTTTTGGTTTTTAGCTCGCTCAGATATGATATTTTGATTTAGTTTTCGACGAATACCTATTTTGTTTTAGATGCTGTTTATGTTTTTGTTTCATTGGTAATGTTTCTATTATTGGTTAAGATTCATGGACGATGTTATTTTTGCTGTTTGTGTTTTTGTTTCATTGGACATGTTTCAATTATTAACTACACGTTCGATGAAATACCTTTGCTAATTTAGTCCTGTATTTTCTGAATTTTAGGTGATTTTTTGGTTTTTAGCTCGCTTAGATGTGTGCTTTGATTTAGTTGACAACGAATGCCTATATTAGTGATTTTTAGTTTTAGCCTTTTAGGTGCCGATTGTGTTTTTGTTTCATTGGACATGTTTTAATTAGTGCGTAAGATTCATGGACGATGTTATTTTTGTTGTTTGTGTTTTCAGCTATTAGTTACAATTTTGGACGATGTTATTTTTGCTGTTTGTTAAATTCTGGTGTTAATTATATTTTTGTATAACAATGTGTGATCAGATTTCGATTTCGTATACCAACTTAAAAACGGGAGTGATTCATAGACTTTACGGTTTTGAAGGATTTAGTATGCTTAGCCACTGATGGCTTGTTTGATAAATTTTCTGATGTGGATGTTTTCATTTTTTCGATCTATCTGCTTATGTTTATCTGGCTGTTGTTGTACACGTGCTGTGCAAACGTTAGAATGCATTGTGAGTGTTTAAAGTTGTCGTCTTTTTCATGTTGTTTCTGTGATTTCCTAACATATTCTTTTCCAGAGTTAGGATATTAATTATTTTTCTGATGTGGGTTTCTTCGGGTTTGCAGATCTTCTTCATATTCTGTCATACCTGCCTAAAGATCTCAACTTTATCAACCACACAAGCTACATTGGTTGGAGAGAGTATGTATAGGGAATTCCCAAATCTTTTTCTTGTAACTTTCCAATTAAAAACTAAGCTGAAAGTGCATAGAAAACATGATATGTTCATAATTTTGTATCATGGATGTTTTTTGTGCTTTATAGGTCTCGGAGTTTGAAACGCATTATTGTAGACCCCGGCCTCTATCTTTCGGAAAGGAGCTGGATGTTTTATGCAACACAAAAGAGAAATCTGCCTGATGCTTTCCATTTATTCACGGGTGAGTATGTTATCACTTTCTCTAATTGGTATTCTTGTTTCAGTTGAATACTACTTCTAGTTTCATTTTGTTCCGAATCGTGATGATTTAGAGGTTGTGGAGTCACAGTCTTGGCAGAGTATGGTACATAAAATTTTCAAACATTTCGATTCCTGTACCGGAGAAGTCATTTACTTCCAAGATACTGCACATGAAAGGAAATTACAGACAGAGCAACTGAACTAGCTTTCTCCACTCTAAAAGGAATAACTTGTATTCTTGGTGTACCCTTTCCGGAAGATGCATGTGTGGTTTGTAATTTAGCATTTGAATTACCTTATTAACTCTAGAAGTCTAATGAGTAAGCATACGAAAAAGTGAGTTAATTTGAAAAAACCCCTTTGGAGTCAGTAAGCTCGTTTTATGATTAACGTGGAGTTAATTAAATAGTGAGTGAATCAATTGGTTTCGACTCAGAATCCAATCGATGATTCTCCAATTTTAGAGTTTTAAAGTCTTGAACAAGGTATATGATTGAGCTTAGATAGAGCCTGACATTTGTAGAGCCATGGAAGTCGGGGGGAACCACTCCATGCTGATGTATAGTTTAAAAGAAGTCCCTGTAATAGATGCCAACATGATATAAAGTTCAAATGAAGTCCCTAAAATAGATGCCAACATGATATAAAGTTCAAATGAAGTCCCTAAAATAGATGCCAAAATGGTTTAGAGTTTAAAAGGAGTCCCTGTAATAGATGCGCCAACATTACTTTTGCCAGATTTTACCATCTCATTCCGCCCCTGTAACTTTGTCTTCTAGTCCAGTTACCTAGTTACCTTGATGCTTTCCACAGTATCTAGTTCCATCTCTTGTAAATAGCAGTTTATTTTTCTAGCTAAAAAGGAGACAATAAAACAGTGGAAAACTAGTGACATGCAAGAAGTTTTCTTGAAGGAGACCCAACAAGTTTTGCACATAATTTTATTGTTATGTATGAGGAGTTGAGGATTTACAAATTGTTTTGAATATGTTAATTAGTTTTGATTCGTGCATTTTTACAATCAACTGTCCCTTTGGCATTTCATTCATCATACTCGGTAGTTTTATGGATTTTGTCTCCATTTTGTTATTTATCCTTGTTGTTTTCATGTTTGTAAGTCTGTACAGATACTTGTACTAATTTTATCTTTTATCTCACTTCAGAAAAGCTTAAACCTTGTAAACATACATCATTTGCAACAGTTTTAAATTTAAATTTACCCAAGTTATACTAATTCTAGTATTGGTGATACCGTATTTCCAAAAGCCTTTTAAGCCTTCTCAAACATGCAACGTTTATATAATAAAGCAACAATCTAGTATTGGTAATACCGTATTTCCAAAAGCCTTAAGCCATTGTAAAACATGCATCGTTTGTATTATAATAAAGCAACATTTTCCAGTCATTGTAGTACACGTCGAAATTCAATAGCAATAATCAACCATATTCTGATCCTTGGTGCAGGTTCATCTTCAACTATTTTAAGTCGTCAGGTCGTCGAGTTCAGCATTCTGGGTACAGACAACTTCCCACGAACTCTCCTCATGTATCTGGCAAACACGCCTTCGTCTTCTTCCTTTTACTTCCCTACCCTTCTGTGCAATTCTCATAAGTTCAACAAAACAATTATAAACCACTCTTTGCAATATACTAGTTCCTTAACCCACCCACTCAAATCCACAGATTTCGAAAACATGATAAATAGTGGGTCAGCTTTTGCCTCACCGTTTATCCCCGATGATCCTGTTCTTGATCGTATAGACAGTGAAATTTTGGGACGAAGTAATGGAAAACCTGTGCCAGGTGGATGGTGTTTGGGTGAAACGGAGAACGACACTTGTAGTGTTTGGGGTGATGCTTCGATTCTTAGGCCTGGTCCAGGGGCTACAAGACTAGAAAAGTTTTTAGTTGGTTTACTATCAAATGAGTCATTTGGCTCTCATCAATGTATAGTGGAATAAAATTATCTACTTAGAAATGAGGGAAAGAAGTAGTGAAAAAGAAGAGATGAAAGGAAATGGTTCTTATGATCAGGGGAGGAACTAGATGATGGCTAAACGGGTTATTATTGTACCCAAAATATACGGAATACGTCCTATCAGACGCGCAGAATACAAAAGAAATATCCACGTGAAGTTCAGCCTTTTCCGTTTACCGATCATGGTTTCGCAACTAGCTACTTATGAGGAAGTAGGTAATAAGTGATAACCATGTTAGTGAATATTCTGTTAGTTGGAGTCCTTTTAGGGTTAATCTTTTGGTAGTTGTTGTATGGTAGAGCTCGTCCCTAGTTCATTTTTGTGGACATTTTTCGTTTACATTATTGTATACATTATTAGGTACTGGATCCATGTGTTACTAATGAAGCATATAACACTTGTATCTCACGTTCTTCTTTCTTCTTTTCCTGGGAACTGTTTTTACTACTATTGACCAGTACAGTCAACAGTAGTAAAAACAGTTCACAATGCTATAATTTTTATTAAAATTTTCAAGGGTAAGCCGGTTATATAAAATACAAAGAAACTTTAATAGTTTTTATATAATGAAAGCATTCATAGTTTTTATAATTTTGTTCGTGTGCCTAATTTGTTCTTTTGAGTTTTTAGAAATGGCCTTCAAAAACTTCAATACTGTTTGTTTTTGACTAGTGAATAAGGTTAAATTGTCAACTGTAGTTGTAGACTTGTAGTTGTGTTGCTGTGCCAATACAAACACAACAAAAATGTCCCCATGCTTTATGTCCAGTTGTGAATGAATGTGACAATTCCCATCACTGAGATTGGATTGTGATTTATGCCATGTTTTTTTTTTTTTTTTGTTCCTCATTTTACATATTGATAGCATATCTCTACTTGGAAAATGCTTGGAAAAAGCTAAGCCATGATATTTCTACCTCAACCATAAATTAGTTTCTGCACAGGAAATGATAAGTTTTTTTTTAAAGTTAGGGAAATGATAAGTTTAGAACTCACACATTTACGTCTACACTACCCCCATCGTTAATCTTATATCTCAAGGATCAAAACAAAATTAGAACTTGATCAAGCAATGTCTTTGAATAAGTATGTTATAGTTATATATTTTTAACTAATAAAACTCAACAATTCCGATGTTTGAATACACAACTTATTCAGTGCCGGCCCGGCTATTGTATATGTCAAAGGCTAAAAAAAAAAATTGTTACCCATAAAATACAAACAGAAAATAAATAAAATAAAATTGTAAGTAATGAGTATTGAACTCATAACCAACAATTTGATATAGTAACTACACAACCAGTAGACTAATGTAACACAATGCATATTTATAGCTATTTAATATTTCATATTTCATATATTAATACATAATATATTTTTAAAAGAGTTCATGACGTGTTGATTGTAAAAAATATAATATTTGCCCGAGACTCAAATCTTACTCAATTTGGGCTATGACCGCTCCTGAACTTAACAATAACAAAGTCGAGTATTAAAAAATTAAACTACTCTTTACATATATACCTATGCTATCCTATACATTATGTATGATTTCTATCATAACAGACACCCAAGTAAATGTATTTTTAATTAATTACACCCAACAGTTCCGATGTTTGAATAATGAATACACCTTAATAAGTAACAAAAACTATCACAAAATTAAACTACTTTTTACATGTAAACTATAAATCAGATACATTATGTGTATGGTTTTTTTACATGTATAACTGTGTTATATGATACTAGTCGCAGTTGCAAATCGCAAGTTAATGTTTTCAAAGAGATTCGCACCTCCGTACCTGAAAAAAAGATATTTGACGATAATTATCAGCTACAGGCATGGGACAAATTGGGCAGATGGATATAACCTGTAAATTAAATGGTCGGAACGGATTGAGACGGATTGATAAAATTTAAATATCTATCTAATCCAACTCAATCCGTTACAATTAAAACCCCAATCTAATCCAACCCAACCCGCAAAATAAATTCCGGGTTGAGGCGGGGTTGCTTGAGATTGATTTTTAAATTTTTATTTTGGTCATTTATTTTTCATAGTTTGCATAATTAATCTAAAATTTAAAATAAATTGAATTTTTTAAAGACAAATATATATTAAAACCAATCAAAATATGTTTAGAACATCCGCGAACAAATAACAAAATTAAAATATAACAATAATGAGATGTTGGTATATTGAAATACACAATATATATATATATATATATATATATATATATATATATATATATATATAATTGGTTGAAACGGGTTGAGCCGGATTAATTCGCGGTTTGAAAACTCCAACCCTAACCTAACCTGTAAAATATATAGTGGGCGAGACGAATTAATTTTTTTTGACACTCAACCCGTTTCAATCCATCTCGATCAATTCGTACGAGTTGCGTTACGAGTTGAGTTTGTATTTTTTACCCATCCCTGCTAAAAAGTAGGTTACGTGAGTGGAATTATTTGGTGGTTAAGATGTGGTCTAGACTTGCATGTGAACTTAAGTGGTGGTGAAGATCTTAATTTTACTTACAAAGTCAGTTTTCTTTTTCTTTTTGAAAAGGGTGACATATCTCGTGCTTGCACATGGGTTAGGTTAGGTAAATTTAGTTTATTTGTCACAATTTTACTTACAAATTCAGTTTTCTTTTTCTTTTTCTTTTTTGAGTAACCGAGGAAGGTTAAACATACAAAAAAACCTGACAACTACTGTATAATAATGGACGTATTCTTATTTGTCAGTTGTCATATAGAACAATTAAAATCACACACACAAAAGTATCTTGGCACAAAAAAACTGCATGTATTAAAATATTTTATAGAGATTATTTACGCTTTATACAATGTACAAAAATAAAGTTTTGGTACCCAATAATAATACTTGCACATATAGTGTGGTACTGCTTATAAAAAAACGGATGAGGCTTCACATTATCTCCACCGTCACGTTCGGTGTCTGGATGGTCAATGTTTTCAAAATTCGAAAAACATAAAAAATGCGAAAATGTTTTTCTTAAAAAACTTAATTATTGACATGTGGCAATCATCCATTTGTTTGATTACGTATTAAGAAGGACATTTATTGGTTGGATGGTTGACAACTTACTGTTATGTAAGCCGCCGGCTAAGTTTTTTTTTTTAATTTCAATGTCGACCCTCTTATTTGCAAATTTACAAAACAATTTTATGAATTCGATACACTATTTTAGTGGATGTGTCAACAAATCATATTTTTTAGTTTGTATTTTGAATTAATTTTAGTCTAACTATTTTTAAATTTATTAATATGTGTTAGATTTTTAATGGGTGACGCATCCTCAAATTTAGTAGACCGGTTATTTAGTGGTTATCATATGTGAAATTCATTTTTTTAAGTATTTTTAGTTTCTTAGTTGAGAATTAACAAATCTTTGTCAAGGTAGTTGACTAATTAGGACGAGGAAGAGCATATCCAAATGGATTTTTAACATTAAATATATTTTACTCAGTCATCCGTTCCTAATTAATTATATTCTATAAAATTGCATGTAATTTTGACCGACTTATAACATATATCAAAATTGTTGAAATCATATAATTTAATGTTTGAACTATATAATTAACTTTTGAAAAATTTTATTCCGACAATTTTGATAAAAGTTATTAGTCAATCAAAATTACACATACTCATAGTGAACAATTAATTGTGAAGAGCGGAAGTACTTTATTTCGCGACATACATCTAAATTTCTAATTTTCTACTTTAGTTATCAATATTATTGTATTAATGTACCGATTGACGGGTAGTTCCCTTACACAGTTACACTAAATAATAGTTCCAAATAATAGTCAATGAACTAGATATTATAGTGGAGTTTGTGTAACTATTATAAATATATGTGCGGATTTAGCTGGACCTTCCTTTCCAATTGGTAAACGACAACCTATGCATATGAAATTAAATTACTTTAAAATTGTACAAAAAGAAAAAATCTAAAATTCTGATGTCTAAACTTACAAACTTTGAATGTTAGAAAGACGCACAACTATATCATTGCTTAACGCGTAGCCATTAATAGCAAATTACTGAATAAACTTTTGACAATGATATAATATCTGTCTTAATATCTTCCAGAATAAAACCAGAAACTCATCGCCAATAATCTTTTAATTTTTTCTAACAAAATTTGAAAACATAAAAAATAAACAATTTTTTTTTAACCTTTCAATCACTCCTTCCCTTATACTGGTGCGTGCATATCTCATTAATTTAGTAAATATTTACGACACAATATAATATATAAAGAATATCCTATTATACCATAATTTTATCCATTATTCTTATAAACGGATAGGACTCAATAATCAGCATATAATCTATTCTACGAACTGTATATAAGCTCTAGCTTCAGAATTATTATATCGTTACTATATTTCCTTTATAGTGTTTTTTATAATGTAAGTCTATATGGTCCATCTTTTTTTTTGGTACAAAGGAAATTCTATATGGTCCATTTATATCTCATTAAAAGCTTAATAAATCTTTATGACACAATATATATATATATATATATATATATATATATATATATATATATATATATATATTGCACCACAATTTTTATCCATTATTCTTATAAATGGATAAAGACTAAATAATAAACGTACGCGTATAATATCTTATACGACTATATATATAGGCTATATAGCTTACTCTCTAGCTTTCAGTACTTTTTTTATATCGTTAGTTACAATTTACAATTTACTGCTACAATATACTAGTAGTCTTTTATTTATTGCCACCCAAAATAATTGAAAAAAGAAACCACCCACTTTCATACTTTACCATCTTTGATAAATTACCCAAAAAATAAAGAGACAGAGACGAACTTTCTCTCTCCCCCTCTACAACTCCGCCCCTCATTCCCTCTCTCTCTACAATAAACCCTTTTTCCGGATTCTGTTATCTATATACTTTCTCTCTCTATATCTATATATAAATAATAATAATAATAATAATAAGGTGAATGGAGGCTGGTGGTTTGACCGTAGAAGAACTTCTCAACTTTAACTTTGAAGAGGAGAATAATAACAACAACAACAAAGAAAATAATACCCAAAAACCCCTTTTTCATCAAGGCTTGGCTTTGCCTGTAAGTTGTTAAAAAATTTCAAAATAATAATATATTGTCATTTTTGAACCGGGCCCATGTTTTACTCGCTCGCTTTTCTCATCTTTCGAGGTTTTCGAGTGAGTTGACTCGGCCGAGTCGGTATTTTTGTCATGCAAAAGTGTTTTCGAGTGTTTGCGAAAGGAGGGGTAAAGTGGTAATTTTTCCATACATGGGGTGATTCGGAAAGTTACTTATAGTTGGAGGACTGTTTTGATAAATATTTCATTTAATAGAGAGTTTTGGGAGTTATTTAGTTTTTGCGTGTTTGCAAATGGAGGGGTACAGAGGTAATTTTTCCAGACTTGGGGGTGTTTTTGAAAGAAAGTTGTGGCTGTAGGACTGTTTTGATAAGTGGTAACTTGGTACCAAACTTGAGGGTGTTTTGGGAATTAATTATAATTAGAGGGGTGTTTTGATAAATTTGTCATTTATGTGAGGGTTTTGGTGTTTTCGAATGGAGGAGTAAAGTGATAATTGGTCCAAACTTGAGGGTGTTTTCGAAAGTTCCTTATAGTTGAAGGACTGTTTAGATAAATACGTTTTTTGTGAGTTATTTATTGAATTAATTGCGGGAATTTCGGGTTTGTTTGTAGGGGTGTTTTGGTAAATATGTCTGAATTTGGGTCAAAGGGATGTTTTGTCCTAGCTTTATTAGATTTTTGTTGAAATACTTTAGAAATAAATAGCACGTGAAACGTGTGTTTTGGCCCTTTTGGGGGCATTGTTATAGTAAATGGAGAGTTTATTTTGTTAAATTTCTAATACTGTTTTGCCCTTGCTTAATTAGATTTTTGTTGAAATAGTTGAGAAATAAATAGTATGTGAGACGTGTTTTGGCCCTTTTGGGGTCTCGCTATAATTAATGGAGAGTTTATTTTGTTAAATATTTAATGGACTGTTTTGTCCTTGTGGGACTTGATACACGAGGAGGGTAATATAGGGAATTCAATATATTTATTGCTTGGCGTGCCCTTTAGTGGAATATCACAATCAGTGAGTTGTACTACAACGTTATCGGGACCATAGACATTTTCACATGGGTTTGTAACGGAAAATGTCAAATACGGCATTACAGTATAAAAGACCAAAAAAGTTGTTAATATTAAAAAAGAAAAAAGATACGATAGCACTTATTAGTACTAGTATTATATTCCATAATTGACGTTACTATCTTTGCAAGCTGTACCTAATTTAACACACATGATGATGTCGTGGCACCCTTACTGGTCAAAAGTGATTGTATCACTTTATAAGAATTATTTGTTCATAAAAGAATATTGCAAGTACATAAAGTACCTTTACTTTAATTGTGTTATTTGTTTGATATAACTTGGAATTTATTATTCTTTTCTGGTTTATTCCATTTACTTGCTTTTCTTTTGCCTTTTACAGTAACAAACTAACAAACACTTGCGAAAGAAGATTCTACACATTATCTATGTCTGAATTGTGCATACATATAGCATAGATTAGGAAATTACATACAGTTGATGACCATGTGTAATGTAATATGGTATTTATTTTGTAGTGACAGGAGAAAAGTTTCCATACTTGTTATTATGGGAATGATTTTTGACTGCAACTTTTAAGCAAATAGGCTGTTTGTTTTAGAGGGTGATAGGCTCAATCTGTTGTTATGGAAAAAATCAGGTTTCATTAAAACTTATAGCTGAATACCAAACGTTTTTCGCTCTTTCGGGCGAAAATATAATAAAAAAAGCACTTTAAGAGCTGCAACCAAACAAGCCCATGTTACATAATATCTGAAGATACCCTCTTCTGCAATTCTCTCTTAATATATGCATACTTTAAACAAATGAAATCTTGGGCTTGTTTGGTTGCAGCATTGAATTAAATAAGCTGGATTTTTTTATGTTGATGAAATAATTGGTTTCTTTAAGCTCAAAGCTTTTGCTCTTTTCAGGACAAAAAAGTAAAAACCTTAGACCTTGTTTCGTTGCAGCATATAAGTTCAACTTTTCTGCTTTACAGATGGATGACCAACTTAAAGGCTGAGTTTTCTTTCTTTCTTTATCGTAATGGCCTGAATAAGCAGGAAGTTTTAAGCGCGATAAACCCTGGTTCTTTTCTGTAACTAAGAAAATCCAGCTCTTTTAATTAAGAGCTGCAAGCAAACAAGCCCATTTGCTTGGAAGCTGCCAAACAAATGAAATTCAGTTTTAAGCCACAAAAAATGAGTTCCAAAGCTGCAATCAAACAACGCCTAAATATCAGAAACAGAATCGTCAAATTGAGTTGAACTTATTTAACAACCATTTTTTATTCTGGAAAGTAATTATCTGACTGTTTTTGGCATAATTTGTTTGCAGGAATTTTCAGAGGAAGACCTCGAGTGGCTATCGAACAAGGACTCGTTTCCTTCACTGGAATCTTGTCTGGACATCCTCTCCGAAAACCCCACCATCGTCCTCAACCACCACAGCCCCATCTCTGTCCTGGACAACCTCAACATCATCAAAAACAACAAGCGTAAAAACAATTATAACAATGGGACTCGCTATACAATCCCGGTTAGGTACCCAGTCAAACCACGAAGCAACCTGAGAAGAAAACGTTCGTACTTTCCTGACCCTCCAACCCAACATTTCGTGCTGTGGGGAAAAGACAGGTACTATAACGGAAAAAAATGAAAAAATAATTTTTCAAATTATTTATGGATATACTGTAAGGGTGGATTACAGCAAGGTTCCCAATTGTTAGGGTGGAAGTATGATGACCAATAATGTAATACATGGAGAAAACATGTGCAACATGTTTAAACTTTAAACCATGGAACTATTTATGTAAATTAATCAACCGATGGGGACCAAATAGATATTCGACCTTATAGCATGCGGAGTTGAAGATCATTGCAGTTGAAGATTGGGGATCAATTTGGATTGACCTAAAGTAAGAGAGTTAATTTATTGCTATACTTAGAAACTCAAAATGTAAGAACCACAAGTGATAGTTGAAGCTATGATAGCAAAAATGATATTATTAAACTTTTGAGTATACAAAAGAACTGTTGTTTAAACTATAGTAACGAGGGTACCATTTTTTCAATTTTAACAGGGTTCAAGAGAAACTGAAGCAGACGCCGCTTCTGTCAGTGATTGGGAGGAGGTGTGCGCACTGCCAGGTGGATAAGACCCCACAGTGGCGTGCGGGGCCCACTGGGCCGAAGACACTGTGCAACGCGTGTGGGGTACGTTACAAGTCCGGAAGGCTCGTTCCAGAGTATCGTCCCGCGAATAGTCCTACATTTTCTAGTGTCTTGCATTCTAATTCGCATCGAAAAGTTGTGGAGATGAGGAAAGAGAAGCAGATGGGTGGAGTGGCGGTGAACGAACCTTGTGTGTATAGTAGGCTAGCATGGCCCGGTGATTGTCTTTCTCAAAATTAATTTCTTTCAGCGTAGTTAGGTCGAAATAGGGTTTGTTGGAAGGCGGTAGGTGGGTCAGGTAGGTTTTATATTTTCAACTGTTTTTGTCGAGATCTCTGAAGGAATTTTAAATTTTAGTTTGGTTATGGAAAAAACTTAGAAAAATATGGTTTTGCTTTCGTTCTCGCATTAAATTTTTGTGTGATGATGTTTTTCTAGAAAATGAGTTTTAACTTTTTATTGGTAGCTTGTTTTTTGCCAGGGTTTTCGCTGAATTTTAAAATACTTAGTTTTTTGATAGCATGTTTGGTTTTTGCTGAGATTGTCTTCTTGTGTGACTGCAAATCTTGATATCACAGGTGGCTGTATCTTTTACTCCTTTTGAATCATCAGCTAGACTTTAAATAGTGAATTTTATAGATTTATTCACGTACAATTAGTTGATGATAGGTGGAGTTATGAGCGAAATTTGACTGTTTGTTTTTGGCAATCATATTTTAAGTTTCATGTTGGAAAACGATGTGTTTGCTAGTTAGAGCCTCGGATATAAATTGTGCAACGGTTAATAGTACTCATCTGGGCTACAAATCATACTGAAATGTAAGCTTCTGTAGTTTGTTTCCAAACAGGTATAGGCACTACGTAATTTTAGGCATTAATTGACAGAGCTAAAGTTGTATGCATCAATATCGCTCGTTAAGTTGTATGTATCAGTATCGCTCGTTAAGTTGTATGTATCAGTATCGCTCGTTAAGTTGTATTATGTCATCCTTGAGTTATCAACATTCACCAAGAAAAATGTGATTTTCTTGTATGTAGATAGGCTGGTGGTTATTTCATGGTGACAGGCCCCCTAGTAAATGATGTTTCTCTTATGGTCTGGTTTGGTTGCATCTTTTGAGCTTGTGATTTACTCCTCTTTTTCTGTATGTTTGATTACATATTTAGTTGATTGGATAACTTGGATCAGAATCCTTTTTATGGGGGTCCTGCCTTTGAAGATGTTACAAAGTTTTAAAACTAGATAAAACAAAGCTTTGGGTTTCTTCTGTTGCAAATTGAAGCAAATAAGTTCGAATTAGACTCATTATTAGCATGAAGGAAATTCGAGTTCTTTTAGATTTTGGTTGCATCACTTTTACGAATAAAGAAAGTGTGTTGACAATTTGTTTACTTTTTTCGAGTATTTTGAAAGTAGTCAATAAAACTGCAGTCTCACTGTGTGACCGACAACTCTAGCAATGCGGTTTTCAGATTCTGCCCAACCAATCGGGATGCAGGATGCCTTAACTAAAAATATTACTTTTTGCCCATAAACTGTTGAGAAAATTGTGGTATTTTTGTATGGCAACAATATGATAACAGTTTTAAGGAAATTGTCAAGGTTAACGTTGCACAGAGGTAAAACTTAAGAGCCATGGTTCACAATTATGGTTAATGAAAAAGTCCAAAAAGTTGTTATACTTTATGCACAAAGGTTAGTGCTAACGGTGCATAAATACACAACTTTTGAGTTGTGCATAAATACACAACTTAAACAGTACATTTTGGATGCACAGTCCACTTGGATTATTAAGTATCGACATATCTCTTGGACCGGGCCCATAAATAATTAAAACTTAGAGCATCTACGATGGTTTTCGTTGAGTTTTTAATAAAACGCGAATCAAACCAATAAAAAATAATCGGTTCGGTTTGGGTTTGATAAAAAAAATTCTCGGTTAGTTTGGTTCGTTTTGAAGTTTAACAAATAAAAAACACAATATTCAAAATTACACTAATTTTGTAAAGTTTTCGCTTGCATTTCATTTGCAAAAGTCGAATAACAAGTAAATTTACAAATGATTTAACAAAATATATTATTAATAATTACAAATAGCAAATAAAACATCATAGCTCAACTTATTGACGTATATCATATATAAATAATTATATTATTTATATATGAATAAAAATAATTGGTTCGGTTTGAAAACAACTGAAACCGCAAATCGAACTGATTAAATCGATTTATCAAATTTCAAACCAAATCAAACAAATTACTAATCGGTTTGGTTCGGTTTTTGATGGGTTTGGTTTTGATTGATTTGGTTCAGTTTATACCTGCATGTAGGCACAAGGTAACATGTTAACTTGCAACTACACATGTTAAAATTAACATATATTCACATGGAACACTTTAGTTTTGGACAACAAAACAATATTTTATATTCAAACTAATAAATTCACGGCAAAAGAGGCTAATAATAAAGTCATATAAAAGCACTATCTCATAAGTCAATAAATGGCAATACCATAAAAATTAATTCTAACTAAAGCCACCTCACTTGCTAACTGTCACAATTAGCAATGTTTTTAAAAACTGACTTTGCTAACTTTAGTTGATATACCAACATAACTATTGTGCAACGAAAAAGACACTTTTATGAAACTTTGACATTAAAAAAAAACTAACTTGAGCAATGGAGATGCTCTTAAACAGTTAAACACTATTAGTTGTAGAGTACAAGTAAACTACTAATAGTAGCTTTGGTTATGTTATAGAGCTCGAGATCTTTTCTTCTGTATTTTTTTTAAATTAATGGTAGGAAAAATCCACTTTTATTTATTTATTAACGATGAGAAAAATAAAAATAAACTGGGGGAAAAATCCCACAAAACAAAACAAAGGTGTCTGTAACAAAGTAATTGAAAATACAAGGATCAGATAGCATAAATCTGAAATATAAACTTGAACAATTAAAAATAAATAAAAAACTTGCTCGAGATATTTTCTTCTGTAGTTCCAATGTAGTGATCAAAATAAAATAAATCTGTTTCTTAATAAAGTAAAAATAAAGACCCCCTTGATCATTACTTTGATCATGTTATATTGCTTCGACTAAATCTATTCTCAGTGGGGTGTCAGACTTTTGTCCCTAACCCACACAAGATTACCAGTTATATGAAATATTAATTCGGTAATTACATGTTTAAAATAGGAATCTTGAGGCTGGATTTTTCCACTAAATACAAACCGTAGTTTCAAAATACGGTTTACACTGATATAAAATTTTACGCATGAGCACTGATGTAATTTACCTCAGCGTAAACCGTATTTTCCAAGTACGGTTCGTACTTTAAAAGTACGATTTGTACGTGAAAACAGATAAATTGCATTGGAAAAATCCAACCTCATATTATAATCATATAACAATAACTTTGGGAAACAATCTTGTGAAACTTATCCAAAATAAAAATAAAAATTTCAGGCACAACTAATTGACGAAAATACTTGTAGTTGTTGTCCCTAGGCTAATTAAAATTATTTGTGACTCCTATTTAGTGAAACAACAGTAATCGAGATTTAAATAATCATTATGGAATTAAATAAAATAGTATATCGAGATTTCTTAACCGGAGCTCTTACATTAATAAGGTTAAAACCGAGTCTAAAAGAGGTTTCGATTACTTGAGATCCACTTTAAAGTTCACTGCATCACAAAATGAATCTGATCAAACTTGCTTGAAAAAAAAAACACACTTAACAAGCTATTGTTCAAAATTCGCCCTAAAGTGAAACTTTTTATCTTCTTAGGTAAGAAATATTATTCCAGTATATTATAATCCAATCAACACACTAAACAAATTTCAAAGAGGAATACTCCAACTATATTTAGCTGTATTAAGTCGACACTATATTATTAAATTTGCAACTACGTGTATACATGCAATGGATTTACGCGTTACCAATGTTTCAACTATACTTTTCTCTCTTTTTTGCTTAAGATATGATTGTTTAAGATAGATAAAGTAAAGTAAAATAAAAGTATGATCGTAACAAAAGTTGTCCAAATGCACCGCACCCTCGTGGTTATTTAGCGATGACGACGGAGTCAACTAAAAATCTAAAATAGCTCTGATTTAAAATTTCTTAATCAAGCAATTACATTACACCATTACTAAATGTTGATGCTTTGGTTCATAGCAGCAACTAGCAAGTTGTTTGACTAAGAACTAGAATTTTAATCTATAAAATTAATAAATGGGTAGTCATATAGGTATTTAATTTGACACAATTATACATCAATCTAGCTGAGTTAACTTTTCATTAGATCAATGCACATGAGTTAAGTACCTCCATATAACCCATTACTATAAGTCTATATATAATGTTGACAATTGTACACGAATACTAGAAAGATGTACCCGGACCGACTCTTTTGAGTTTTGAGCCTTGCTCATTATAAAACTTAGTTTATTTTAGGATTACAATAAGCAGACCATGTTATATGTTGTTCAATAATTAATTTAATGCTTAATACAAAATTTGTCATGTTACCAATGGGGAATTACGTCCTTGATTTCAGGAGAGACTTAGATGGGGGTTCGCAAGTGGTGCAAGCCCTATATTTTCAAAAAACATTTTTTTGTAAAAAAGTAAATTGCGATTTAGCCCTCTTTCATATTGATTGTTTAAAATACAACACTGATCGACGGGTTGGTTTCATGCATGCCTATTATTGTATTGTTCGTGAACCTTTCATAATATGATCATTCTCAATGAGTTCACATACATACCCAATATCATACATATGAAACTGAAAACTTAACTTTCTCACTTTGATTTTCTTTCCATTCTATTCAATTACAGATTAACTTTCATGCGTTAATTGATGCGTGGTGAGTGGCGGGTTCTATATCATTATTAACTTTATATTTACGTATTAGAATTACCAACTCTGCAACTCATGAAAAGTCCAACAGATGACTCCTAAAATGTTATACTCTTAGCATATACACTTACTAGTTACTATCAAGATTCAGTGAATCAGCACTACTAGATTTTTGTTGCCCGGTGCACAAAAAAAAAATAGGCCTTCTTTTTCGATTGTCGTTTAAATATGAAATTTCTATATAATATATACTAATAGTAGTTTAATTGAATATGAAGTCTAAAAAAAAAAAAGAATTGTGTTTTTTCACTTGCTTGTAATTTTTTTACTAGCATATAGTTAGTTACAAGTATAATTTTTTTTTATACGTATTTATTATTTTTTGTCAACGTTGTGGGGCCCTGAAAATACATCGGAATCATGAGGTCCGGTGCGGTCGGACCTCCCTGCACTCCCTTGGGGCCGGTATCAACAAAAAATCAACTTTATTCGACAGTTTTTAAGTAATAGTCAATCTAAGTTGGTGGACTATATATCATTTATTTATTCTGCAAAAACCATTTAAGCATAAGATAATCAAAATTAATTTCTCAGAATTTAAAAATGCTAATATGCTACCAATATACTCCACTTTCCAGCTGATCATCATTGTTGAATCCCTTTTCCACAAGCACAATCATTATTAGTCCTCAATTGGAGCTTCAATAAAATGCTCACACCTCAAAAAGTTTGATCCATTTTTGCATTATCATTATCCTCAACAGTGAAAAGTTTAAAAATCCCACTTCAAATATTAAAACAAAAGACGTGGGATTATGTTCTTTGTCCTCACCAAGAATACCCTTTTTCCTGAATATTAAATAACCATGATTCATTGCATTTGATTACACCCTGGCTTAATAGGGTATGCTTATATATTAAAAAGGAAGTGGAAAAAACTACTCTTTGCTAGTAAGACACACCATCTTTAAAGGGAAAAAAAACCCGGAGCTTTTCATTTTTAACCAAACAGGTGCATGAACACATGCTTGAGTGAATAGGTATGTCAAAAGCTTTGATCTCTCTACATGATTGTATAGCAAAGTTGAGTAATAGTACAGGTTTTTATATCTTGGGTTATCAATTTATCATTGCTTCTAGTACATTGTGAGTTGTGCTTAATCTTGTGATTATTGTAATGTGTGACCTTGGAAGATGTTTTGCTGTGAGGTATATCGGGTTTTTTGTCGTATCGGTATTGCTTGTTTATGCTGCAGAAGGGTTAAATTCGGAAGGGATTAGCCTTTTAGAGTTCAAGAAAAGTATTAAAGATGAATACAATAACTTGGGGAATTGGAACCCTGATGACCAAACCCCTTGTGGGTGGAATGGTGTGAATTGTACAGATGATAATTATAGCTTAGTAGTGATTTCTATCGACTTAAATTTGATGAACCTCTTGGGAAGCTTAAGCTCTAGCATTTGCAATTTGCCCAATCTCACAAAACTCGACGTATCCTTTAATGGATTTAGTGGAATTATTCCCAAGGGAATTGGGCACTGTTCAAATTTGTATGCTCTTTTATTGAATGACAACAAATTTGAGGGTCCGATCCCCCTCGAGTTGGGGCATTTGTCGTTGTTAACCCACTTGAATTTGTGCAATAACAAGCTCTCTGGCCCTATCCCATATGAATTCGGATACCTTTCTTCTCTCGAACAATTCGTGGCGTACACAAATAATATAACGGGACCAATTCCTAGTTCTATAGGGAAATTGAAAAAATTAAGGACTTTTCGAGCTGGGCAAACTGGGATCTCGGGTGATCTTCCTAAGGAGATAGGGGGTTGTGAGAGCTTGGTTTATCTTGGTCTCGCCCAAAGTGATTTATCTGGTAGTTTACCAAAAGAGATTGGTTTGCTTAGTAGTTTAACAGATTTGATACTATGGGATAATCAGTTGTCGGGTTTTATCCCAAAAGAGATTGGAAATTGTACGAATCTCGAGACCTTAGCTTTATACCAAAACAACCTTGTGGGTGAAATTCCCCCAGAGATTGGGAATATTATGCACTTAAAAAAGCTATATCTGTACAGAAACCAGTTAAACGGAACAATACCAAAGGAAATTGGTAATCTTTCATTAGCATTGGAAATTGATTTTTCCGAAAACCTTTTATCGGGGGAGATTCCAAAGGAGCTTAGCCGAATAAAGGGTTTAGTTTTACTTTTCCTTTTCCAAAATCAGCTTACGGGAATTATTCCGAATGAGCTTAGCAGTTTGAGGAACATGACCAAACTTGATCTTTCAATTAACTTCCTCACAGGTTCAATTCCTTTTGGCTTTCAATACCTAACCGAAATGCTACAATTGCAGCTTTTTGAAAATTCCTTGAGTGGTATCATTCCCCAAGGACTCGGAATTTATAGCAATCTTTGGGTAGTTGATTTATCGAACAATAATTTAAGGGGGAAAATACCTCCTCATTTATGTCGCCATTCTAATCTGATTTTATTGAACCTCGAGTCCAATAAACTATATGGGAATATTCCACTTGGGGTTACCAATTGCCAATCTTTGGTGCAGCTTCGCTTAAATACGAATAAGCTAACGGGCCGCTTTTCTTCTGATTTATGTAACTTGATTAATATCTCTGCTATTGAACTTGGGGAAAACAAGTTTAGTGGTCCGATCCCAGAAAATATTGGAAAATGCCAAAAATTGCAAAGGCTTGATCTTTCTGACAATTATTTCAAGTCCCAATTGCCAGAAGAGGTTGGAAATTTATTGGAATTGGTGACTTTTAATATTTCATCTAACTTTCTGACCGGGAAAATACCACTGGAAATTCGTAACTGCGAAATGCTTCAAAGGCTCGATCTTAGCCGAAACAGTTTTGGGGGTATTATACCCAATGAGCTTGGTACCCTTTCACAATTGGAAATTCTCAAGCTTTCAGATAATTTATTAAGCGGAAAGATACCTAAGTCACTGGGAAATTTATCTCATTTAACGGAATTGGAAATGGGTGGAAATCTACTTTCGGGTGAAATTCCTTCAGAGTTGGGAGATCTCAGGGGCTTGCAAATCGCTCTAAATCTAAGCAATAATAATCTCTCTGGCAGTATCCCACCACAACTTGGAAATCTGATTTTACTTGAATATCTCTCACTGAATAATAATAATTTAAGTGGCGAAATACCGAGTAGTTTAGGTAATTTGTCAAGCTTATTAGGGTGTAATCTCTCCTACAATAACCTATCGGGTCCATTGCCTAGTGTACCGTTGTTTCAAAATATGCCTTTTAGCAGCTTCATTGGAAATAAAGGGCTATGTGGTGGGATTATCGGCGATTGCTTTGTAAATTCATCGGTTAATACCATTATACCGAATCTAAACAAGTCTAGTTCTTCTCGAGGCAAAACTATCACGATTGTTGCTGTTGTGATAGGTGGAGTTTCTCTTATTTTAATTGGTTTAATTTTGTTTGTTATGCGGCGACCAATTGAAGTTGTCGCTTTAGTTCAAGATAAGGAGACACCATCCCCAATTGCGGACATATATTTTCCTCCTAAAGAAGGGTTCACTTTTCGAGATTTAGTCGAGGCTACAAATAATTTTCACGATAGATATGTAGTGGGCCGAGGAGCAGTGGGGACGGTATACAAAGCCGTTATGCACTCGGGACAAGCAATTGCTGTGAAAAAACTATCATCTAACCGAGAAGGAAATAATGATATTGACAATAGTTTTCGAGCCGAAATAATGACTTTAGGGAATATTAGGCACCGGAACATTGTGAAGTTGTATGGGTTTTGCTATCACAAGGGTTCGAACTTGCTACTTTACGAGTATATGGAACAGGGTAGTTTGGGCGATTTGCTACACGGGGCAGGTTCGTTTAATTTTCTTTTTAAACAAAAAAAACGTGTCATGTTTCTTTAGTAGCGTGTCTATTATTAATAGTTCTAAATCATTGGTTAGTTGTGTCACTTGAAAATGTTGTAAGAAGAAAGTTCTTAATTGTGTGTTTTGGATAAGGAGAGGCGTTTGTCTTTTGGTGCTCATCTTCCGGTGAAACAATAGGTCTAGCTGGCTGTTTGGCATATTTTCACCTTTCTAGCAATTTTCCTATATGGTTTTTTAGCCAATGTTCAGAATAGTTCTCGATGTAATGACCACTATGGGGGTCTATCCCATAGATACCTTTTATTTATATAATTTCTGTTTGTTAAAAAAATAAAAAAATTGTGTGTTTTGGATCTGTATCAAGTATAAATAACATTATTTCTGAAGTAAAAAAATTCAGTTCTAGGAATGGAATAAAATTGAGCTTTTGGCATTCAAAAATCCCCGTTTTTGGTAAAGGTTTAATTTTTCTGTTTTTATCTACCAAAGATGGTACGATTTTGATATTTATGACAGATATGTAATTAGGGTTTGTATTCATACATGACCAGGTGCTTCGTTGGACTGGCAAACACGGTTCATGATTGCTCTCGGTGCTGCTGAGGGGCTTGCTTATTTGCACCATGATTGTAAACCGAAAATTGTTCATAGAGATATAAAATCTAATAATATTTTGCTTGATGAGAAGTTTGAAGCCCATGTCGGTGATTTTGGTCTTGCTAAAGTTATTGATATGCCTCAATCCAAGTCTATGTCTGCAGTTGCCGGATCATATGGTTACATTGCCCCTGGTATGACTTTTATTTGGTTCTTTTTGTCAGAGTAGATGAATTACTGGATGGAAACAATGTAGCTAACTGAAAGATTATAAATATTTTTAGTTCATTATCTTTTTAAAACTGCTCGATATAGAACCAAAATGATAGATACGTCTAAATTTGATAGGAACTGCCAAATCTGTAACTAGAATTTATCAAAATGGACACTTCAGTATAGGCATTTAGGTATAAACATACACACTACATTGAGTTGGTGGGTAGCCGTACAAGGTCGAATTTGGCTGGAATGTTTAAGTAAAAAGGTTATATTAACCCTTATGTTTGCTACAGATTGTTGAAGATTTACCATGCAGAAATTTGTATGTTGTTCCTCACTATATAGTATGTGCTCCTATTTGAAACAAAATGTAGTGATATGAGATCATATGTTAGCTCTAAACTGATTATGCATAAATCATAATTCTCTGTTGGTTTTCTTTTGTGTTTCATTCTGTCTTTACTTCTGCTTGCTTATTTTCACCACATAATTGTAGTTTTTTTTTGCGCTTTAACATAACAGTAGAAAGATTGGATATTAATTGCGAGAGGAATTTATCCTTCACATTTGAATGTCCAATTTTTAATGGTTACAAAATGTATATGTAAACCATCTGTTCTGCAATAAATAAGACTCGACTATATATAGTACTATTTTTTCTAGGTAGATCAAGAATTAGCTGTCTGTATTGAAATCCAGGACAAATCAGAGTACTTTTCAAAATTGGTATTATTTATCAACATCCGCGAAACTTGTGTTTTATGCGGTGTTTCTTTTCAGAACCAAATTACATTTTTCACACAATTAAATTTTCTCAGATAAAATGTTTATCAGTTAATTTTTGTTGTTACTTTATATACTGCTATAATTCGAGTCCTGGTCCTTGTTGCTTTCCCTGACCACAACCAATGTCTACGTACTGTCTCCTTAAGTGCTTTTTCCCTTGTCAATGGCATTACTCGATATATAGCTGCTCATATGCGTTTTCTTAAAATCAGAGTATGCATACACGATGAGGGTTACAGAAAAATGTGATATATATAGCTATGGGGTTGTTCTATTGGAGTTGCTAACTGGAAGAGCTCCTGTCCAACCAATAGAACAAGGGGGCGATCTGGTCACATGGACTAGAAAGTACGTCAGAGAACATTCGTTATCTTCTAAAATACTGGATTTTCGATTAGACTTGAACGATGATTTAACCGTCATTCACATGCTTACGGTATTGAAAATCGCTTTGTTGTGCACGAGTTTTTCCCCATTTGATCGGCCATCTATGCGTGAAGTTGCATTGATGCTAATGGAGTCGAATGAGAGAGAAGATTTTATCTTGTCTACAGATGATGATCTTCCTCTGAAAGGCAACCATGTTTCTTGACAGAATGTATACATAAATATCTATTTAGATTTTGTTACTCTATTGATATTTAGGGCTGATTATGGTGACGTAAATATAAGTCATGTACATCTTTACCACAAAATATACTCCATATGCTAATAAAAATGCTCAACCAAATTTTACTCTGAAACAGACTTAAACCACCTTTATGCTCACATTGTTGTTTTAAGGAAGTCGAAGTGGAAACCACGTAGTTCTTCTGATAACCAAAATGGTATTTTGGTACCCATATTGTAGCTTTTTTTAGACATATGTACATACCAATCACAGCAGTTATTTTAATTCCCATTGTAATGTTGTTGATTCTTGGGCATTTTCTGTATATTATTATTATACGTGCTCTCATTTTTGCTGCATTTTGAACTTGTTACAAATTTTAGTCTAATATAGAACTTAAGTATACAGATCATGTATATACTATATTCCTCATAAACTTTTATTTTGCAGTCATCGCACTAGGGATAGAAAGCATTTTTTAATGTGATTTTGACACAAAATTATCTTAGTTTAAATATTCAAGGTGGATATATATAATAGAAAAACCAATCATCTTAACTTGATCAATGCATTATCTCACTGTTAATTTTGATTTCAAAATTAAATTGGGAATCAATCTGTTGCAAAGTTGATCTCTTTGATAACGTCAATTGCCAATACTCAAAAGTAAATAAGTGTTATTTGTAAACTTAATTACCCATAGTACGCGTGAGTTATTTGCGTTTAATTTACTCAAAATGTATGAGAGAACCATTTTAGTTTCATTGCTTCAACATTTCATTATGGGCTATGCATGCATGACAACTTAATTAATAATATCGTATCAATTTAATTAATCTCGAGTCCAACCAACTATTTTATCATAATGAACCTTATCATACTCTACATACCAACCATCTTCGTATGCATAGTGACTCTGATATGGCTATTGAGCCTTGGTGTAAATATATATAGTGGTTATTGTACCCCATATATATTTTTATTATCATATTCCGTAAAGTTTTGTGATCTCGTTAGTAATAAATTCACATCCTTATAATAATAAATAATATTTCATAGGAGTTAATATATATTAATTGTTACATTCAGTATAATGTGAAATACTTATTAATTATGTAAGGTTATTTGATGACTTAAATTCTTTTGTAATTGGATTTTTCTCGGTTCATGATAAGAGAATTCGAGCTCTTCCATGAATAAAGTACAACTGTAACTATAAGAACTCCACTTTAGTGAAAACAAAGACAATACTGAAAGCATACATGAATAAGCACAGTCTTAATCCAATAAATTTTTCATTATAATAATTTTCTTATTACTTTTCACTTAAGATCCATTAAAATAAATTCAATAAACTGATAAAACACCATTGCAAGTTATCCTTGTTTCATCGGCTTTATCATCTATGATGCTTGTACCTTCCATGGGACTACTTCTAAGGTATGGTTGTCGGCCCATGATTTGTAGAATCCATAATAATTTGCAGACCAGTATATGACTTTCTGTGCACCATCTCTTTTATGTACATAAGCGTTAAAAGAAAGGCCTTTGTTTTCCCACGACGCACTACAAATGCAATCGATATAAGCATTAGCCAATCGAAAAGAAAACCTCTCTCCTGGGACCAGAAAGTGTTCGAATCGGGTTTTGTATAGGGTACTACCACCCTGTTCGCATCTAACCCACACCATATGTGGCTTTAAGTCGCTGATGAGTTCAACCTTTGCTAAATCTTGAGCGTGAATAAGTATGCAAAAAATTAGGGAAAGGAGAAATGAGAAGAGAGTGGTGTTGTTGGTTATAGCCATTCTTAAGGAAATGGACATATAAATTGTGATTTGGTCTTTCTCTATGAGACCTTATTTATATGCAGAGTGAGATAATGACTTGAGAACAGGTCAACAAAGTATATTAATGGAATTATTCTAAATGATAAGATACTTATTTTGTAGCTCAGTCTTAATGTATTTTTGACATAATTAGAAGTAATTTTTGGATGATATATAATGTGTACATGTACCATATCTTGTAAATAATTAATGTCTTAATTTTAAAATATAGGACTACTTGGTACATGCATATATATTAATATGTACAATATGTATGTTTTATTTCAACCTCATATTCAATTCATGTCTTTTGCGTTTTCTGATTTATTTTTTTGGTACAACGGAAATTAAAAAAAACTAACAAAACACGCACGAAGCGCTATCACTTGTGTCTTTCAACAACTGATTTGTCAAACTTTTAATGTCTCTTAGTAGACTCGAATTTATTCGGTCATGACTCTTCCACTTTTAGCCAAGTGGTCTGCACACATGTTACTTTCACGAGTTCAAAAATATGTAATGAGAGCATCACATTTAGTTAGCATAAATTTTATGTCCGTAAATAGTCCAAAAAATAAGTAATTTACGAACGTCTACTCCGAGATGTGTTTTACAACAGATGTTGCGTCCGATTTAACATCAAAACTAGTGAAAGCTCTGCGTTTTCTTATCTTCATACTATTGCAGATCTATGTAATTAATTTAGACTTAAGACTCTGTTTGTCTTACCTGAAAATAGTTTCTATGGAAAAAAAAATCCTTAGAAAATATTTGCCTCGACATAACTTTATTTTCCCATAATTTCTACTTGCTTGGGAACTGCGTTCAAACTTTTAGGAAAAAAAATTTAATCACAAAATTGTTTATATTTAACAATACTTATAAGTTATTCCATACTTTTACATATTAAATAATTTCTAGTACAAAATTATTTTATATGTATTAAAAGTTGTTTTTTTACATATTACTTTCTGTTTCTACATATTATGTTAACTTTAACATAATTTTATTTAGGGGCAATGCCAAAAAAGTCTCAAACAAAGTAAAATATTCCAAAAAATTACTAACTAAAATATTTTATTTTATTTAGCTACTTTCTATTTTTGTACTTTCTCTCTCAACTCTCTTTTTTCATCTAAAAATCACTACACTCTACTCAAACTCTCTCTCTGCTCAAGTAGAACTTGTACTATACTACGATCCACCAATTGCACATGGGTTGGCGGCGACAGTTGTAGACCGTCGGAGTTCTGGCAAGGTCGTTGGAGCTTCGGAGAACCACCGTCGTCGCCGCCAACTTCCCATTTTGATTTTTTTTATAGAAAAATTCAAAAAAATATATTAAAAATTCAAAAAAAGATCAAAAATTCTTAAAATCGGAAAATCCAAAACTTTAAAAAATGAAAAAATAATAATAAAGAAAATTTAAAAAATAAAGAAATCGAGATAATTGCATACACAGCCGCAAAAAATATGCATTTTCAGGAAACGATCCTTGTACTGAATAGAGTCCTAGAAACAACGGAAATACAATATATGTTTTATTTCTATATTGGCATTCGACCCTTGGTATTGCTTTTGCGAGTTTTTGGTCGTGGCTTGTGGTTTGCTTTCTGGTCATTACCTCTGGTAGCCTTCTTTTTTTATATTAACAAATCAAAATTTTGTGGCACGAAAATCCAAAAAAAAATACATGATATAACATGATTATTGGTTAGTTACTTTTTCCCAATTACAAATACCTGCAGATAGTATTCTCATAGAAATTACGATGATAGTGTAAATAGGCCTATCATTATGGATAGTTTTCTAACTTGCAGATATTTCCGTATGCTTAGGCCTATCATTATGGATAGTTTTCTAACTTGCAGATATTTCCGTATGCTTTCACCTTCTTGCACTTCACCCCCATTTAATCATAGAATATTGGGTTAACACCCTTCTTAATATTGAAATGTCATAAGTTTTATTTCGGCAATTCATCAGATCCGTGTTACTGTATGGTTGAACTGTAATCCATCTACGCTCAAACAGAATTATAAACGAATCATCGCAATAGAAGGCATTTTTTAACGTGAATTTGACACAAAATTATCTTAGTTTAAATATTCAAGGTGGATATATATAATAGAAAAACCAATCATCTTAACTTGATCAATGCATTATCTCACTGTTAATTTTGATTTCAAAATTAAATTGGGAATCAATCTGTTGCAAAGTTGATCTCTTTGATAACGTCAATTGCCAATACTCAAAAGTAAATAAGTGTTATTTGTAAACTTAATTACCCATAGTACGCGTGAGTTATTTGCGTTTAATTTACTCAAAATGTATGAGAGAACCATTTTAGTTTCATTGCTTCAACATTTCATTACAATAGGCCATGCATGCAAGACAACTTAATTAATAATATCATATCAATTTAATTAATTTCGAGTCCAACCAACTATTTTATCATAATGAACCTTATCATACCCTACATACCAACCATCTTCGTATACTATAAAGTACAAGTTGTATTCACCACCAATTAGATGTTCTTTCCTAATATCTCTCGCCGGAGAATACCCTTGGAAAATAGCAGTTAAATAATGATGGTCCTCAAAAATGGAAAAACAATCATAAACGTCTATTCGGGAATCCAAGTGTACACTTTACCAGGATAAATTGTGTCAAATATATCCGATTGATAACCATGGCGACTACACTTAATAGATATGCCTTCGCGCACTTTGTTAGTGAATGAGATCTTAACCAGAGGAGGATCAGTGATGATACCGTCGTTTCCGGTGAAGAGAGACAACAAAACAAGAGATAGAATGAGAGGAATGAAATTTCTCCTCATGGCCATTTTTTTTTATTATGAGGGAAGGTTTTAGTAAGTTGAGATATTGTATTTGATGATACTATTGTTGTCTATTTATACAGTACATAATAATGAGTAATGACTCATAAGTCATAACTAATAGTTGACGGGTTTTCCCTTATAATTGAGCATTTTCTCTTTATTTTGTTGTTTTTCTTATTAAGTCAAATATAATATCTCAAGCAGATTACAAAAGTTAATGAATTTCGGTCAAAAGTTAAAATTCTCTTATAAATTTCAGTCAAAAGTCAAATTAAGATTCTTTATCTTTTAATTTAACTATCACCTACTCTATTATTTAAAAGAAGTGAATTTTATGATATGAAATACATTAGACATCAAATCCCAATAAAACACATCATTTGCAATACCCCCTATATATATGGGGTAATTTTAGACTTTAATTGAAGGTCGGATTAAACTAAAATATCCATAAAACCATTGAACCAATTAATCTCCATGTATAAATATTTGATAGGTACGAAAGGGAGTATTATGTTTTAACTATTCAGTTGTAACTGAAACAAAAAGTCAGTTGTAACTGAAACGCGTAACTGCAATCTGAACATTAGACAAACGTATTTATTTCAAAAGTTATATTACTTACGGTCCTAATTCGGGACAATTATAAATAATAATAAACGCTCCATTATCATATTCCGTAAATTTTTATGATCTCGTTAGTAATAAATTCAGATAGTTATAGTAATAACTAATAAATAATATTCCATGAGAAAATATATATTGTTACATTCAATTTAGTATAACTTAAAATACTTAATTATGTAAGATTACTTGCCACATGACTTAATTTTTTTTATAATTGGATTTTTTTTGGTTGATAAGAGAATTCGAGCTCTTCCACGAATAAAGTACAACTGGAATTATAAACACCCCACTTTAGTGAAAACAAAAACAGTACTGAAAACATACATGAATAATTAAGCACAGTCTTAATCCGATAAATTTTTCATTATAAATCTCTTATTACTTTTCACTTAAGATCCATTAAAATAAATTCAATAAACTGACAAAAGACCATTGGAAGCTATCCTTGTTTCACCGGCTTTATACCGGCCATGGGACTACTTCTAAGGCAGTATGGTGGTCCTCCCATGTTTTGTACAATGCAGTTGCATTTATATACCAGTATATTGTTTGTTGTGCACCATCTTTTTGATGTTTATAAGCGTTAAAAATGACGTCTCTGTATTTCCTCGACGCTGTACAAATGCAATCGAGATAAGCATTGGCCAATACAAAACCATACATATCTCCTGGGGTAAGATAGCCTTCGAATCGGGTTTTGTATAGGGTACTACCGCCCTGTTCGCATTTCACCCACACCAAATCTGGCTTTACGTCGCTGAAGAATTCAACCTTTGCTAAATCTTGAGCGTGAATAAGTATGCAAAAAATTAGGCAAAGGAGAAATGAGAATAGAGTGGTGTTGTTGGTTATAGCCATTCTTAAGGAAATGGACATATAAATTGTGATTTGGTCATTCTCTATGAGACCTTATTTATATGCAGAGTGAGATAATGACTTGAGAACAGGTCAACAAAGTATATTAATGGAATTATTATAATTAATAAGATACTTATTTTGTAGTTCAGTCTTAATGTATTTTTGACATAATTAGAAGTAATTTTTGGACGATATATAATGTGTACATGTACCATATCTTGTAAATAATTAATGTCTTAATTTTAAAATTTAGGACTACTTGGTACATGCATATATATTAATATGTACAACATGTATGCTTTATTTCAACCTCGTATTCAATTCATGTCTTTTGCGTTTTCTGATTTATTTTTTTGGTACAACGGAAATTAAAAAAAACTAACAAAACACACGCGAATCGCTATCACTCGTGTCTTCCAACAACTGATCTGTCAAATTTTTAATGGTCTCTTAGTAGACTCGAATTTATTCGGTCATGACTGTTCCACTTTTGGCCAAGTGGTCTGCACACATGTTCCTTTCACGAGTTCAAAAATATGTAATGAGAGCATCGCATTTAGTTAGCATAAATTTTATGTCCGTAAATAGTCCAAAAAATAAGTAATTTACGAACGTCTACTCCGAGATGAGTTTTACAACAGATGTTGCGTCCGATTTAACATCAAAACCAGTGAAAGTTTTGCGTTTTCTGATCTTCATACTATTGCAGATCTATGTAATTAATTTTGATTTAAGACTCTGTTTGTCTTACCTGAAAATAGTTTCTATGAAAAAAAAATCCTTAGAAAATATTTGCCTCGACATAACTTTATTTTCCCATAATTTCTACTTGCTTGGGATCTGCGTGCAAACTTTTACGAAAAAAAATTTAATCACAAAATTGTTTATATTTAACAATACTTATAAGTTATTCCATACTTTTACATATTAAATAATTTCTAGTACAAAATTATTTTATATGTATTAAAAGTTGCTTTTTTACATATTACTTTCGGTTTCTACATATTATGTTAACTTTAACATGATTTTATTTAGGGGCAATGCCAAAAAAGTCTCAAACAAAGTAAAATATTCCAAAAAATTACTAACTAAAATCTTATATTTTATTGGGTCAATGCACAAAATATACAATTTGTTATAAAATATTAGCAAAATATACAACTCAAACAAATTATTACCAAAACATACAACTGACTCAAATAGGAAAAAAAAAAATCTCTTTCCCCACATATCAAAAAAATTATCTTCCTCCCCTCTCTCTGTTCGCGCGCTCTCTCTCTCATTCATCATTTTTTTTCACAAAATAGTACCTTATTTAATGTTAAAATGCTTTCTAAACCGAAAAAAACAAAATTACAACAAAAAATAAAAAAAGTTCAAAAAATTCGAGAATCCGAAAAAACCCAAAAAATGCTGAAAAAACCGTTAAAAAAGTCGAGAACCCGAAAAAACCCAAAAAAATGGTAAAAAATAAAAAAAAACAAGAAAAATCCAAAATCACAAAAAAATGAAAAAAAATTCATAAAAATCGAGAACCCGAAAAAACCCAAAAAAGTCGGATACCCGAAAAAGCCCAAAAAAGGTTTAAAAAGTAAAAAAAAAACAAAGAAAAATCCAAAATCACAAAAAAAATGAAAAAAACCTTTAAAGAGTCGAGAACCCGAAAAAAACTCCAAAAAAGTGGCAAAAAAAAAAAAACAAGAAAAATCCAAATCACAAAAATATATAAAAATAAAGTTCAAAAAAATCGAAAACCCAAAAAAACCCCAAAAATATGGTAAAAAACAAAAAAAAAACAAGAAAATTACAAAATTACAAAAAAATGAAAAAAGTACAAAAAAATCGAGAACCCAAAAAAACCCAAAATATGCTGAAAAAACTTTTTAAAAGTCGGTAAGCAGAAAAAACCCAAAAAAATGGTAAAAAAAATCCAAAATCACAAAAAAAAATTCAAAAAAGTCGAGAAACCGAAAAAACCCAAAAAAGGCTGGAAAAACCTTTTAAAAAGTCGGGAACCCGAAAAAATCCAAAAAAGGTTTAAAAAAGTAAAAAAAAAACAAAGAAATATCTAAAATAAAAAAAAATTGAAAAAAGTTCAAAAAGCCCGGAAAATTCGATTGTGTATACATTTTTCTTATTTTCTATGCACTTTTCTTATTTTTTATGCATTCTTTTGTATTGTGTATGTAATTTTTTGTATTATTTATGCAATTTTTTGCTTGTGTATGCCATTTTCTCGATTGTGTATGCATTTTTTTGGATTGTGTATGTACTTTTCTCGATTGTGTATTCATTTTTTTGGATTATGTATGGCTCTTTCTTATTGGTTATGCACTTTTTAATAGTGTATGCACTTTTTATATTATTTATACACTTTTTAATATCGTGTATGCACTGTTTTATATTATGTATATATATTTTTATATTGTTTATGCACTTTTTTATATTGTGTATGCATTTTTTTGCATTGTTTAATTACTTTCTTATATTTTGTATGCACTTTTTTGTATTGTGTATGCACTTTCTCGATTGTATATGCATTTTTTTTATTATGTATGCCTCTTTCTTATTATGTATGTTTTTATATTGTGTATTTACTTTTTTATATTGTTTATGCATTTTTTTATATTATTTATGCAATTTTTATATTGTGTATGTACTATTTTATATTATATATGTACTTATTTGTATGTTTTGGTATTGTATGCAAAATTAGATTGTGCATGCAAAATTGGATACACAAGGGTGATTTTTCATATTGTTTGCAAAATTACATTGTGTATGTAATATGAAATCATCACTTTTTATGTGCAATGTATAACAATGTATTGCGTATGTTTGTATTGCTTATTTCTGTATTAAAAAACATGTATAAATTGTGTGTTGTATATGCATGTATTAAATAACATGTATAAATAATGTATTGTGTATGCCCGTATTAAAAAACATGTATAAACTGTGTATTGTGCATGCCTGTATTAAAGAGCATGTATAAAAAAGTGTATTGTGTATGAATAATAAGAAAAACTCAAAAAAATGGACATTGTTAATGGATACAGAATGTATTGTGTATGGCTGTATTAAAAAGCGTGTATAAACAATGTATTGTGTATGGTTGTATTAAAAAGCATGTATAAAATGTGTATTATGTATTTCTGTATTAAAAAGCATGCATAAATAGTGTATTGTGTATACCCGTATTAAAAAACATGTATAAACTGTGTATTGTGTATGCCCGTATTAAAAAGCATGTATAAATAATGTATTGTGTATGCCCGTATTAAAAAACATATATAAACTATGTATTGTGTATGCCTGTATTAAAGAGAATGTATAAAATATGTATTGTGTATGCATGTATTAAAGAGCATGTATAAATAGTGTATTGTGTATGGCCGTAATAAAAAACACGTATAAACTATGTATTGTGTATGTCTGTATTAAAGAGCATGCATAAATAATGTATTGTGTATGCCCGTATTAAAAAAAACATATATAAACTGTGTATTGTGTATGCCTGTATTAAAGAACATGTTTAAAATATGTATTGTGTATGCATGTATTAAAGAGTATGTATAAATAGTGTATTGTGTATGCACGTATTAAAAAACATGTATAAACTGTGTATTGTGTATGTCTGTATTAAAGAGCATGTACAAAAAATGTATTGTGTATGCATGTATTAAAGAGCATGTATAAAAAGTGTATTGTGTATGAATAATAACAAAAACATAAAAAAGGGACAATGTCAATGGATAAATAATTTATTGTGTATGTCTGTATTAAAAAGCGTGTATAAATAATATATTGGGTATGCCTGTATTAAAAAGAATGTTTAAGAAATTACAGCCCTATTGCGTAAATGAAACATGCAGGCCAACAACAGTGAAATACATGCAACAATTATTTTATTATTAATTACAAAACACTACTGTGTGTGAACTTGAGACCATATAGTGTATGAAGTCACCATATTGTGTATGCACTATCACTAACGAATTTTGATTTGCAAAATTACATTGTGTTTGCAAATATGGAAATTCTCTTAATCTACAAGTTATTAATCAGTTTATAAATCAGTTCGTAATTTTTTCTCTTAATCTACAAGTTATTTTATCATTGGGTATGTATTGTCCTTGCTTTAATTTCAATGTTTTTAGACTTCAATCAATGTTTATGCCATGTGATTAATCTGAATTCAATGATCATTATGTGTGTAGTGTAACCATAACATACAACTTGCTAATAATAAAACAAATTTAAGTACATACACAATGTTATTGTACAAACAATAATGTCTTGTGTATGAAATTTTAACATTGGCTCTGATGTAAAAAATAATAGATGATATATATCAAAATTATATATAAACACGACAGTCGGAAAAAAAAATATCATTGACTCTGTCAAAGAAAATATATGCCATTCAATCTATCGAAGATATGTCACGATTATTTATTACAAAAGCAATCAAAACAATATATTTGCTCAATATGTTAAAAACCATTCATTGACATGAAAAAAAACCATTAAACTATCAAACTAATTGTCAACATCACATTCTGTTTGAAAAAAAAAAACTCAAATAGCTTCTTTACAACTTTTCTGGCTGTGTTCTTGCTTACAACAACGTCCGCAAGTGTATTTTGCATGTCCTTGTCCCAAATTTTCAGTCATTCCCTTGATTCTGCATATAGATGGTCTTCCAGAACCTCTTCTTGCAGATGGAGCCAATATAGCAGGCAAGTCTAAACGCTCAAACTCTCTCTTTAAAGATGTTGGTACAAGATTTATTGGTAAATCATAGGTCATACGATACACGTCCGTAAAAAATAATTTATCAACAAAGTGATAAAGATTCAAATATGGGCATCTAGAAAAATAAGCAAATGCATGGTCGCACGGGAAGTTATCAATCTGTCAACATCTAAATTGCACATCGTCAAAATACTGCTCATCGCACTACAAAACAACATAAACAAAACACACAAAAAATGTCGATGGATAAACAATGTATTGTGTATGTCTGTGTTAAAAAGTATGTATAAAAGATGTATTATGTATGCCTGTATTAAAAAATATGTATAAAAAATGTATTGTGTATGAATAATAACCAAAACACAAAAAAAAACAGTTTTAATGGATACACAATGTACTGCGTGTGACTGTATAAAAGAGCGTGTATAACAATGTATTGTGTATGCCTGTATTTAATAGCATATATAAACTGTATATTGTGTCTTTCTGCATTAAATAACATGTATAAAGAATGTATTGTGTATGGATAATAACCAAAACACAATACACAGTTATTAAGAAACAAAAAAAAAACACAAAACACACAATGTACTGTGTATGGCTGTATAAAAGAGCGTGTATAACAATGTATTGTGTATGTCTGTATTAAAGAGCATGTATAAACAGTATATTGTGTATGCCTGTATTTAATAGTATGTATAATTGTGTATTGTGTAGCATGTATTAAAGAGCATGTATAAACGGTATATTGTGTATGAATAACAAAAACACAAAGAAGGGGCAGTGTCAATGAATACAAAATATATTGTGTATGACTGTATTAAAGAGCGCGTATAATCAATTTATTATGTATGTCTGTATTAAAGAGCACTATTAATGATAAAAATGCATACATAATAGTGACAATTCATACAATAATTATTTTATATGCAATTCAACTAGTTTATACACTATATTAAAGTGTATATAATGAACCGTGATTACATTTATTATTAAATATATAAAATTAATTATAGTAATTTTTAAAAAACAAAAATAACTCGAAAATTGACGGATGAACTGATGACTATTGACGAGAAAATTGACTGCTATTGCCCAGTGAATTGATGAAAACGGTGATCAAAATAATCAAAAATTGACGGATGAACTGATCGGAGAAGACAATACCAAAACATGTGAACTGATCGGAGAAAAAGATCAAACTCTTATAGAGTACAGAAAGATAGAGAAGAGAGCTCGTAGTTGAGCACTCTATTTTTCTAGAGATAGAGCGCGAAGAGAGAGATAGAGAGTGAGAGAAAAGACTGAAAAAAAATATATAAACCAATTAGTATTTATAATTATAAATAGTTGTATGTTTTGAGAATAAAATATTGTTATATAACTTTTTGGTAATTAGTTTAAAATAGTTGTATCTTTTGGTAATTTTCCCTATTTTATTTAGGTACTACTTTCTATTTTTGTACTTTCTCTCTCAACTCTCTATTTTCTCATCTAAAAATCACCGCACTCTACTCAAACCCTCTCTCTGCTCAAATAGAGCTTGTACTATACTACGATCCACCAATTGCACATGGGTTGACGGCGACAGGTGTAGACCGTCGGAGTTCTGGCAAGGTCGTTGGAGTTTCGGAGAGCCACCGTCGTCGCCGCCAACTTCCCATTTTGATTTTTTTTTATAGAAAAATTAAAAAAAATATATTAAAAATTAAAAAAAAAATCAAAAATTCTTAAAATCGGAAAATCCAAAACTTTAAAAAATGAAAAAATAATAATAAAGAAAATTTTTTAAAAAAAAGAAATCGAGAAAATTGCATGCACAGTCGCAAAAAATGTGCATTTTCAGGAAACGATACTTGTACTGAACAGAGTTCTAGAAACAACGGAAATAAAATATACATTTTATTTCTATATTGTCATTCGACCCTTGGTATTGCTTTTGCGAGTTTTGGTCTTCGCTTGTGGTTTGCTTTCTGGTCATTACCTCTTGTAGCCGTCTTTTTTTATATTAACAAATCAAAATTTTGTGCCACGAAAATCCAAAAAAAATAAAATGATATAACATGATTATTGGTTAGTTTAAGTATTTCTTTTTCCCAATTAATTACAAATACCTGCAGATAGTATTCTCATAGAAATTACGATGATATAGTGTAAATAGGCCTATCATTATGGATAGTTTTCTAACTTGCAGATATTTCCGTATGCTTTCACCTTCTTGCACTTCACCCCCATTTAATCATAGAATATTGGGTTAACACCCTTCTTAATATTGAAATGTCATAAGTTTTATTTCGGCAATTCAGATCCGTGTCACTGTATGGTTAAACTGCAATCCATCTATGCTCAAACAGAATTATAAACGAATCATCGCAATAGAAGGCATTTTTTAACGTGTATTTGACACAAAATTATCTTAGTTTAAATGTTCAAGGTGGATATATATATATATATATATATATAGAAAACCAATCATCTTAACTTGATCATCCATGATCTCACTGTTAATTTTGATTTCAAAATTAAATTGGGGATCAATCTGTTGCAAAGTTGATTTCTTTGATAACGTCAATTGCCATACTCAAGGTAAATAGGTGATAAAGCCATAACTTTGGTCGGTCGCGTTAGCCTTTTCAACAATAATATAATGGTAAATTAAATGTAAATAATGAACACTTCTTGGTCTTTATTATTGATCGGATTATTACACTTGTTCGGATTATTACACTTGCTCGGATTATTACTTATTTATTACAGTTGTGCTCGATTTGACTATTTAATCTCTTATCTTGGTCGATCTCTTTTTTCTTCGATACTCGGCTCTTTCACTGTTCGGTTTCCTTCTTAATGGCTAGGCTTTGACTGGTTTCTCTCTTTTCTCAACTTCTCTCTATAATTTTTGAATAGATTTTCTCGGGGCGCTTTCTAGGAGGGGTAGTTGGCTATTTATAAGCAACTACGTCTCCTTGGATGTTGACAAGTGTCTCCATCTTAGGGTTTTTTTTAGATATGGGTCCCTAGTTAAGTGGGCTTGGGCTTTCATTAATATCTACCTCAATTTTCTAGGAAAGGCATGTGATGACCCATCAAGCCTTGGATACCCATTTATGAAGTGTGGGTCGATTGCTACCCGAATAGAACATTCGGGTCCAATTTTTATGTTCTATCAAGTGCTCCCTGACTTCCTCGGAGTGGTCTCCATGTCGAGGGAGTCATGATCGGTCGGTCGAAGATATTACTTCGGTTTTGCTGTTCCCAAGGTTACATCGAGAAATGCGATAGATTCATGACTGTTCCCTGGGGCCCATTTGAGGTCATTAAGAGGTCTAATCTTGGTACCATTTTTCGAGGAAAAACCCTTGATCTTCCCCACATTTATCTACTATAAAGGTGCCCATCCCCCATTATTCCATTTATTATTACTTCGACTGTGACACGATGGCTTCTCCCAATGGTTCGACAGGAGACAACTCTTCAGATTACGTTGCTTACTTGGAGAATGAGGTCAAGAAGGTTCGCGTCCTGAAAAAGAAATTGGCGGACGTGACCAAAAGGTTGTCTGATATGGATGCGGAGCACCATATGACCATGGCTGATAGGGATTGTGCCTTCGAGCGTATAAAAAGGCTCGATGCTTCTCTGGCTAAGCAAAAGGCAGCAAAAAGGGCCTATAAGCTTGCCTTCAAGGAGTTTCATGCTCGGTCTAAACCGAGTTCGGATGATGATGAAGATGGCTCTTCCTCGGAATAATTAACTATTGTGATTTCTTTTGTATTAGATATCATTTTCCTGTTGTAATCACTATCGAAAATATTAATAAAATGTTTCTTTATTTTCGCTCTTGTCCGTTTATCTTCTTGATACCTTATGGGATGACTTAATTGGACTTTGAACTGCTGTAGTTAGCCATAAATGCTCTTGGGAAGTTCAAGAGGGTTAGTCTTTTTTCGAGGTGACCTTTGATCTTCTCCATTTGTCTAATAAAAAGAGGGCTTCACCTTTCTCATAATCCATCAACTACTTTTTGACATCTTCTTAGTAAAATCATGGCCTCTCCTAATGGTCCTGCTGCTGACGACTCTTCTGCCTATATTGCTTATTTAGAGCGTAAGCTTAAGAGAGCTCGTATTGTGAAAAACAAGTTTGCTACCACGGCTAGAGAACTTCTTGAGGTCAAGAAAATGCTGTCTGACCTGGATGCGTCCCATCACGCAACTATGGATGCTCGGGATTGGGCATTCGATCGGATAGACAGGCTCGAGGCTTCTCGGGATAAGCATAAGTCGGCTAAAAGGGCTTATAAGCTTGCCTTCAAGGAGCTACATGCTCGGCTGAAGAAGAGGGCGGACAATGTCGAAACAAGCTCTTCTACTGGATAGCTTAGCTGTTGTATTTTTCTTTTCTTTTGTTTTTGTTGGGTTTCATCACCAAGTTGTAACTGAACTGTCGAAATTAATAAACTAGTCCCTTCTCATTCTTGTTTGCGTATCTTCCCAATAGTTATTGAATGACATAATTTGGACTTGAATTGTGGTTAATTTGGCATTAAATGTTTCTTTTGAGAAGCTCGAGGGTTTGTCTATCTTCGAGATGACCTTTGGTCTACCCCTTGTTTCTTCCTATAAAAGGGGACTGTCCCTTTATTCTTTGTGCAACTCATTCTTTATTATCGTACAAATGGCTTCTCCTCGTGAAGATAGTGGTGACAACCTTCATGAATACGTTGCCCATCTCGAGGAGGAGGTTAGGAAGGCTCGTATCCTCGAAAGGAGGGTTGCCTTTTTAACCATGGAGGCTCGCCGAGCTGATGAGATGGACGAGCGCTTGGAGGCCATGGAGAGTGAATATCAAAAGTCTCTGATCGACAATATTTGGGCTCATGCTCGGATCAAAGAGCTTGAGGCTTCTAGAAATAGGCACATTGCTTCCAAGAGGGCTTACAAACTAGCCCTTAAGGAAGTGTATGCTCGGTCGAAGGGGAAGCCGAAATGACGACGCGGGCCCTTCTATGAAATGATTTTATTATTTTTATTGTATTTCCTTTATGTTGACTGCCTCTTCTGTAATAAAGTATCAATCAATCAATAAATATTACTTTCCCAATGCAATTTATTTGACTGCGCATGCTTGTGGCTTTATTAATGCTTTTTCTTGGGCCTTGTGTTTGACCTTATCCACTGGATCTTCTTAATCTCTGTATCTAGGGACCACTGAGATTTCTTGAGCCCTGTGGACAAATCTTATCCTTTATATCTTAATTGCTGTACTTTTTTCTAGATTGACACGTGCAGAGGCTTTTTGAATTTCGCCCTCTTTTAAATACTAGCGTGAATCCAAGCGTTTCTTCTCAAGGGACTCAACTTTTAATAACGAATGGTTGCTCTTTCCCACTTAAACTTTTCTTAACAGACGCATCTTTTTAATTACCCCTGTTTCCAAGAGTATTTTTGACGAACGGTTGCGATTCCCCACACTAAACCATCCTTAATTTTTCTATAAATACCCTCTCAAGATATGGATTTATTCATAATCTTTTCTTCATCTCCCCTTACCATATATAGAACTTTATCCCCTAATCTTTTTATAATGGCCAGTTCTTTCACCAAATCTGCATTGGTCTTGCAAGTGGAGGCTTTTGAAGCTTCCTATGGCCATGCATTAAAACTGTTGAAGGATGCTGAGGAGGAGTGAAAGGTGATGCGTTATCACCATACCGAGATGGTTCGGGAATTAACGTGGCTAAGATCCGAACTGGATTATTGCCGACGTGCTCGTCAGGCTCTAGTTGAAGAGAATGAGGTGTTAAGGGGGAACTCGGCACTTCGAGACAGGAATGTCTCTGCCGGGCCCTCTCATCGATACCGATCGACCTCCTCCTAACCTCTCCATTTTCCCTTTTTTTTTTCTTTTGATTTTCTTCATTTCTTCATCTTTTCTCATCTCCTTTTTTTTTATATCCTTCTTATGCTTCTTTTTTCTTTTTTATCGTGTTCCTTTTACTTTCTTCATCCTCCATTTTCTTTTCACTATCTCTAGCTCTCTCTACTTTTTTCCTTTTTCTCTTTCTTCCTCTTCTTTCTCACCACTACAACGTAACAATCAACCCTGTGATCCTAAGGGTTTTGTGTTACTTCTAGGGTTTTTGTCATTTTTCATTTTCCTCTTCTTGCTTTTCACTTCTTCTTTATGTTCCTCTTCATCTTTTTCTTCCTCTTTTTTATGCTTCTGTTCTTCGTCACCTGCTGTTCGCCGTATCTACTGGTAGTGTTGACCTTCTTAGGCCACATTGTCTCCTGATGTATTAGACCACAATGTAGTAGATTTTCTTTCGATGTAGTCCTCTGATGTAATAGTTTTTCTTCCGATGTAGTCCTCTGATGTAATAGTTTTTCTTTCGATGTAGTCCTCTGATGTAATGAACAGTGATGTATCTCACTTTTATTAATGAAAATTTCCTTTGCCCCTTTATGTTGCACTTCTTTTTATGTGGCACTTGTGGTTTGTCGTTTTTCCGAAATCCAGATCTTTGAATATCTTCTCTATTTTCTGCTGTACTGTGATATCAGATGTATGTAGATGTACTGTCGATCATAGGTGCACCCTCCCAAGCATGTCAGGAAATATGCTTGCTCCCAAATATGTCAGGAAATATGCAAGTTCCCAAGCAATGTCATAAAATATCAAACTATCTTCGTTCTATAAGTACTCCTCTTTTCTTTAGTAGTTATCATCTCTCCTTTTACTTTTATTGTTTGCTCTTCCCTCCTCCCCTACTTTCTCTTGCACTATAGCAATTTCCCAGAATGTCTGAACCTGTGGGGAGATATCATGCTCAGATGAAGGGTCTGGATGCAGAGGTATCTCGTGTCCGACGTCGAATGGGAAGGCTTGAGAAGGAGTACGGCATTTTGGCCTTGAGTCTGTTCGGCTCTCACCCCGAAGAGACAGTGAAATGGACCGAGATTTCGGCCTTGAGTCGTCAGCTCGATCACTTGTTGCTTCAGAGAAATCATCTGGCTAACTCCTGGTATGATGCCGAGGAGATTTGGGACCATGCTCAAGACGAGTTCGATAACTCCCCTCAAGGCCTAGCTAACATGATGGTTAGGAATGCTCGGCTGGAGGAGCGCGTCATGGTTCTCACTAGGGAGAAATATGAACTCTCCGCGGAGAACAAAAATTTGATTGCCATGAATGATTCCTACCAAGCTCGGTTGAACTGCTCTGCTCGTTTTGCTTTCTCTCGGTCTGGTAGTTCGGTTTTTCCACCCATTGGTCCTTAGTTAGATTGGGCTGGTTTTCTGATGTATTTCCCGTTTTGGAACTTGTATCTTTTTCTTTTTGTATTTGAATCAGATGTATCTTTTCGTATCTCGTGCTTTTGTCTTGTGAACCGTTGTGACGCCTCGCGTTTTGTGCCCTTTGACTCTTTATAAATGCTCCCTATTGCCTGTACTTCATTACCCAATCTTCTTTTCTCTCTCTTGTTGATAATTTTTGTTTCCTCTAACTTGCTTTTGTTTGAGATGGCTCCCATTACTAGATCTGCTTCCAAAAAGAAAGCCCTTCTGGAAGAGGAGCCTGCCTTCTTGCTACCCCGTCCCCCTGGTTTTGGGGAGGAGGATTTGACTCCTCTTCAGCTAAAAGAGATTGAGATGTCATGGCTGAAACATGATCTCAAGTGTGCTCAGACTGAAGTGAGGAGGTTTAAACAATATTGGGATGCGGAGGGCATTGCTCGTTTCAAAGCCGAGCAAAAATGCAAGTCTCGGTCTTATTCCTTGCAACAGGCTGAGATGGCGATTGCTCGTTTGATTAGGGAGAAAGAGCGTCTAGAGGAGCTTTTGGCGAGGAAGGATGCCGATATGGGGGGTAGTTCGAAAAAGTAGGATTGGTGTATTCTCTTGTACGAATTTTCTTTTCGGTTGTATTGTTTGTGTTTCCCCCTTTGTGGATGAATAAAACTTCTGCTTTGCCTCTATATTTTCTTTGATATATATATTGTTTTTTCTTTTATGTCAATACCATTCGATGTTTCAGTATACACCGAGCAATGTGCCCGGTTATCCCCCCGGAGAGCGTTGTTAGACTTGATGCTTATGCCGTCAAGCTAGAAACGGTCTCCGTCCACCTTGTTCGGTGTGTCCTTTCGGTAAGGAATGGTTGGGCGTCGAGGATCTTAATCGGGGATAATATTGGTAGCGTATGCTGGAAGCTTTTCGTGGTAGGGTCCACTGGCCGTTTATTTAGGTGTAATGATGTGAATTGCATTGGGTAGTGGGATATGCTCTGACGTGGCAAAATCTGGAGCGTTTATAAGTTAAAAATAGCAGCGGTTGTTGACTTATCTATGGTTGGAAAAAAGGTAAACCTCTGTCACCCGAAAAGGTGGTTATTATTTTATTCTTTTCGTGACTCCACTCCTTTTTACTGTGCCAAGTAATCCCTTTTGTTTTTATCACATAATTTGCTGAAGAAAATATCTGTCTCTCTCTAAGGTATATTCTTCCCGCCAAAAAGGAAAAAACGTGATGCCGCTCGATCTAGGGTTTCGTTGTATTGTCGATATATTTGCTGCTGTTCGCACGTGTGTGCTCAGAATGACAACTGTAAGTGCTTTGTTATTAGTATGTTCGTTTTGTTTTTGGACTGGTATTTGATTTGTTATTGTGGTCGTAGATGTGGCGTTGGTAACTGGTCTTGGTTGTCTATATATGTCTGACGATATTTAGTTATGTACTGGATTTACGTTGATTGAGATGGTAGTAAAACGTAGGGTTTCTGGTTAATTTTAGCAGGGGGGGGGGGTGGCGGCTTTCGTTATGTTGATGTGGTTTTGTTTTGTGTGTTTGGTTAGTATATTGATGGAGTTTTGATGATGTTTGGATAGGAAATTTTGACCCAATGCCTGGCCCAAGTGGGCCCATTTGTGGAAAAGGATTTTAAGAAGCTTGCCGGAATACCCGCTGACATACATGTTCGGCTTCCGATATCTGACAAGGAGGTGTTGGGGTTTGTTCCTGCCGGCGAGGTAGCTATACTTTCCTCGGCATTCTTTACTGGGGGTTTAAGACTTCCTCTCAGTAAGTGGGTGGCTTCGTTCTTTGAGGCCGTCCAGATTGCTCCGGCCCAACTGGCCCTGAATGGTTACCGTACCCTAAACGGTATTCAAAGGTTATCGGAGTTGTCCGGGATACCTATTGAACTGAAGGATGTGTTCGGGGTCTATAGTTTAAGTTTCGACCGCCGTAGGTCTTATTTGAAGACTATGCGATCCTTCTCTCGGCTTGTGTTTGGTCTGCCGGATACCAACAAGGGGGATAACCTTGGTGTTGTGATTGTTTCCGGTAATTGGGGTTGTGTGGGACACCAAATTCCCGGACCTGCTACCAAGGCTCCCACTATTCCAGACCTCGGTGCTCCCAATGTCGAGGCTCTCTTAGCTCTTTGGAAATGGTGGGGGCCTGGACCGACGAAGGATCCAGCTAGCCATACTGCTCCCATGCTGCTCGGGTATCCTGCGGGGCCAGTGACAAAGGGGAATCCTGTGCCCGAGATCCCTAAAGAGCCCGAGGAGGAATTCTTAAAAGTGGTCCGAGCTCGGAGTGCTGCTCGGGTAGGAAAAAAGATCGTTCGTTCAAAGCGTCGTGGATCTGACCCCGTCGTTGGAACAACGAAGAGGGCTAGGGAGACCGATACAGCGGTCACCGAGGAGGCTGCCGACGTTTGTACGGGTGAGGGGGTGTTGAGTGCTTCCCAAGGGGATACCACCGAGGATGCCCCTACGCCTGGCGAGGTATGTGTACATGTATATTGATTCTCTTGTCTTTTGATTGTTGTTTTGTTCTCTAGTTCTTTGCTTCATTGGTTATCTGGTTTCAGCTACTGACTTCTCCATTGGTTACTCTCGCTCTTGCCCGGTTTATGGGTATTATTGTGTTTCAGGGGTCGATTGATAACATATTCGAACATATAAACCTTCTGGTGAATATGGACGTGGATACGATGACCCTGCCTGTCATCTCGCCTATGCGCACCGAGGATACGAAGGTTCTGCCTGTTACGTCACCCATCCGTACTGAGGATGCAGGCGAGCACAGGGCCCCTGAGACTGCTCCTTCAGGGAAGGAGGTGGAAGTGGAAGTTGACAAAGAGGCTACCATGGATGTTGTGGTGGGTGGTGAAGATGAGGTTGCCGAGGAACCTGAGGAGGTGTTGGAGGACGGGGTGGCAATGACCCGTTACATTGACCGATGTGGGGGTGAGCTGTTGAAGCAACCCCGAGCCTTGAAGATGGGGTATATTGCTCTTAAACCCCTCGCTTTCAAGGATGCAGAAAAAATAGCTGCTCGGCCTACAATGTCGGTTATAGAGCAGGCCAACGCTGATGCGCTGCGGGTATGTTGGGCGCGTATTTTGTATTATATGTCATGATGCTCGAATTTTGGCCGGAATCTGATGTTTTGAAGTATAGGTTGTCTTGAGTACCGTGGTGTTGAGAGATCAGATAGCAGCGCTTGGGGCTGATAAAGAGAAGCTGGTGGCCGAGAAAGAGAAACTCGTCGCCGAGAATAAAATCCTGGGCGATAATTATGACAAGCTGTCGGCGGACTTTCTGCGCCTGACCGAGGATGTCGGTAAGTTGGAGGGTGAAAAAGAGAGTATGGTCGATAAGTACGACCAACTAGTGGCTGAGAATCTGCTCATGGCGGAGGATGTTGAAGCCGAAAAGGCCAATGTTACTGCTCTGAAAGCGGCGCACGCGGAGGAGCGGACAAGGTTCGCAATGATGGCTAATTTCTCCGTCTATTGCGCTCATGTGCGTGCGCTTAATTTCGCGAAGGTTCCTTTATCGGATCGGGCGTGGTCGGAATTGGTGTACCCCTGTCCTCATGGTGCACCTCCTAAGCCTCAGGATTGGGCCAACCCCCGAGACGAGGAGCTCCCACGGCTGCCGGGACATACTACTTCGACGGCGCTCCGTCCCCATTCCGGGTCGGCTTCAACGACTCCTCGGTCTGCTCCTACCGTCACTCCCCCACCCGCATCCCCTCAGGTGGAGCCTTGACCATTTTCTTGTAGTATTTTTTTCTGTATCTTAGCGTAAAGTCTTTTGGTACCCGAATTGTGGGTCTCTTTTGTATCTAGAAACATATTCTTTTGGGGAAGTGATAATATAGGTGCTGTGCTTGTTTTTTGTTTGGCTTTTCCGAGTTAATTTCCCTTTTCGAGGGTCATCATATTTTGAAGGATGTGAAAACAAAATATTGTCATGTACCTAATAACCCTCTTGCCATGGTGGTCTGGACCTCGCCTAGTCGTAGCGGAGGTAACGTTATAGATGGTCTTGAAAGATCTAAGGCTTTCCTAACTGCTGAATTGAATTCTGCTCGTCATAAAATCGAGGATCTGAATGTTCATATTTCAAACATGTCGATTCGGTTACGTGACTTGGGAGAGAAATTCAGCAAAAAGACCGCATATTATAAGGCGAACAAGGGTAAGGCGAAAGAGCTTCTTGGTGCACTTCGGCGCTCTCGTGATGAAGCCCGAGGCCGCGTGACGAGCTTGAACTTGGTCCTAGGGGCCGTTTTCGAGTATGCGGACCTACTGCTATCCTTTGTCAAAGCGTATTGGGCCCGAGTTCGCGCTTTAGAGGTGCTTGAGCATGTAAAAGGGATGAGTGGTGTTGCCCGGGCAGAACGCATGGTTGATGCGACGGCCGGGGTAACTGAGACCACGGCTGCCTTAAACCGAGTCGATGCGGTCGTTCGTGTGCGTTTGGGGACGCAAATTGTTTCACTGCGAGATATTCATTTCGCTGATGTAGTAGAGACCTCAGCGTCCGTTGATGGGTTATCGGATTAATAGCTGAGTAGCTTGTTTTGTCGTTTTATTTGTAGCTTGTATAAAGATATTTGTAGTTTTTTTTTTTTTTTTTGGGTATTCATCTTTTCCCTTCTTCCCCATTTTTTTTATATAGGCACATGCTACTACGTCGCACCAGGCTGGTTCTCCAAGCCTAGTTAGTCCGGGGCCAGGACCTACTGGTGCTGCCCGAGACGAGGTCCCATCTGGTGTGGCTAGTGACGGGCATGCCAAGGTTCCTATCTTTTTATTGGGTAAAAATGTCGAGTTTCTCAATCGGTGTGGCCGACTTAGGGCCAAGTTGAAAACTCAGGTGTCTTCTTTTCGTGAGTACGCTCGTCGTTCCGAGCATGTTGTTAAGGTTCAGGAGCGTCGTTTAGATCGATATTGGCGGGTAAAGGAAAAATACTTTGGTAAACTAAAGTCGTTGGTAACCCAAGCGAACATGCTGGTGAAGTATTTCCGTTTGTCCCGATCCAGATACGATGCTTCTGCAGCTATGATCGAAGCTCGCAAGCTTCCTTTCGACGATGCTCGTCAGAAAGCGGCCTCGGATGCTCACGAGGTCGCTAAAGGAGCCGAGTTTTCTGCACGGCTTAAGACGCTGACATGCGTTGGTGCTCATACGACCAACTTTGATGCCCTCATTTCTGAGGAGCGTTTTGACGGCGAGGAAACTGATGGGGATACGTTGACGGATGACGAAGAAGTGTCACTCGGTCAGTTACCGTCGTGCTCCTCATGTAGTAGCTCTTAAATAAATTTCTTTATTTGTTGGTTGTACCCTGTTGCCTCCGTAATGCGGGCGAGGACTATTTGTTTTATTTCTTTACTCTTGTGTTCGGATCTTCTCATTGTCGTACGGATATTTCATTGATTGGATTGATTTTCCTTTGCTGATTTCTTCGTTTGGCATTGTGTTGCCTCCATAATATGGGCCTTTATTATCTGCTTCATTTCGTTATACGTGTATTGGACATTCTCGTTGCTTCTATTTCATTATTTTGATTGATTCCTTTTCATTGTTTTCGCCATTTGGTAATTTATCGTCCCCATAATGTGGGCCTGAATTATTCTTCTCATTGCTGTATTGCTTTTCATCCTTGCTCATTGGGTCAATGGGTACCTGCATATACATAAGTATTCCTAGGCATTCTTTTAGACATGCCATGTTGGGAATTTCATAGTATTCCTAGGCGCTCCTTTGATAACACGCCATGTTGGGAATTTCATAGTATTCCTAGGCGTTCCTTTGATAACACACCATGTTGGGAATTTCATAATATTCCTAGGCACTTCGGCCATGTTGGGAATTTCATAGTATTCCTAGGCACTTCGGCCATGTTGGGAATTTCATAGTATTCCTAGGCATTTCGGCCATGTTGGGAATTTCATAGTATTCCTAGGCACTTCGGCCATGTTGGGAATTTCATAGTATTCCTAGGCACTTCGGCCATGTTGGGAATTTCATCTACACTGGTTAGACAGCATGATAAGATACTTTATTTATTCAAAAGACAATGACATTAAGCTAGAGAGGCAAGGCGGCACCTGTATTTGTACTGATGAGATGGCTTATATGTAGTACTTCTTTAGTTTAGCCACATTCCAAGAATTTTTCTCCCCTCTGCTATTTTCGAACAGAACGCTTTTGAGTTTGTAGGTAACTGGGCTTGTTCTTTTGACGATCTCGTATGGTCCCTCCCAGGTGGGGCTCAATTTACCATGTATTTCATTTCGGGTATAGACCGTTACTCGTCACAGCACCAGTTCTCCGACCATGAACTCCTTGGTCCCTTTCACCCTCTTGTCATATGTTTGTTTGACGCCTTGTTGATACTTCGCTAGTGTAAGAGCTGCTATCTCTCGTTTCTCGTCTATCATGTCAAGTTCTTCTCTCATTCTTTGCTCATTGTTTCCCTGCTCGACTAAAGTCGTTCGGAGCGTGGGTAGCCCAATTTCTGTTGGTATGATGTCCTCGACACCGTACGCTAAGCTAAATGGGGTTTCCTTGGTGTCCGTCTTCGGCGTAGTTCGGCACGACCACAAGACGTTGAGTAGCCGCTCGGGCCATCTTCCCTTTGCTTGCTCAAGGGTTGTCTTGATACCGTCTAGTATTGTTCGGTTTGACACCTCGGCTTGCCCGTTTCCTTGTGGGTATGTCGGCGTCGAATAGAACTTTCGGATACCTAGTTCCTCGTACCACAGTTGTAATTGGGCATCTTTGAACTGGGTTCCGTTGTCGGCGACAATAGCGTACGGTATACCGAACCTGGTTATGATGTATTCCCAGATGAATTGTTTGACGTTGCTGGCTTTGATTTCTCGGAGGGGTTTAGCTTCAACCCATTTGGTGAAATAATCCGTCGCGACGATCAGATATTCCACGCTTCCAGGTGCTTTTGGGAGTTTTCCGATCAAATCTATTGCCCATTGTGCAAACGGCCATGGAGCCGATACGGGGGCCATCAGAGACGAGGGGAGTCGTGGTATTTTGGCGAATCGTTGGCACTTATCGCAACGTTGGACATATACATCCGTGTCTCGCTTGATATAGGGCCACCAATACCCTTGGGTGACTGCCTTGTTTGCAAGGGATCGCCCTTTGATGTGTGCTCCGCATGATCCTTCGTGGATTTCCTCTAGGACCGGCAATTGTAGCTCGGGAGGTACGCACAGTAGGTGGGGTCCCCGGTAACTGGATTTGTACAGTTTGTCATCCTCGGATAGCCAGAACCGAGGAGCTTTTCTCGTAATTTTCAGCGCTTTTATCTTGTCGGCCGGGAGCGTTCCACTTCGCAGATAATGAGTCATGTCGTCCATCCAACCTAGTTCGTACTGCACTGACGTCACTCGGTCTACCCTTTTAATTATGCTCGGGGCCATCAGTAGTTCCACTGTGATCGACCGGGTGTCGGTCAATGTTAATGTCGAGGCTAGGGTGGCCAAGGCATCGGCATGTGCATTTTCGGCGTGATTGATTCTGATTAACTCGCACTGTTCGAAGGTGGCCATCAAGCTTTGGACTTTCTCTTGATAGAGGATCATCTTGTCATCTTTGGCTTGGTACTCGCCGATGGCTTGATTGACGATAAGCATGGAGTCTGAACTTGCAACTAAGTGGGAGCATCCGAGGGACCGGGCGACGAGCATGCCATTTATCATGGCTTCGTATTCTGCCTCATTGTTGGTAGCTCGGAAGCCCAGTTTTATGCTTTTTTCGATGATTGCTCCCTCTCTAGACTTTAGGACGATCCCTGCTCTGGATCCGTCCTTGGTGGCTGATCCGTCGACATGTATCTGCCAGTGTGATTGTGGAGAGAGTGTCAATGGCTCGTCGTAGCCTTCGGTGAACTCCGCGACGAAATCGGCCAAGACTTGTCCTTTTATGGCATGTCGGGGTACGAACTCGATATGAAATTGGGATAGTTCGACCCCCCAGGAGGCAACTCGACCGCTTATGTCTGTCCGTCGAAGTGACTCTTTGATATGAAATTTCGTGTATACCCGGACCTGATGACCTATAAAATAGTGTGGCAACTTCCTGGTTGCGACGACCAATGCCAGACACAGCTTTTCCAAGGGTAGATAACGTGTTTCGGCTTCGACCAGAGTTTTGCTGACGAAGTAGATCGGAAATTGTTCGCGACCTTCTTCTCTTAGGATGACTGCACTCACGGCTGTAGTGAAAACTGCTAGGTAGCATGCCAGAATATCTCCTTTGTTTGGCCTTACCAGCAGTGGCAGCGTCCTCAAGTACTCTTTGAGATTGTTGAATGAAGCCTCACATTCCGGGTCCCACACGAATTTTCTATCCTTCTTGAGTGATTCGAAAAACGGTCGTCCCTTGTCTGCGGATCGACTGATGAACCTGCTCAATGCGGCTATCATTCCCGTGAGCTCTTGTACCTGTTTCTTATTCTTGGGCGCTGCTAGGTTCTGTAGAGCTGTGATCTGATCGGGATTAGCCTCTATTCCTCGTCGGCTGACCATGTGCCCCAGAAATTTTCCTTTGCTGATGTCGAAGGCACACTTGCTCGCATTGAGTTTCAGTTTGTGCTCGCCCAACGTCCGGAAGACATCTCTGATATCTTGGAGGTGGGATGTAGCCCTTTCGCTTTTGACGACCATGTCGTCTATGTATACCTCCATCGTCTTCCCTATATGATCTCGACATACCCTTGTTATCATCCTTTGGTATGTTGCTCCCGCATTGCGCAGGCCGAACGGCATTACCGTGTAGCAATAATTTCCTAAAGGCGATATAAACGACGTCTTTTCTTGATCTTCGTGGGCTAGGGGAATTTGATGGTATCCTGAATATGCGTCAAGAAAGGTCATCCTTTCTGCTCCCGCAGTCGCGTCCACCAGTTGATCAATCCTCGGAAGGGGAAAGTGGTCTCTCGGACAGGCTTTGTTGAGATTGGTGAAGTCTATACAGACTCTCTCCTTTCCGTTCTTTTTTGGGACGACGACTGGATTGGATAACCATTTGGGATAGAAAACCTCCCTTATGGCTCCAGCCTCCAATAGCTTTTGTACTTCAGCGATTATAGCTGCTCTGTGCTGTACAGACACTTTTCTGCTCCTTTGAGCTATCGGCTTGTACTCGGCATTAACACTTAGGTGGTGGCATGCCGTTTCGGGGTCTAGGCATGGCATGTCTTTGGGACTCCAGGCGAATTTATCAACGTTGCTGAAGAGGAATGCTTCCAACTCTTCGAATTCCCGTTTTGGAAGGTTATCCCCGAGGAGGAAGTAGTGCTCCTCGTCCATATCAGGGATATACACCTTCCTAAGTGTTTCTCCTACTTATTCTTCAACAACCCTCTCGGTTTTGGATATTTGGTTGATCAACTTCTTTGTGCTGGTGGGTTGTTCGACAACGATCAACTGTTTTTGTAGGGCTGCGGTAATGTCTTCACAGCGTCTTGAATCTTCTTGACATCCTCTGGCTGTCTCGATCTCTCCCCTGTCATTTGGGTATTTGACTTTTTGGTGGTAGGTCGAGGGTATGGCCCGCATGGCATGCAGCCAAGGTCAGCCCAAGATTGCGTTGTGGCCGGAGTTGTCGTTGACTACTAAGAACTCCACGGGAACTGAAACGGATCCAGTTGTGACATTGAGGACGATCTTACCCAAAGGTTTAGTCGTCTCGGAGATGAACCCGATCAATGTGACATCGGTAGGCTGGAGGTCTTGTAGCTTGAGTTCCATTTTGTCGAAAAGCTCTTTGTACATGATGTCACAAGAGGCTCCTTGGTCGATAAGCACCCTGCTGACCGTGTCGAGGCCAATTTGAACACGGAGATTAATGGCGTCCCCATGGGGATAAATCACCCCTTCCTCGTCAAGACCCGAGAAGGAAATGGGTGGATGTCGTCGGGGCGTGCATTGTCTTTTAGAGGTCGACGCTTGTGACGCCTTGGCTACCTGTCCGAAGTGCGCCAGTTGCCGTTGTCGTGATCGTTCTCCACCTGTTCCCTTGGGTCGTGACATGTGAACGACGTTGATCGTTTTGCCCTACCGGTTGTCGGCTCCCTCGATGGCCAGTTGTTTGCCTTTATTCCCCGCGCCTTTGATGAACTTGGCTAGGTATCCCGCATCACCCCACAGGTTCATTTTCCATCGCAGGTGACGGCAATGCTCGGTGAGGTGGCCGTGATCCTCGTGATATGTGCAGAAAAGCTTGGAGTCTCTCATATTGGGGGGAGAAGTGATCGGTTGTGGTCGGGAGTACCAACTTTCCCTGTATATATCCTTTAGGATATCTTCAGCGGACATGTTGAAAGTGTATCGTAGTTCGACCGGTTCGAAGATATTTTGGCATTCCCTCTCTTGGAACCGAGCTTGTTGGAGCGGTTTGGGGGGCATTGGATAAGTGAGCTGGAGCGGTTTATGTTCGTTGATCGGTGTTGGGTATGCGATCTAGAGCGGTTTGGGCTCAGGTTCTCGTTGTCGCTCTACCCTCCTATGGACCTCGGGACCTTTGTCCTTCCTGGTCGGTTTGAATGCTTCTTCCTGGTTGTTCCTGGATCTTTTGCGACCCACTTGTGCCTCCCGAACCGTTTCTCTTCTTGGTAGGGTTCGGTTGAGGAAACGAATTTCATCATTTTTATCAGTGAGGTGGGTACAGTAGGCCAGCAGAGAATCCGTGGTCGGAAAGTCTTTGCCTATGAACTTCCTTCTCGCCCAATAGCCATTAGGGATGGAGTTGATAAAGTTCTGGATGGCTATATTATTGGCGTATTGTGGAATCTGGTTTGCTACGTCGATGAAACGTATGCAATAGTCGTTGAGACTCTCATTCGGCATCATCGTCATTTTCAGAAGGGTTTCGATGCTAACCTTCTTTTTCCTATGGGCAGCATATCGGGTGGAGTACGCTCTTAGCAGCTCCGCCCAGTCTCTTATGGAGCCCCGTGGTAAGTTGTGATACCACGACGAAGCCTCTTGGCCCAAGCTGTTTTTGAAAAATTTGCACATGAGTGCCTGGTCATCACTCCACAATTCCATCTTCGTCTTGTAGTGCCTTAGATGGTCGATAGGACAGCTCCTTCCATCATAAAGCCTGAACTCAGGGATGACGAACCCCGCCGGATTGCGATATCTCATGATTTGTTCGGCGCATGGGGTTTCTTGGCATACGTTCCATGCCTGTTGGAATGCGTCATCCGAGGCTTGGTAGGGGGGTATCCCCCCTGATGGGGTGGTGGGCCGTATCCTTTCTTGGTCATGTGTTCGGGATATCTATCGTCCTTCGTGTGGGTGTCGAGGACACGTTCCCTATGAGTGTTTGGGTGGACGATTATCGGAGGGATCATCTCTGGGACATTGCCCCCTTGATGGGGCACTCTTGTATCGGTTCGTCGCCCTGCTGCTTCCAGGGCGGCCCTGTAAGCTGAATCTTCCGCTTCACGGCGTAGATCTTTGTCTGTATTGGCGAGTTGGGTAATTGGCAATGCGATGCCGGCTGCTGTCATGGCCGTCATGCATGCCGCCAGTTGAGCTTGTAGCTGGGCGTAGTTCCTTTCATCGGCTAATGGAACGTGTTGTACTTCCACCGTGGGTGGTGTAATTATCCTCGGCGGATGAGTCGGTAGTCGGGACAACTGTTCAAGTACATGATCCCCGGGCATACCATATCGGTGATCTTCGTTCGTTTGTAAACGAGCGCCGGAGTTGACCGAGGCTGTTGGCAAAGGGACTCTTGAGCTCGGCCCTGCTTGGGATCCGGGTAGGCGTCTTCGTGCACGCCTTAATACGGGCATGACTTGTTCGTCATCCGAGGACGAGGAGGGTTCGTCAACAATCCCTTCAAGTTGTTGGGGTTGTTCTTGGTTGACATAGGAGGTTGTTGGTTGGTTTCCGGACTGGATAGCGTCATATCTGTCACGGATGGCGAGTAGATCGTCGAGGTCTTGTTGGCTGATTTGCGCGTTTTGGTTATTGGTTTCTACTATCTCGGGATGGGTTTCTTCTACATTGGTCACCATTGTCGCTCGTCTGGTAGAGTATTGGTATTCGAATTCTAAACTAGTTGGGGACTAGATGATTCCCACAGACGGCGCCATTTGATAAAGCCATAACTTTGGTCGGTCGCGTTAGGCTTTTCAACAATAATATAATGGTAAATTAAATGTAAATAATGAACACTTCTTGGTCTTTATTATTGATCGGATTATTACACTTGCTCGGATTATTACTTATTTATTACAGTTGTGCTCGATTTGACTATTTAATCTCTTATCTTGGTCGATCTCTTTTTTCTTCGATACTCGGCTCTTTCACTGTTCGGTTTCCTTCTTAATGGCTAGGCTTTGACTGGTTTCTCTCTTTTCTCAACTTCTCTCTATAATTTTTGAATAGATTTTCTCGGGGGCGCTTCTAGGAGCGGTAGTTGGCTATTTATAGGCAACTACGCCTCCTTGGATGTTGACAAGTGTCTCCATCTTAGGGTTTTTTTTAGATATGGGTCCCTAGTTAAGTGGGCTTGGGCTTTCATTAATATCTACCTCAATTTTCTAGGAAAGACATGTGATGACCCATCAAGCCTTGGATACTCATTTATGAAGTGTGGATCGATTACTACCCGAATAGAACATTCGGGTCCAATTTTTATGTTCTATCAATAGGTGTTATTTGTAAACTTACCCATACTAGGCGCGATTTATTTGCGTTTAATTAATTCTATGAGAACCATTTAGTCTCATTGCTTCGACATTTCATTACAAAAGGCCAGCAAAATATATAAATATCATATCAATTTTCTTGAGTCCAACCAACTAGTTTTTGATAATTAACCTTATCATACCCTATAAACCAACCATTTTCGTCTACTTTAAAGTACACGTTGTACTCTCCTCCAGTTAGACTTGCCTTCTTAATATCTCTCTCTGGAGTATACCCTTGAAAAGAAGCAGATAACCAACGATGATCAAACGTAAATGTTTCGGAAGAGCAGTTATAACTGCTTGCGTAATACATAGGCCTCCAAGTGTAGTCTACACCATGATCTAGCGAGTCGTATATGTGTACGCCATGACCATCACAGTTAAAATCTATCTTTTCGCCCATTTTGCTAGTGAATGAGATCTTAACCGGGGGATCAGTGATGATACAGTCGTTTTCGGTGAAGAGAGACAACAAAACAAGAAAACAAGAGATAGAATGAGAGGAATGAAATTTCTCCTCATGGCCATTTTTTATTATTATGAGGGAACGTTTTAGTAAGTTGAGATATTGTATTTGATGATACTATTGTTGTCTATTTATACAGTACATAATAATGAGTAATGACTCATAAGTCATAACTAATAGTTGACGGGTTTTCCCTTATAATTGAACATTTTCTCTTTATTTTGTTGTTTTTCTTATTAAGTCAAATATAATATCTCAAGCAGATTACAAAAGTTAATGAATTTCGATGAAAAGTTAAAATTCTCTTATAAATTTCAGTCAAAAGTCAAATTAAGATTCTTTATCTTTTAATTTGACTATCACCTACTCTATTATTTAAAAGAAGTGAATTTTATGATATGAAATACCATTAGACATCAAATCCCAATAAAACACATCATTTGCAATACCACCTATATATATGGGGTAATTTTAGACTTTTAGTGAAGGTCGGATTAAACTAAAATATCCATAAAACCATTGAACCAATTAATCTCCATGTATAAATATTTGATAGGTATTATGTTTTAACTATTCAAGTTGTAACTGACTTTTAAAAAGTCAGTTGTAACTGAAACGCGTAACTGCAATCTGAACATTAGACAAACGTATTTATTTCAAAAGTTATATTACTTACGGTCCTAATTCGGGACAATTATAAATAATAATAAACGCTCCATTATCATATTCCGTAAATTTTTATGATCTCGTTAGTAATAAATTCAGATAGTTATAGTAATAACTAATAAATAATATTCCATGAGAAAATATATATTGTTACATTCAATTTAGTATAACGTAAAATACTTAATTATGTAAGATTACTTGCGACATGACTTAATTTTTTTTATAATTGGATTTTTTTTGGTTGATAAGAGAATTCGAGCTCTTCCACGAATAAAGTACAACTGGAACTATAAACACCCCACTTTAGTGAAAACAAAAACAGTACTGAAAACATACATGAATAATTAAGCACAGTCTTAATCCGATAAATTTTTCATTATAAATCTCTTATTACTTTTCACTTAAGATCCATTAAAATAAATTCAATAAACTGACAAAATACCATTGGAAGTTATCCTTGTTTCACCGGCTTTATACCGGCCATGGGACTACTTCTAAGGCAGTACTACGGTCGTTGTCCCATGATTTGTACAATCCAGTTGCATTTATATACCAGTATATGACATGTTGTGCACCATCTTTTTGATGTACATAAGCGTTAAAAGTGACCTCTCTGTATTTCCACGACGCTGTACAAATGCAATCGATATAAGCATTAGCCAATACAAAACGAGACATCTCTCCTGGGGTAAGATAGCCTTCGAATCGGGTTTTGTATAGGGTACTACCGCCCTGTTCGCATTTCACCCCCACCATATATGGCTTTAAGTCGCTGTAGAGTTCAACATTGGGTAAGTGTTGAGCGTGAATAAGTATGCAAAAAATTAGGAAAAGGATAAATGAGAAGAGAGTGGTGTTGTTGGTTATAGCCATTCTTAAGGAAATGGACATATAAATTGTGATTTGGTCTTTCTCTATGAGACCTTATTTATATGCAGAGTGAGATAATGACTTGAGAACAGGTCAACAAAGTATATTAATGGAATTATTAGAAATGATAAGATACTTATTTTGTAGCTCAGTCTTAATGTATTTTCGACATAATTAGAAGTAATTTTCGGACGATATATAATGTGTACATGTACCATATTTTGTAATTAATTAATGACTTAATTTTAAATTTTAGAATATATATATATATATATATATATATGTGTGTATATATATATATATATATATATATATGTGTGTATATGTACCATAGGGTCCATAACATACAAAATTTAAAGGAATGAGGAAATAATGTTTTGTGATTACAAAAAAAAATGTTTTGTGATTTGATTAAGGAAATAAATTAATCTCTCCTAATTAGTTACTATTTTCTACTTCCATATAGTTTAATGCATGCATGCCCCCCTCACTTTTTTTTTATAGCATGCATGCATCTCATTTTTTTTTTATAGCATGAATGCACCTCACTTTTTTTTACTGTATAAGATTTTATACAAATTAAACTCACAACATGCTACTAGAGAATATTGTGTGTATTCTCGTATAGTAAAATAGTATTATCTTTAGAACTAACTTTTTAACTATGTATTTAATCATTTATAGAGAAATTAAATTACTAAAATTCATGGGATATGAAAACTCGTTATTGAATGTTTATAATATTATTCAAGTTAGTGTAATACTTAACTAACCCTTGTATCCCAAATTAACGTTGTTGAACATTTTAAGAGGAAAAAAACCCCGATGTTAACATGATTTAGACTTTAACCAAATTGAATATATATATATATATATATATATATATATTTTTAATTAAACAAGCACTCTATTATATAATTTGGGACCTAACTCAGTTTACATCAATAAATTGAATAAACACTACAAAAAAAAACTCAAATAACGACGGGATTAGTGACGGTATTTTTTGTTACGAGCTTATTAGTGACGGTTTTTGTGACGGTTTTGTGACAGTTTAGTTAATTTGCGACAGATTTGTGACAACTTTTTAAATTAGTGACAGGCTTGTGACAGCTTTTTAAATTAGTGACAAGCTTGTGACAGTTTTTGACTCTCATTAAATCAGATATTATTTTGCAGCGAAAATATGATCTATTACAACTTGAAAACTTACCTATTACATATAGGATTACAAACTGACACATGCTCTTAGACAAAAGATACAAACTGAAGTACAAAAGAGTTACAACTGAGTGAAAAACAACTTGAAATACGACCATTCCTATAGAGAATAGAAGAACACAAGATTTGGACTGAGCAAACCAGAGGGTTACTTTTATCCAAATCTTCATAAAAAAGCACACAAGCTAATAGACAATTAAAACTAAAACCAAGATTATAGCTCCACCCAGAATAATGACTTGAGAACCGGTCAAGAAAGTATATTAATGGAATTATTATAATTGATAAGATATTTATTTTGTAGCTCAGTCTTAATGTATTTTTGACATATTTAGAAGTAATTTTCGGACGATATATAATGTGTACATGTACCATGTCTTGTAATTAGTTAATATCTTAATTTTAAAACTTAGAACTACTTGGTGCATGCATATATATTAACTAGTAAAAGTTACCCACGCGTTGCGTGTGATACGCGTAATCACATAAACCTCGTAATATATTTTATTTTTAACATAAAATATATATTATGTAAAATATAGTTACGGAGGTTAAAACGAATTGTTAATTAATTTAGGGTACATCCGTAATTAGTAAAATATATTGAGGACAAATAATTAATTAATTATATTATGTATATTGGTAATTAGTAAAAAAGAGTGGGGGCATTTTTGGAAAAAATGACCAAAATTTGGCAGCCTCATTTTTTCTTGGGTTGGCTTATATTAATAAGATATATGTACCATAGGTCCATAACATACAAATTAATTATAAAGGAATGTGGAAATAATTTTTTGTGATCTGATTAAGGAAATAAATTGATCTTTCCTAATTAGTTATTATTTTCTACTTCGAGATGCATGCCCCTCATTATAAAAAAAACAAAAAACGAGAAGCAAGCATGCATGAAACTATGATAGTGCCAAAAACATACATTTGATGAAACATAATTACCAAAACATATAACTCCAAACATTTCTTTCCAAAATATACAACTAACTAACAAATTAGAGGGAAAAGTTCAAAAAAATAATAATAATTAATTAATTAATTAATTTTTTTATAAATTTCTTATAAATTTTTGATTTTTGATTTTTTTATAAATTTTTTTGATTTTTTTATAAATTTTTTTTGATTTTTTCCCTCTTATTTGTTAGTTAGTTGTACTTTTTGGGAAGAAAGATTTGAGATTGTATGTTTTGGTAATTAAATTTGTAAAGTTTTATGTATCGGTAATTTTCAAGATTTTATACAAATTAAACTCACAACCTGCTACCGGAGAATATTGTGTGTATTCTCGTATAATAAAATATTATCTTTAGTAGTGTGGGTAAAAAATCCGTAAACCTAACCCGTAACCAACCCATGCGGATTAGTGCGGGTTGAGTATACAAAAAAATTCAATCCGTTATATATTTTGCGGTTTGAGTTAGGGTTGAGATTTTCAAACCGCGAATTAATCCATCACAGCCGGTTTCAATCCGCAATATATTTATATTTATATAAATCTATATGATTATATATAAATTGTGTTTATTTTACGATATACGTCTCCCATTCTCGTTATATTTTAGTTTTCTTGTTTTTTCGCAAATGTTCTAAACGTATTTTGATTGGTTTTAATTTATATTTCTCTTTGAAAGTAATAATTTATTTAAAATTTAGACTGTTTATGCAAACTATGAAAAATAAAGTATGAACAAAATTTTATTTAAGAAACTAGCTCATGCAGCTATAGTTTTCCAAAACAATTGTCAAAATTTTATCAATGTATTGATCTCTATTAATCGGCTCATCTAAATGATCTTTATATTTATTTTTTTCCTGTCTCGTTCATTTAAACATGAACAAATTAACATACTTCATGAACGAACACGAGATTTTTCATGATCAGACACTTCGATTCATTTGTAGTTCTTACATGGTATTGCTTGAACCTATTTGGCGACATCGAACGGAATATTCAGCTTATAGCTATATAGTCAATGCGAAGTTTCGCCTAGGTGGCTCCGGTTGTCTCTGTGCTTCTTATTATACTCCGTAAAATACTAAAATCGTTGAGATTTAGTCTTTTTGTGGTCTATATATACTCTATATAGTACCAGGGTTAAGCGATAATACGATATCTAAGTACGTACTTCTCATGATTTATATATTTTCAGTAAGAAGAAAGAATAATCGTATTAGTGTTTCGTTATAATTAAAAAAAATACATGAACTAGAACACATACCCAGGTATCCCATAAACGCAAAACACAGAAAGGGAGAAACGGGACTATATAAGCCAAGAAACACAATAGTTAAATATCAATTGCAGTGTAGCACTGTCTTTCTTTCTTTTTTTCATGATCAGTTATTCCGTCGAAACAAAACCTTTAATTTAGAACAGCATAACACATACGAAAAACAACCTTTGCATCGATTTAATTCAAATTCCATATGGCACGTTGGGTAAACGTCTGTCTATTGTCTAATGATTCATACCATCCACTTATATCTGTGAACCAATATATTTTAATTTCCCGGGCCTCTCTATCGGGTCTATAAGCGTCAAAGGTAGAGGTCGAGTTCCCCCAAGTTGCTCTACATGTGTAGAGTTTATCATAATAAAGTGCGGGAAAACTGTACTCATTACCGGGGATGAGTTCGCTTCTATAAACGATAAAGTTATTTTTGTGGCAGGTAATGCTTACAACCGGAGGTGCTTTTGCAAAGTTGCTGCTGACGATAATCATTGTTATCGGTTGAGCATTGAGAAATGTACAAAGAAAAGCCAGGGAGAGGACAGAGATGAAAGTGGTGTTGGATGAAGCCATTGTTTTTTTAATAAGAAAAATATTTGCGGTTTGATATGCATTTGAACTTTATCTATGATGCATAATATATAAACAAGGCGATATATTGTTTCTTAAAATGATTAGGAAACTAAATCTCTTTCAATTCATATTTCCTGTTCCAATATACTTCTTACCTTTTTCTTCAAATTTCCATATTAGTATTTCTTTGTGAAACTCTATATATTCCTTGAATTTGTAATAACTTGTAAGATCGATTTTGTTTACTTTTTTTTCAAAACCAATACTACATAAAAGGAAAGGAACCAGATGATGAACCAGGTGGAGACATGCTTGACAAGTTGATTCCGTTTCCTTGTAACAAATATTGTCCGTCCTTCGATGATTCGATCTTCGAAACAAATAAAGATTTAACAAATGGAAAAATATATTCACACAACTTTACCACTCCCTTACACACTCCCTTACATGTATTGCACACTCCCTTACATGTATAATAATATATTTTTGTTAAAAAATACATTTTTATCCCTCCAAATATACATGTATGAAGTGTGTGAGTTATATATATATATATATATATATATATATATATATTAGTAATACCAGATTTAATAAAAAAAATTTTAATTAATATTTAAATTTAGGGTACTCTCAACTAGGGTTATCCTATATTTTTATTTGAGTTTTTAGTAGGTTGAGTTTTTATTATGTTGAATATTTATATTTTGGTTTATCAAATTATAGATTGTGTTTTATGTACATTTGGAGTCATTTGGAGGGATACATATGACTTTCATTAATTAGGGAGTGTGGAAGTTGTGTGCAAGTTGTGTGCCTAGCATCACCCTTAACAAATAGGGTTTTCTAATATTATATTCGAGGAATATGAAAACTCTATATTGAATGTTTGAAATATTATTTAAGTTGGTGTAATTCCAACAGTAATCAAAATTAACCTTGTTGAACATTTTAAGAGGAAAGTAAAAAATCGATGTCAAGATAATTTAAACTTTAACCAAATTGAATATATTTAAATAATGTTTAGATATTAATACAACTAGTATATTAACAAACGGGTCCCCATTTTGTGCAGTCAATGTGTTTGACTGCACATTGTACTGTTAATTCATGGACCGTTTAATCACTTTATATTAGATCTGAACCGTACAATCTAAAACACTATTAAAAAAAAACCCTTAAATTACTATTCTATCCTTAAATCTAACGGTTTAAATCTAAAGTAAATGATCCAACGGTCCTCTATTTAACGGTACAATGTGCCGTTCAACAGTGAACGACACAAAAGAAAAACCTTAACGAACCTCGTATTGGGGTAAAAAATATTTTGAAATGTTGTCAAGTTATTATTAGCAAAATTATATTTCATAATAATTTGACATTATTTCAAAATAATTTTAGAATATTATTTTGGTAAATGCAATTAATATGGTTATTCAAGAAAAAGACCGGGAACACGAAGATTAACCAATTAAAATGTTGATAAGTCATACGAGTACTTTTAGTACTTTTTTCAAGAGTAAAGTTAATTAAGCATGTCGATTAAGATATTGTTGTGATGTTTTTAATTTGTTTAAACATGTCAATGGGCCATTGAGTGTGGAGTTTGACAGAGTGGAAAAATCGTTGATAATATTTTTTCAGAAATACGCTTTCTGGTATTTGAGACGATGAGTAGAGTCGGTCTACATAGTAGCTGATTAACTAATTTGATATTTATGAAATGACTAGGTTGGAATTTAGTTTTGTTACAAAATGTAGGGGAAAAAATAAATTTATTATCCCAAACTATAGTACGGTTAACGATTTGGGTACCCATCTTTCAAATTTTTCAATTTAGGTACCAACCTATCGGCTTTTAACGATTTGGGTATCACCGTCTTAATAAATCACGAAATTATGTCACGTGACATTTGACAAACATTAATTTGATATGCTAATTTGACAATTTTGCATAAAAATATGTCATCCTATAAAAATATTTTCCCCAATTTCACAAATAACAAAAATTTGGATTATATGCTAAATTTGGATTATATGCTAAAAAAAATTCTAGGATGACATATTTTTGTGCAAAATTGTCAAATTAGCATATCAAATTAATGTTTGTCAAATGTCACGTGACATAATTTCGTGATTTATTAATACGGTGGTACCCAAATCGTTAAAAGCCGATAGGTTGGTACCTAAATTGGAAAATTTGAAATGTGGGTACCCAAATCGTTAAAAGCCGATAGGTTGATGTACTAAACAACCCCGTAAATGTAGTGTGATGGATTCTAACCAATGTATTTCAATGAGCGAATCGGAGTATGGTATTTTTCTGGGATATGCTTCGTGTTATCTCACGAGATGGGAAGGGTTCATCTGCTGTATTCCAGTTACTTTTCTGGAGTTTGTACCCGGTTATCTCTTTAACGTGATCACTTATTCATGAGTACCGTGTGGATTTTTGGTTCTAAACTTTTATTTTGCACCTATGATTAGTAATTTATTTCCTAGTTTCTACCTTATTTGTATTGATTAATCGCACGGCTGTTTAGTTACAACTCTGCTTTTAGGCCTCGTTTGGTTATGGTATTAGTAGTGATGGGACTAGCAATACCTTCGGATTATGACGGGATAACAAATGAAATTGCTATTAACAGTACATACATGAAATATCAATGAAGTGTTCGTTTGTTTTTTTATTAAGGTTGTACTATTTTTCAAATTTACATTTATATCTATAATAAATAAACTTGCAAAATACATATACATATGATTTTAATATATATATACTACACTTATTTACTCCAAATAGCTTCATTTTTCAATACCACACCCCTCCTATTACTCCAAATACCCCAATTTATCATCATTTCTAATCACATGTTAGTAGCAATACCGTCTCAATTTTTCGTACCAAACACGATATTTGTGGGCTCGACAGTATTTCTAATACACAATATCATAATATCACCATAATCTCATCGTCCAGACGAGGCCTGAGTGTCTTCCTGTGCTACCTTCCTATTAGGCAGTCATTAGTCTAGTTTGTCCAGCCTCTTTATACTTTTTATATATGATATCTCCTCATTCTTGCCCGTAAAAAAAACAAGGTCTCATATTTTATTATGTTATTTTTAATCTGCTTGTTAATTGAAAGCTACTAGCCGAATGGACTATTAATTAAGAAGAGTGGGATTACAATTTTCTAGATTTTAATATTCAAATTTAGAATCTAGGGTATGGGAAAAGATGAGGCGATCATCACCCTGATGATCCCCTCATATTAAGAAAAACTTAATCCAAATTTTACCATCTATTTTTAGAATATTATAGATTTTGATATTTCAGCACTCCACATAACTTATAAAGAAGAAAAAATCATGGATTTGAACACCTCTATTATATACGTATCATGAGTCGGCCATGGATTGCCACCATGCATAGACTTACTAATCAATGATTTAATAAAGTAATAAGTTCCTGACATAGTTAAAACACAAAGAATGACAGGAATAAGCTCAAGGAAAATGAAGCACAATATATAGTTATGATCAATAGTACCATGGTATTTCATTATATTTTCTTCAATGAATATTACGTCGAAACAAATCTCTAGATGAACATAACTGAAAAACAACTTTTTTCATCTACTTAATTATTCAAATTCCATATGGCACGTTGGGTAAAATGTTTGTCGTCTAAAGATTCATACCATCCACTGATATCTGTGTACCAGTATAGTTTAGTTTCGCGGGCATCTCTATCGGGTCTATAAATGTCAAAAACAGAGGTAGCAGTCCCCCAAGTTGCTCTACATGTGTAAACTGTATCAGTATAACTTATAAGAAAACTGTACTCAATACCGGGGATGAGCTGTTTCTATAAACGATAAACTGATTTTCGTTGCAGGTAATGCTTACTTGCGGAGGTGCGTTTGCAAAGTGGCTTCTGATTATTATCTTAGTTAGCGGTTGGGCACTGAGAAGTGTACAAAAAAAAGCTAGAGATAGGAGCAGAGATATGAGTAGGGCTGTAAATGAAACGAAACGAACCGAACAACCCTCTGTTCATGTTCAGTTCATGAACTAAAAATCTTGTTCATGTTCGGTTCATGTTCATTTAAATACGAACGAACATTTGACGAATATGAACCGAACATTTGACGAGCCGAACACGAGTTGTTCGTGAACATCTAATTTATTCCAAAACATTTAATAATTGAAAAAAATATATATTTTTCTTTCTTTTTAAAATATATTTTTCTTTTATCATATATTACTATATTGTTAACTAGAATAAACTACTTCACATATAATTTAAGTTTATATATTGTATAAATTCTTTTTTACATACGTATGATTACTTTAACGAGTTGAATACTTAACGATAAAATCGGTGACTGTATTTATAGTATGATGATATAAATTAACATAATAAGTTCAAAATAATACAAACATATCATTTATATTATTATAGCATAAATAAGTTTATTAATTGTTTAGTGATATTAATTTTTGTTACATCTTTAATAGATTTATTTATTTTATTTTATCAAACTTTATATATAGTTACACGAACACGAGTTTAGACGAACCGAACAGAGGGTTGTTCATGTTCAGTTCACTTAATAGACGAACACTGTATTCTTGTTCATTATCATGTTCATTTATAAATGAACGAACATGAACCGAGCATTAGCCGAGCCGAACACGAACAATTTCACGAACAGCTCATCTCATTTACAGCCCTAGATAGGAGAGTGGTGGTCGTGGCCATTTTTTTTTAGAACAAGAAAAATATATGAGGTTTGGTATATGGATACAATCAACTTGTATGATGTATAATATATATAGGGAAAGAGAGAGATATGATAAAGGAAATATATATATTGAACTATCTTGGTTTCTGATCCTCTCTTTTGATTCAGATTGTTGCCATGCATCTTTCCTTTTTCATCTTTTTTTTTTCTTTGAAGATTTATCTTTCCCTTTTTATCTCATTTCCATAATACAATGGGAGAGTTATAAATAGTTCCATACCAATTAATTTAATTACAAAAAGTTTACATATGTGTATTTCTTTACACTTATATACATATGTCATAAAAAAATATACAAAATATATATAAATATATATATCGAAAAAATTGAAAAAATAAAATAGAAATTTTTATAGATAGTATCTAACAGGATTAAGCATGATTAGACATAAAAGATTGGACATGATTGGACAGAATTAGACAGGATCAAACATGATTAGACATACAAGATTGAACATAATTAAACATAATCAGACATGATCACACATATTTTTTTGTATAAAAAAATGTGTTTTTTAAAATTTTGGATTTTTGGATTTTTTAATGACACGTAGCTATTTGTAAATAAGTTCACAAAATATATTTTTTTTTTGTAAAAGAATCATCAATTTCAAAACAAGCGAATTTTTTATAAATAAGTTTCTAAATATATACTAAATTGTCATCTTTCCTAATATAATTGATATTACCACTGATTTATATGATTCTTGATTTTTTTTTTTCTCCAACATTGGAGTACAAGAGTTATGTTTCTAGAATATTATTTGCAAACTGGTAATACGTTTATATTCTAACTGTTTTAGGAAACTAATTATTGCAGATATTGTTGTCCAAATCAATTGTCAAAATTTTAGCAATATATTGATCTCTATTGTAAATGTTTTATGAATTAATCGGCTCATTTAAATGATCCTTATTTCTAAAAAAATTCATGTCTCGTTCATTTAAACAAGATGTCAAGAACAAACATACCTCAAGAACGAACACGAGATTTTTCATGATCAGACACTTCGATTCATTTGCAGTTCCTACATGGTATTGCTTGAACCTATTTGGTGACATCGAATGGAATATTTAGCCTATAGCTAGTCAATGCGAGGTTTCACCTAGGTTGCTTCGGTTGTCTCTTTTCTTTTAATACTCCGTAAAATCTTTCAGATTTAGTCTTTCTGAGTTCTATTAGTACTTTATCTAAGCTCTTCTCTGATGATTTACGTATAATAATAATAGCATCAGTCTTTCATTATAATAATAATAAATAATAAATAAATAAATAAATAAATAAATAAAAGGGATGTGTTAGAACACATACCCAGGTATCCAACAAACGCAAAACACAAAAGGAGAGAACGGGGACCATATAAGCCAAGAAACAGAACAGTTAGATATCAATTGACGATTGTATTAATGTACCAGTATTTTTTTCTTTTTTTTCGTGATCAGTTATTCCGTCAAACAAAACCTTTAGAACAACATAACACATGCAAACGACAACACATTTGCAAATTTTAATCTAAATTCCATTCGGCTCGTTGGGTAAAATGTATATTGTCTACTGATTCATACCATCCACTTATATCTGTGAACCAATATAAATTAATTTCCCCAGCGTCTCTATCGGGTCTATAAGCGTCAAAGGTAGAGGTAGCAGGCCCAAAAGTTGCTGAACATGTGTAGACTCTATCAGTATAACTTGCGATAAAACTGTACTCATTATCTGGGACGAGTTCGTTTCTATAAACGATAAAGTTAGTTTGGTTGCAGGTAATGCTAGCATGCGGAGGTTCTCTTGGAAAGTTGCTGCTGATGATAATATTCGTGATCGGTTGACCATTGAAAAGTGTACAAAAAAAAGCTAGGGAGAGGAGGACAGAGATGAGAGTGGTGTTGAATGAAGCCATTGTTTTCTAAGGAAAATATTGCGGTTTGCTAGCATTTCATCATTATATAAGCTGCTAGGGGATATATTATTTCTTAAAAGGATTAGAAAACTATTTTAATTTTTTTAATTAATATTTCCTGATCCATATTTCTTACCCTATTGGCTATTATGCCTATTTCCCTTTTCTTCATATTTAATAAATTACCATATTAAACATTCTAAAACATAAACCAAACATGCTTAACCAATGCCAAGGCATTTTACCCATTGGTTATCAAACTATATACACGGGAAATCTGACTTATAATCATTTTTCTAAAGCAACAGTGAATATTCAGATGGATAGCTCTTTCAGTTTATCAAACTAAAGATGCAACAAATTCCCACAAGGCTGCAAAAAAGGAATCATTCAACATAATCTGGGCCAACTAATTTCCTAATCACATCTTGAAGGTTCGAATAATGACTTAACAACTTATCTCGAATCTCACCTGAGTCAAAGTTATTTCGCTGCAGCTCAGAGATGCCATCACCAATTGATTTTAAACCACTTTGTAGTAATCCAACCCCATGCATAATTTCCTCAGGAACCTTCCTCCGTTTACTAGATTGTTTTTCAGCATCAATCTCCATTATTTCATGTCCAATTTCATCGATATTTTTCTTCTGTTTGTCAGATGAATTTTCGACATCTATGTCCATGGCCTCGAATTTCATATTCCCTACTTCGATATTTTGATTTTTCTGAACCAATTCTTTTAGGATTCGACCTTCCTTTACAAGCAAGTGAAGTTGATCAGAGCTAGGCGTTGTAGTATTAAGAGCTCTATCTTTCTCCAAGAAAAGCTTCACCTCTCCCAAAAATCTTTCCATATTTGCCTCATTAGCCGAATCTAAATCATATGAAAGAGCTGCATCTTCTGGCACAAATCTCCATAGCTGATTGCAGCTGGTGCGCTCAGCAAAATATGCAAAAGCTGAAATTGCTAAATGAGCAAATGCCCAATTTTGCTCTTTCAATAACATGTGAAATAATTCCAAAACAGCCAAGCCTTTGGTATTACCCTCACTCATATCCAGTTCAATATGCCCAAGTCCAGCCATGAATCTGGCTAAATTTGGTTTACACTGATACAGTTTCGTATCTGCCACTGGGCACGAAATAAAAACCTTTTGAAGCTCTAAAATTGTTTCTTCCATCTCATTAGATGCATATAGATGCTTCATTTCGGCAATGATGCCTAATGTTTCACTTATGATTTTGCAAAGATGATCTTTTACTGAAATTTCAATTGCGTTTTTGTAGCTATTAATAACTTCAACAAGAAAACTCAGAATCTTCTTGTCCACATCTGACATGATGCCCTGACTAAGGGGAAAAAAACAAGGGATCTCATTTAGAATTGTTTTGGTATAGTCTGTAAAAGTATCATAAGCAGATCAGTCGCAACTATCCTACATTTTTTTAACAAAACTAACTCAAATACTAAAATACTAAAAAAATTAGTGTAATGACTGAAATAACAAGATGTTTAGTAAATAATTTAGGTAAAAATAAAAGGTTATAGATCCAGAAATGCGCTTGAGCAGAATTAAACATTCGGTCCTGAGTTGAGCACTTGAGCATATATCAAATACTCTGGGGCTTAAATTATTGAACGGAAACCTCATTACACAGCATTTGGAAGTGGCTTAGTGTCTTATTAACTTGGGGTCTTGTACCTCCTCACAAAAAAAAACTAAAAAGCTACATAATTCCATATTACACATGTATCATAAATGATTAATTTAGCATCGGTCATAGATTATGTGTACAGAACCCACTGAAAGTTGGTAATTACGTAACAAAAACCTTATTAGGTACAAATATATTCCAAAACACCTTCTCACACATGGCCTCAGCCTCTTTTTATTAAGAAATTATATTTAGTGCCTGCTAAACTTGAAATCTATTGTTTTGCATTTTTATATGGCAAGACAATGCATACGGCCAGCTCATCTAAAACCTTTAAAATAATAATGAGAGAGGTTGTAACATAAATGCTTTACCAGTTTCAGAAGCAAATATTGATATAGAATGAACTTTTACTTACTTAGATGGTACGACGGCAGAGAGAGCAAAAACTGAAGCCCCCAAAACAGCAGAATCATGTGCAGAGACGGAAGCATCCTTGAAACTCACCATAAACTCAAGAAAATCACTCAAAATCCTCCTTTTAGCAATACTCTTCATATTAACTGAAAGCAGGTCAATTGGAAATCCTTCCATAAGAAGGGCAATTAAAGCAACAGGCGGAAATTGAGAACCGTTACCATCAACTACTGTTGCATAGATTCGATCCACAGTGGGCTGCGAAACATGAAAGAGAAGCGTACATATTGATCTTGCAACTTTTCTCTGAGCACTAAGAGGAGACAGGATCGATTCTGAAGACGCTACAAATGTCAAAATTGAACAAAGCTTATCGATGATGTCATTTGCAATATCTTCCTCAGCATGTCGAACAAAAAAGCACCAAAGTTCCATGACAATTTCTTGACAGAGAAAGTGAGGATGGAAAATATTTTCTAAAAGAAATAAATTCATTTCCTTCCATGCTACACCGGAAGATACAGTTATCATGAAGGTTTTAAGTGCATGCAAAACGGAAATGAAAAAAGGCTGATAAACTAGTTCTTGGGTTTCACCAGAGCCACATGGTATTGGAAGTTCCATACAAAGAGATACAGAATATATCTCTTCATCTATTAATACCCCCAAAAGCCACCCAAGCTTTCTAGCCATTCCAAGTCTCACATCTTCGTCAAAATCAGGAGCACTCTTAAGGAGATTAAGAAATAAAGCAACACGGCCAAGCAATAACACCTTCGAACCTTGCATATTATCAGTCTTTACAGAGAATATTGTGTGCAGCTCTGTGTTCTTAGGATGATGAATTTGGTCATCATTGAACAACCAGTTCAGAATGAGGAACTTGTCTTCTTCTTTTAATTGAGCTGAATTTAATATGGAATTAAGTAAATGGAATGAAACTGGCTCCAAAAGCTCTACTAATATTTCACCAGCAACTCTCAGAAGTTCTTCTTCAATTAAAAAGAATTTAATCCTTGAGATTATCAGTACAGATAGCGTGAGGTCCTTGTACATTGAAAACGACTGACAGGGGTACTGTGAAGATATTCTGACTGCATTAATTAGATAAAACTTAATGGGAAGGAAAATCCGTTTAGCTTCTGCTGCAGTAACTTTCTCTGTTACAGCTGACCAATTTTCAGCAGCACATTTCAATGATCCATTCACTAACGACATTAGAGAGAGAATAATATCGGCTATATTTAGTTTTGTTGCTACAGCCTCTTTCCCAAGCTGTAATAAAGCAACTACACCTTTCCATGACGAGTTAAGAAGAGAGACGAAATTTCCACCATTATTAGCTGCAATTACCCCTATGTCACGAAATTGCTCGATAGTGCATTTAGTGATAGTAATGACATGATTGGCATTATCAACTTCTTCGCTATGCAAACTAGCTTTATCATTCTCAGTTACAACCTCAAGTGAATATGTATTTATATCATTGATGTAGACCCTGCATAGCCTTATGACAGCATCAATGACAACCTGTGCAACCTTCAGAACATCTGGGCCAAATGTTTGAAATCTCTGTCGAGAAAAAACATAAAAATGAACACCATAAACCGATTAAATCAGAGAATCTAATTTTTTTAGTCGTGAAAACTGTATAAAGCCCAAAAGATGCAAATTAACTGCACCAAGTCAAACCTATGTATATCATTTACTATGAAAATTATCATTTGACACCGTGATCACCCGAGCCCAGTCTTTTTTTACAACAAATTGGTTGAGAGCAACAGTACTCTTGTGCTTTTTTGGTTTCGTGTTGTTTACTGAATTATGAGACTCAGATAAATTCATAAAAATTTAACATCATAACGGACAGATATCTTTTTAAGTTATTATAATACATGTTTATGGTTTCATGTCATTCACAGAGTTACGAGTCTCAGATAATAATATCATATCATGATTTTGAGATAACTCCTTTAAGTTAATACGGAGTATAACACAAGTAGGAAATCGCTATGTGGATAATTAACATACAACTGATAATAGTTGTAAGGAAATTTGATCTTGTTAGTCGCGTTTAAGAAGACGATGATTTACCTTGATCTCAGATATTGATTCTTTCGTCAGATTTAGTTGTTCAAAGAAAAACTTCTCTGTTATAACTTTCATTTCCTTGTTATCTGAAACAGTATATCTTGTCAGGGCGGAAAAACAAGACGCTGAGTAGTGCAACACATCCAAAAGCAACTACAAAAGAAAAAACGAGAAAACAAATCATTGCCCTAACTTAAAGTTCTCATAATAATTGAAGATATTAAGTATAGAAGTTAAAGTCAGCACAGTCACAGACAAGCTAAAGCCTAGGTTTGGGACATCTAAAAACATGGAACATCATGCACGGTGGTTAAAGAATGTCCCAGTATGAAAACATGGCAGATATAAAGTTTCAATAAACGGTATGGTTATCATTCTAAGTTTCTAACAGTTCACGTGAACACAGTTTGCCTATGTGATAATAAGTTGGAATGTACAGATACCAGAAGATCACATAACTAAAGTCACAATAAATTGGAAACTACTCATTTTAATGTTTCTCTTCGATCTCCAAGATCAGAGACTTGTATGTATTTGACTTTTACTCTCATCTGAAGACACTTAGTGGTAGCACGAATAACCTTTTAAACAAATTCATCATACTATTAAAGCAAGACAAATGGGAAAAATAGTTTTCCTTTTAAAATCTGAATCTATTACTGTTTACACGGATGAACATGGGACATTTTTTGATTCAAAATCAATTTATACACTAAAGTGTGTCTGCCAAAAGAGTCTGATATAACATCGACTGAGAAATAAGTGTTCTCATGTGTTTCACTATATACCTGGAAAAAAAGGTTACAATGCTCTTCTTCTTGAGACTCCCCAGTTGACATGAGAGTCATCTTTAAATGCTTGATACACCATTTACTTGCCTATTGGAAAACATTAAATGCCGAGTTGGTATTGATAAGTTCGTTTGTTCAAAAAACTTTGAATCAACTCACTTAATCTCAACTTGAGAAGTAATTTTAATAAAATAGAGCGAGAAACCAAGTGAATGTACCTTGATTCCTATAGAAAGAAAGTGGCTTAAACATCCTGATACATCTGATTCTAGATTCTTCGTAGCTACACCCAAGATAGTTTTGTTCAAGATGCACTGGGAAATGTCCAAACACGTAAAATCTTCCCAGAACATCTAGAATTTTGTCAAGGAAGGGTATAGAATCAAGTATATGCAACATTGTAACCTGGCAGTGTAGGTAAGGGAGAGATTGCTAAAAGACATTTAAGTAGATATTTACGCAAGCCATACTCGTTTAAGGCTAAGGCCTATGAATAAAAAAGCACAAAAGTATCGTATGAATGATCGTTCCTCAACTTCTGCACTTCAGGAAATCAATACAAAATTAGCAGATCGCAGTTGGATTATATTTTTTTGGCAGAACCAATTAGTGGGGGTAAAAAAAACTTACTAATTCGCTATTTTTTTGACAAATAGAATGCAAATCTTCCAAGTTTAGAAAATAGTTTTTTTGGGGACCTCTGCAAGTTTTGATTCCAGAGAAGTGTGTTTCGTTTATCAATTTCCTCTTCAGTCTATGTGTGTTTACATATTTTACGAGATTCCACTTCTAGAGCCCTCATTTTATACCATCTCATCGTAATCCTCACAGTAAATCTGCTGATACTCTTTTTCGGAATTTGAAGAACGCAAACTATTAACATGAAAAAGTTAAGGCATTTATCGGTTATATATATTCCATAACATCAAGTAAAGCGGGTTACAAAGAGAAACATAGTGAAGACATCCTTCCACTCATGTATGACATGAACTTTTAAGATCAATTTTGAAGGTATTTGTAGTTTAAAGCAAACATGTACATAGCAACTAAGGGGAACCTAGAGCTTCACAACCACATAGTTACAAAAGTTCTACGGAAGCAGAGCTGCTAATCTATTTTTCTGTGTTTTTTTTTTGGTTAAACAAGTGCACAGGAAAATTATAAGGAAATAAAAGGGTCCATGTGGGAGGATACTGTAAGGGAAGCAATAAGAGAAGACAGCTCAGATTTCTCAAACGTATCCTCCGACTCTCTGAGCTTGGTAAGTAGTTCAATTCGGCTCTCAACAACCTGCAACAAGGAAAAATCTGTAAACCTGACAATAATATTACTTACAAAAGAAACCAAGCTTCACAAAGATAATTCCTAAATCACCAAAAGTGTCAATTTCACATGTAACTACTTAATAGACACGTCGTAATTTGGTCACAAAGAAGATCATAACTATATGTTCAACTCTCTGTTCCCCCTATTATTGTACCATTCATTTCCATTTCGAGTTAATCGCGAATTTAACTACAACACACATCCTTTCTTGCTCAAAGCTCAAAACACTAAAAACTTGACTCAATATTTTCTCCAATCTTTAACGCCCATAATTCAATTTTCCACAAAATCTAGCTCATGCCCAACAACTGAACCATCTATAACTAGCTGCAAACTCGGTAGATGTGAAACTGTAAATAATCACCATTGTGATTAATCGCCATAGAAATGTATAGATATAGAGAGAGAGAGAGAGAAGAAAATTATATGTATTATTAAAACTGTAAAACCGCCATCTACAGTGTTTTTAACAGACTCAACTTTCCTTGCTTACAAATAGGCCCCTAAAGTCTGTATAGTAACAGTCGTAGTTTCGAACTATTAAATCTTTAGTACACTGATATATCAGAAGTAGCATAATAAGTACAAAATCAAACTAATGAACTTTAACAAAATGCATAATATCACATCCACAATCGGTAATTGGTGACAAAAATAATAAAATCTTTAGGTATGAGGAATACTGTATGATATTTTACTTATTCTCTCATTCTATTGTGAATAAGTTAACTTAATTGTTGCATTTCTTCTGGCCAAACAAGTGCAAATATTAATCTACTGCAGATAGCTAAATATTATAAAACTGGATTAATATTTTTCCGTTTTCAAAAATCGAGACAGATATGTATATAGGTGGATTAAATCTGATATACTAGTTTTTTAATTGTAGATTGATATTTGCACTTGTTTGGCCTGAAAAAACGCAACAATTAAGTTAACTTATTCACAATAGAATTAGAGAATAAGTAATATCATACAATATTCCTCATACCTAAATATTTAGAAATTGGATTAATGTTTTGCAGTTTTGAAAAATAGAGACAGATGTATATATAGGTGGATTAAATCTGATATTGTTTTCAAATTTCCAAAAAAAGAAAAAATTGTGAGGAATTTCAAATTAAAGTGCTGATATTCAATTATGTATTATTAGGCGCCATATATTCAGTGTTACAGCTACGTATGAAATTCAATTTGTACAGCTTTCAGGTTTTAAAACCCTAAAAAAACTAATTACATTTCAATTGAACAAATCCATTAACAAATATGACGAGATTGAGATAATATACTATTCTAATGTACTCAAATAGGCAATTAGGATAATTAGAGAGAACAAGTAGGTAAAATAGGGTTAATTAGGATAATAAAAGGAAAAAAGTTTTTTTTTTTTAAAACTAAATTTTCGATTAAAAGAGTAGAAATTAGCTTACATCTGAAGAAGTAATAGCTTCTAATAAGCTCTGTAACTCCTCACTCGACGTCGTTTTCGCCATATCTCTCTCTATATATATATATATATATATTGTATTTGTGTGTGTGTATATATTTGTGTGTTAGTGTGTGTTTTTGTTGATTTCCCGCCAACAGTACAGTTTAGTGATAAAATTGGGCAAAATCCAAATAAGCCCATGAACTATTTGTGATTTGACCCCTAATCTATCCATATTTTTTTCAATTAACTCCCACGATCAGCGGAGTAACCGTCATTTGAATGTGAGTGGGGCTGAACTGCATGTTTTTTTTCTATTTAAAAATATGTTAAAAAGTTATAATAGTCAACTTTTCACCAAGTTATATCGAAAGGTTTCGAATATTTATAAATATGAGGTATTGTAGACTATTTTAGTTTGAATCTAGTTCTTCCCATGCCCACGATCACTAAAACGACATGTTTTATGTGCTTAGTAGTCCATTTTGGAAAAAAAATTCTTTAATTTGTTTGTTTACTTTGATATCATTGTGACTCAATAAAAAGAACATAGGGTTGGTAACGAGATTTTTAGTTTTTATCGAAAAAATGGTTTTTTGCTATAATGTTAATTTTTTGTATGCCATATTGAATGACTTTTTTCCGTTAGCACTTCTTTTAAATATGTAAATGTTTGTTTGACAATTTATAAAATAATCATATTAATAAATACAAAAAAAATATATATAACGTGAAATTTTACATATTTTTTTAACAAACACTTTATAAATAAAATCGAATATTGATTTAAGAAAAAAGTCGAAAAACAATTACGAATACATATGAAGAAAAAAAACGATAATCTGACTATACTAAGTTTAGTAAATTTGAATCCCCATATTGAAGTGAATGTCCACATATTGAAATAAATGTGAAGTGTTAAAAGTGAATGACACTCTTATTAAAGCCAATGCCACTAGTATCAAATTGAATGTCACGTATATATTGAATTGATTGATTATACTAAAGTGAATGACAACCATAACCATATTCAATGTGAATGTAAAAATATAGTAATAAGAATATAAAAAGTAGCTAGTATTTATTCGTGTAGAATTAGTAAAGAATGCAAACTGGGGGAAAAAATATAATTTCATATGTAAATTAACTTTAAACCATAAGACATATATAAGTAATACTCATTAAGTTTTACTAGATATGTGTGCTGATAAAAATATTTGCCCGTATAATTTATTAAAATAATAATAATTATTATTAAATAAAATGGTAGGATAGGTATCACTTATAACTTCTATATCGAAAGTAGAATCTAGCTTTTTACGATTTCGATTCTACGGATATCGGACCAGTCTTAGGGAGAAGAGCGGCTTTAACACCATTGCGATTTAACACACTCATCATAATATATAGCTTTACATCCTAATTTACCACCTTAATTTTGGATAAACGTTTAACTAACAAATCACAATTGCAATGGTAACTATCATACTTAATTATTAAAATTAAGGTATAAATTGATTGAAATTATTTCTCTCCAAAATCACATTATTTCGAATTTTATACATTAAATGCAAACATAACATTTTACTTTAAAGTTTTAAACTTTGTGGAAATTAATTTGTAGGAAAAAAACTAGCTCAGCATTATCAAGGTTGTATCAAAATAATTAATGCAAAATATAGAAATGACCATACTTGATGACTAAAATGTTACAGATTTAATGTAATTAAGCCTACATCAATTTATTTCCATAACTATAAAATCAAAAAAGAATTGTATCAAATGTAATGCTCTTTAGCTTTTCCTTGTTTCGAACTTTTCCCTATTTTGAATTCATCCATATTCCTGATGTGTGTAATTATAATTTAGGACTATTATATCTTCCTTATCTCTATTAGCTTATTGATCTAATTAGCATACATATTCATGAATCATTTATAATAACTTTAAATCCTAATTTGCCACCTTAATTAATTTTGGATAAACGTTCATGAATCATCAAAGCAACTAATTCACTCACAATAATTTTGAAGAAAGTACCTTTGTAAACAGAGACATTATTAAGCAATAGTCTAATTAAGTCCATTTACAAAAGCAATTAATTATATTTTGACAAAAATAATAATACTATAGCAAAATTATTTCGATATAAATACCATTGAAAAGAGGGATTTTGTTAAGCAAAACTGTAAAGACACAATATGAGTCCCCTCACTCGTGCTCATGTTATTTTGTGCTTTTTTCTAATCTATAATACGATGTTTTCGGAACAGGTATTCTTAGGACGTGTAAAGGTTCGTTTATACAGTGAACTCCCAACGTCGATGAGGCATCGTTGTCAAACCAGAGGTAAGGATTACGGTACGCAAACACTCATGCCAGGAGAGTGGTACAATATTGAATTTGCAATTAACATATTAGGGACTTCTCTCTATTTTTGCCATTTTTACTGGAACAACATGCAGCAAAACTTTAATATTTTCGACAAAGACCTGCAAGATTCGTGCAAATTGACCAGTGCGTTCAGGGAACATTGCTTTTGGAAGATCAAACCTGATGGTTTCGAGTTCAGTGGAAATGGAAAACCGGGGACATGGGAACGCTTTTACAATTGGACCAAATAGTACCAATTAATTAGTAGTTATTGTACGAAGATGTATCAGATACATCGAGAGATCGATTATGTGTTTGTAATGATAACTATTTAATAAAAAGATTATCCGTTATCTTCTATATATACAACAGTAATGCTATACTAATTAGTATCTATATACGCCAAACATATTAATTAAGGTATAATGTGTATGTATGATCATGACTCACGACTACTACCCTGTATAAACAGTATAATGGATGTATAAAACATATATATAGCATTAGCAGGCGAAAATATCAACAGTGCGTGATTATATATATAATTAGAAGTAGTATTTTATTATGAAAATATCAACAGGGCTGTAAATAAGACACTAAATATAGTTTTGTTTTCTGTTTCTACCAAAAAAAATAATTACATGCCCCAGCTTTGCCACCTAGCAAATGACGTCTCCGGCGACATGGACCGTGGTGGCGAGGAAGTGCGTCGATTTGATGATGGCGACGATGTGGTGGTCAAATCCTCTCCATTACCGCTCCTCTGCTAGTTTGAACTTTATTTCTCTCCATTTTACTCTCTCCACATTCACGTCCGGATTTCCTAGAGTTTATTAGTATATTAAAATTACCCTTAATATTTCAAGAAATCCAAATTTAATCTGAAAATGTTTTAAGTTTGTTTCATTTTAATATAAGTAAAATCATTCATAAAACTTGAACAATAATATGAGATGCTAAAAAAATTATTTCATATAGGGCCATAGGGGAATCAAGGTTTTCGAATAGTCAACCGATCGCGATTACAAGTTTTTTTTTAAGCCGGCTCGGGATAAATTGTAAATATAATCTTATTCTTTTTAATATCTGCGCTGCAACAATATATAGTAGCTATAGCATACACAAGAAGTCGGCTCAATTAAAATTCATTTTAGATGTTTTATTTATTTGGCCGTTTATTATCAAGCTTACACATGCATGCTAGTAATACTAATAACTAATAAGCGTATACTTAATTATGTGAAGCTGACAAAGAAAATTTAAGATTTGATAAGCAACATAACAAAATTAAGCATGCAATAATACTTCAAAACATAATAGAAAAGTACAAGTGACACCACCTTACAGAACATTCCCAGCACAACAAAAACATAAAAAAACGTACGTACGCCCCCTTCAACAACAATAAATAAAAGATAATGCACCACAAACCCTAACCCAAAATAACAACACAAAATATAAAAAACGTTACATGCATGCTTAAATAAATAAAATAAACCCTAGGGCAAAGCCTTCACACCAGGAGCTACTGTGCTACCACTAGCGGCACTAGCACCCAAAAACGGAATAAATCCGCTCACACCGCCCCAACCGCCAATGCCGGAAAAGAGCATACCGCACTTTTTGTCCTTCACTCCCTTGCCACCTGGTACCACCGTGTTTTTATCGGTAGGGCCCACGTTCACCGTGTTGGTGTCGTCGTGACCATTAGCTACCACACCACCCTCTTGTTTTGTAGGCATATCCCTAGCCTTGGCTTGGATTATGACTAATGCCAACACAAACACAACACACCACTTAATTGCCATCAGCTCTCTCTCTCTCTCTCTCTTTTTAACCCTTTTTTGTTATATAGGAAATGTTGTGAAAACTATGTATAGAAATGGAGGTATTTATAGGGTGGAAATGAGAAGGTCACAGTTGTGGATTAATTGAAGAAAATTTATTGAAGTGGTCTCGATAAGTAGTGGTAATGTATTTTTAATTTTTTTTTTATGTAAATATTTGGGGTTTGAATATTAAGGAGTCAGAGTTAGGTGAATAAAAAGATGTGAAGAGAGTAAGTAATGTCTGTCAAATTGTGCATTTAAGTGAAGAGGCCATGCAAAGGGTTGATGGTTTGGCTATGTTTGTGAGTGACTAGTGGAAAAAGATGAGTGGAACATTTGAGCTCGCAGCAATAATGAGTTGACTATAGAATGGTACTAAAATTTTGGGGAGAAATTAAAGTTTTGTCTTTTCATAACTGTAATTCATAGAAGTGTAATTTACTGTATATATATATGTGTGTGTGATATCTCTACACCAAGTGTACAAGCAGAGATTTAGAGGAAGGGCTTGTAAAATGTAAATCATAGTCCAGGAAAATCGTCATGCATGACTCGGTTAGTTGTTACAATTAGTTTGCCACAAGCAAATATGCTATGGCAATGACTTGTAAAATTCATTTATGTGAAACTTTGTTAATATATGCTAATGCCGAAAGAACTTAACTAAATTAAATACCGTCATTACGCATGGAAAAAAGGTTATAATTAATATTGTTATACAAATACGTAATATGTAATACGTGTGACCAACTTCTCGATTGAAATGTTCCCGTTTCACATGACTAGCATGGACGCACAAGGGTCGGGTTGAATCCTTGGGGTTTTGATGAAGACCGACCTCGGTGTTGATGGTATTTATTAAAAGGATATGTTTCCCATTATGATTATGGTCCGTTGCCTTATATTACGATGAACCGTGCGCTCTTATAAGCTCACGCTGATGGAATTGATACCGACATTTGGGCCTTTAGTGGACTTTTAAAAAAAAATTGTGGGAATTAATATATTATCAAATACTAAAATCATTATTGTACATTATTCATATACATAATACATTTATGTTATAACTAGCGTTGTTTTTTGAACTTCTGGTTATAATTTGTCCAAAATTAAAGATCAAATAAGTATTTCATGTAAAAACTTGAGACGAAATTATTAGTTGTGCAAACTATAAGGATCGTTGGTCTAAACAACACACCCATAACGCCATAATTCACCACATAAGTAACGTACAGTTTGTAATTCAAAAAAAAAAAAAGTAACGTATAATCTATATATATTAACACTCATAACCAGATTAATTACTAGGGTTTATAAAGTTTTCATCGGCCGGGTAATCTCTCTCTCTCTGCCACCCATGATTTTCCTTTTTCTATACGATATTTTTTATGGTAATTTTCTCATCTGATGATTTACGAGGGCCTATAAGATCCGAGTTATCATTCTATTATAATAAGCCAACCAAAGTCAAATGAGGCTGCCAAATTTAGCCACTTTTTTCCAAAAATACCCCTATATTTTTTTATTAATTACAATAATGTCATCCTTACATAAAAAAATAAATAAAAATAAAAATAAAATAACAACTAATAACACGACGTGTCCCTCTTTAACAACCAAACATTCTTTTAAGTCTTATACATTTTTTTTTATTATTCACGTATTTATATCATAACTACACTTATTTTTTATATTTTAATTGCATTGCGCGTCACACACGCAACGCGTGGAGCACGATTACTAGTATATTTATATTCGAGGACACCAAATGGTTTAGCTAATTTTGTTCTTATAATTATGTGTATACTGTTACAATTGAGTACTATAATAATCTAGAATTTCATGATGTCATTTTTTTCTGGGTCTATTTTTTTTTTGGGTGCGTGTTTTCGTTCAAAAATTTAGGAGTCCAGAAATCTTTTAATATGCGATCTTGATTAAAACATTAAATCGAAGTAGTAGCATGTGAAAATTAACAAAGACGGAACTTTTTGAAGAAAGATTTGGGGTCTCACTAATTTTGCTTATTATTATTAAAATAATGGCTACAGTACAAAGTTCGATGCTCTGAAAAAACTTCAAAAGTTAAGTAAAATATAATACAGTAGAAACTCGATAAATTAATACTCGATTATTTAATAAACTCTCTAAGATAATATTTTTGGCCGGTCCCGACTCGGGGATAGGGTGCTAAATTAATAATTCGCTAAAATTATAAGATAATACATTTTTGATAATTTATTTAGACCCCATATAAAATATAAATTAATAATTCCTTATATATAGCATATTACATGAATGATTTACGAAAGTTTCTTGAAAAATGACTCAATTGTCTTTTGTTTTTTGTTGAAATCAATTTCCCCTTCGATCTCGTCTCTAATTTTCCTTAGCATGGTAAGAACTTCTGGTGTTGTTTTCTCATAGCTCAACAAGAAATTGTTCAATGTGATTGCCGCTTTAAGTGGAAGGTTAAAAGGTGTTTGTAAACTAAGTATTTTACTATAAATTAATAAAATATTAATTAATATATAAATTAATAATTATTAATTTATCGATTAATTAATAACTCTTTTAATTAATAAATTTTGGTGGTCCCAAATGTATTATTTTATAGAGTTTCTAAGCCTAACTCATAACAATCTCTCCCCCAATGATAATCTACCCTGCAAATTGTTCAAAATACATCAAATAATGTAATATAATGATGTAAAAAGTCCCAACTATCGAAAAAGAAAAATAGGGACTGAAATATTGTCAATCACGTCAATCGAACATCAGATCAAAGTAGACATTTGCATTAGAGAACCCAACACAGACTTGATCAAAGAAAACTCCATCAGGGTGTCAGCACATTAATAATAATAAAACCGATCTAAACAGACCAATCATGTCATAAATTCCAAAAGGCAACCACTCCGTCCACAAATAGTCCATATTAACCAACCGACTGAAACAGGACAACCTCCGTCAATATTCATAAATTAAATAGTCGAGACAAAACCATATCATATAAAACGCCATAACGAGTATAATAAACTAAATACACGAATCTTATGCACATACAAAACAGACCTGCTCGGTATAAACAAATTTTGCAAAGTCATATCAAGGACTACGATACAGTCGATCTAAACATATATACACCTCTTTACTGGATACAACAAAGTGACAAACCTCCAAAAATTGGTTTACAATACAACGTAGATGCCATTATATATAGTTATTTATGTGATGTAATGATAAATACTACTAGCTAGTTGATTAAACCAATAAAAACAAACTTTTAGACAAACAAATTCTTCCGTTTTCAATAAAAGAGACCCATGGTTAAATCAAAACCATGATAGAACTCACTTCCATGCATGAGAAATAAGATGGCTCGTCATCGTTTTGTATTAACATTATGCATGCATCTAAGATTAGTTGATATATTTTCATTGTTTATTTACATTAGGTCTATAATGTGTATCATAGCTGTTTTGAATAATAGGTGCTAAAAATACTTGTGCACAACAAAGTAATTAGATTAATACAGTCGAGAAAACAACTCCTACTCCTATTTTGAGAAAAAAATGATGATTTTTTTTCTTCTATCTATTTTGAATAAAATATTTAAAATTTAGCGTTTCATCCCCATTTACCAAAAATATCGTTTCCGGTTTGCATCACAGTTTACATCTGGTCGTTTAGAACCCAACTTGAAATTTTCTCAGAACAAGGTTATGAAAACTGACTGGTTTTTGGAAAGTTACCTGCATATATCTGGTTGGATGGAAAATTTTTCATTTTCGCTGACCCTTTTTCGGCATATAAATACCAATTTCGGTAACTAATGGCTGCATAAATGGATCTTTTCACTTTTTATTAACTTGATACTGTTGCCACGTATGTCATGGGATATATGTATCATTGATGAATTTCATGCACCAGGTATCTTATCATTATTGCAATATTTTGCTAATATTATGTCATATAGTGGGCTGTACATAATATTAGTGTTCTTTTGTAAAAGAGTTGGATAAATCTGAAATCAGTATCATTTGTATGATTGAATATTAGCGTGCTTAGTTTAAATCTCGATATATCTAATCACCCTTAACGTATGTACAGCAAAATAGGAAGTAAATGGCAGAGTTTGGTATCAATGCTGTGAAGAATCAACAAAAGATGTCTGGCAAGGAGATTGAAATTAAATAGGTTGCATCGACGAAAATGGGGTCTGTATATGTACATCTTTATGTTATTACGTGTAAGCACACGAAAATAATTACTGAATTCATATTTACTCTTACCATTTGTTCTATATTGAAATCACTATAGGGTCCATTTGGTGGTATGGTCATTATCTAAGAGTTATGTGCTTTATACATTCGGCGATTATGAGGTCAATCTTGTTCTTTTCGTCACAATCGGAAGATTATTTAATATGGCAACTGATAAAGTTGTAACATATGACCAACCATCACGCTATGTTCTCCTAAAATCAATGTTTTAAAAAGCGCGCTTGGTAGCAATGAAGCTCGATTCCAAGCTTAAAAAAAAGCTTTAAAATCTCATTTTTTTTCCTTTCTTCAGGCCGCTAATAGATTTCGTGTTTTACATTTTTAGCATAACTCTTGTAAAAACGCTTAATCTAAAATATTGTTTTTTTTTTAAAACGCTGCTTAAAACACATTTGTCCCCAAATAAAAAAAAATACCATTAACCGTTCCTATCAACTCTATTTTTCTTATTTACTATAGACATTATTATTTTTCTTAAACACAAAAAAATTATATATCCTATGTTATTTGCCGACTTATCTAATAAATTTCGAGTTTTGTACGCCTGTCCCTCCAAATCTATTATATATATTTATATATATACGTACATACTTATTCTCTCTCATGTTTCAATTTCAGTTTTTACACATTCCGCTCGTCGGAGGGGTTAAAAATGTTCAAAAGTCGATGCCAAACAGACCCATAATCAAGCTCTATCGCCCTGCAGTTTTTTTATAGGGAACAAAAAAGTTTTGGACTTATTTTGAGTCGACTAACCGAAATTCATTTGCACGTGGTTACCAAGTTCAGGTATCTATGTGATTTATACCTAGAATTGACTGAACCAAGGAAGCCCCCGCCCGGGCTATGAGTTGTTGCTATCTAAGTATTAATGCAAACTTCCGGGATTGCAATAGTACTAGTGTTGAAACTTCTTTTTACGAGTATGATCCCATGTACTTCTAAATTCGTAATGATATAGTAATCCGCAAAACTAATGTTGAAACTACCTTTTTATGTACCTGTTAATGCAATGCAAGTCCTATTATGACTTGGTTCTCTGAGACTATGAAGTATGAAGCAAGGCCATGATACTTGTCTAGTTCAGCTTATCTTATTAATTGAACAAGCTTATTTTTTAATTGAATATCGGAATTGGCACTAATGCTAGATTCCTCTTTCATAGTTTACATGAACAAGGCGTGGAAAGGTTTTGTTTTATGCTTATGTTTGCACAACTTATTTGTGCGGGATACTATTAAATTTCCAGTAGTAAAACAAATAATGCAGGAAAGAATTGAGTGCTAAGTTGATATGCTACGGCTTACCGGACATTGTTAAAGTAGCTGGAAATTATATCATAATGACAGCTGATTGCATTCTATATATATATAAATAATACAGCATGCATTTCTTTTTTTGAAAACTGATAAATGTTTCTGTCGCTCACATATGCTGTCACCTCAGAGAGGTAATTTTTTAAGTAGGTTTGCGGGTGAGTATAACTATACTCTTCAGCTTACACTTAGCAACCAAACAGACCTTTAGCAAAGAAAAATGAGTTCACTGTTTTTGGACATTCATATATACAACCTTCCAAGTTGCAAATTTCATGTATTTTTACAAGAGCTGCAGTACGTGTACTTGTGTAGTTGTGTGCATATCAGCATATGAAGGTATCACGGATTCACGATACAAATCGAAAATACTATAGACTATATTCTCGTATTTACCTATTGCGATTCTAAAGAAGCTCTACTAAAAGTTAAACTCTATTTAGCAACTTCAGCTTGAATATTGTCAACAGCGATTTTTTACCCAGCTAAACGGGCCTTTAATAATTTGATCTGCCACGGCCTTTAAGCAAAGGGTGTCTCTTTTTAGGCTTAGCTTTCTGATTATTCTGGTTGTTTTTCGAGCTGCTGCAAAAGACGCGCTAAATTTGTGAAGTGAATATAAAAATGTGCGGCAAAAAAGATATCAAATCAAGAACTTGAAAAATTATAGGTGCTGATTCGATTCATAGACGCAGTTTGCTTATTTTCAGAGAACTTCAGTTTTTTTTTTTTTGGCCACAAGAGAACTTCAGCTTTGCCTCTGATGTCAAGAAGTAAAAACACTGTATAGAGGTCTAAGGGTTTGTTTGGCTGCAGCTTTTGGCAAATAATCTGGCTTCTTTAAGATTTCAGGAAAAAAAAAGTATATTCCATGTCGAAAACCAAACATGTTGTTGCTTATAGCAAACAAGCAAAAAAGATGAGATTATAAAATCAAAACAAAGGAGCCCAGAAAATGACGCATTGTGAAGGCAAGGGAAACAATGAGGAGAAAGAATTAGAATCATGACGATTCCAAATCTTTATGGTAATGTGATAACCAGACCAATAAAAGAAAGACATAAACAAAAGGATCTCCATTATCAAAATTGAAAATAAAATTATTTTTTTCAGTTCACTCCGAGATAGAGCAAAAATGAGATGCCTTTTGTAGTTTTGTATCATAAACAATTGGCCTAATGATGGTGTTAGAGTACGACACTGAGTCACTGACCTGGCTTTCTTAGTTTTATCAGAGCATTGTGCTTGTTTGAGGGCTACATCATCTCCATCTTCTATAAGCATCTCTTGCCCAATATCATCATCACCGGCACTCAGCACCTGCCATATCATGTAATTTAAGAGGTTAAACAGAAACATAGTTGCTTTCAGGCTTTTAGTTAGGTACGGAGTGACATGTAAACCAAATACGAGTACCAATTATAAATTTTATTTTATTTTGAAATTAAAAGAGAAAGAAGGAAACCTCTTGTAATAGAGCAAGTTGATCCTCGAGATGATGAAAACTTAAATCAGCACTGGAGTTAGGAGGTGGCAACGTTGAAATTACCTGTTGGTGATATTAACTTCTGATTCAACTAAAATCGGAAATTTTACTGATCTAGGTCCTTAGGATAACAAATTTTGAAGCAAGTTTCAGTGGAAGTAAAACAAATAGATGATCTCTCAAGGCATCGAGCTTCAGGAGATTCATCATTTTAATGTTTATTTTGAGATACACAAATAAAAGCAGAAGATTAAAGAAAAGTTCTACCTTAAAAGAGTAACCTTGATCGACTAAAAATCGTTGCCTTTTGGTCGAAAAGTACATCTCCTGTGTCGGTGACAAAAAAATATTCAGTCATTGGTGATTACAGATTCTCGTAAGATGAAAAGTAAAATATGCCATGTATCCAAATCGAATTCTTACGAAACATTTCCAACAGAAATATTGGAAGAATACCTGTGTATCTGTAGACACTAGAGAATAGAAAAACGCATTGAATTCCTCTTTACCGCCAGCCATCCTATCTTCATGTCTTCCCTGTCCATCCAGATAAGGATTTTAATTTTAGAAGCTACCAAATTTTTCACTAGCACAATCTAGTTTTATTACAGTAAGAAAATTAAAATATGGGATTGGGCTGTTTGGCCATCTTAGAACTTCTCAAGGACATAAAGCAAATCCGCTCACTTCAAAAGCTTTGAGCATCCAAAAGCACATCATAAGCTAAAAAGAAAGAACTTGCGCTATAAAGCTGCAAACAAGTTCATAATTACACTTACCTTGGTTTACTTATTTAATTGTTACCCCGTCACAAAAATAAATTATAAATAAGCATTAACCGTGATCTAACCGTCAATTCGGTATATGGGTAAAGGGAACAACACTTGAAGTCAATAGAAGTCATACAACCATTTAACTGATTTTGGTTGAATAAACACTTGCCTTGGTTTACTTATTTAATTGTTACCTCGTCACAAAAAAAAATTATAAATAAGCATTAACCGTGATCTAACCGTCAATTCTGTATGTGGGTAAAGGGAACAACACTTAAAGTCAATAGAAGTCATGCAACCATTTAACTGATTTTGGTTGAATAAAAAAAACTGATTACTATTTATTTTTCGCAGGAACGTATATTTTGTTACCAGTGTGAACATTTGAGATTCTGTAAAGAGATCAACTCAGGAAAAAAAACGAGGGATAGGTTCTGAGACCTTAGCCCTAAGAATACGACCAAGCCGTTGGGCTTCTTGTCGTCGTGAACCTCCGTGTGATGAAATCTGAATTATCACATTAGCCTCCGGAATATCTATTGAATTATCACCCACCTTTCCAAAAAGCAATAGAATAAGTAAAAGAAATTCCCTCCTACAGTCCTACGTATTGTGAAATTAGGATCCGTTTCCTTTAGGTATAAAAAAATTGCCTGGAAATTGTTTTTTTCATTATATGCATCAAAAAACACTACTAGAATAAGGATAATATCTGTCTCATTCATTAGCAAGCCAAATACTCTAATAAACAGAAGTAAACATAACACGATCAAGTATTAACATATTTACATTTCATGAAGTTGAAATTTGTACAATGCATAGTATATCTTGTTAGATCAAAAACATAAATATGCAGGAAACATATATACCTTAGAGAGTAAAAGAGTACTGGTATCTTGACAAGACTTGAAAAGGTTAAGAGTATCAGTCCTTTCATTGTGGCTGCCAATTACATAAAAAAAATGCAAATTTAAACTACATACACACCCCATGAGTAAATGCAAGTGGAGTTGAAGTAAGAAAAATAATTAACTTTATCGTCCTCTGACCTTGTAGAACCGCAGATCATAGGTTTCCTGAGAAGTGCCGCATACTTTTTCAGTGCAAAAATATTATCTGCGAACACAATTATTTTATCTCCCCGTTGTTCATGATATCGAATAAGAAACTCGCAAGCCCTAAACTTGTTAGGGTTCATCACATAGAGAGCCTGGATATAAGAAAAACACCAATCAGAACGTCACGTAAAACGTAACGGGTATAATACTATGAAAACTAATGTATACATAAAGAACGCTACAGCTTTAGGAACCTGTTTATTGTTAGGATTATCATTCTTTAAATATTCAGCAATAAATTCCTTTGTCATAGGACACAAAACTTCGGCACATAATACGTTTGCAATATAACCTTCTTTGGCTAGCTCCATCCAGTTTGCCTCATACAATTTAGGACCAATGAGAAAATTCAAATCGGTGATTTTATCGTCCTCTCTCACAAGAGTAGCTGTAGCAAAATAGATGTAAAATATCACTATTCGACACCGAGAATTTTAATAAATACTTTGTCACATCAAAGACTAACCAGTGAGCCCAAGCTTGCAGTGGGTTTTGATACTACCAATGGCCTTCCTGAACATGTGAGCAGGAACCACATGCACCTTGACACCAAAAATTAAAATATTAAAAATGTACTTATTAAAATATTGGAAGAGCACAAGTACAACTTTAAAACTTTTGCCAGAATTCTCTTTGCATCCTATACGAACGCCGACAACAAAAATCTTGAATTTTTCCCGCGTCTCATTCTGCACAAACTTTCTGACGATTTATGAGTTTTGAAGGGGTAAATTGTGCAGAGTGGGAGAAAATGAAAGTTTTTTTTTTTTTTTTAAAGAAGAGAATGAAAGTTCAAAGGGGTAAACTTAAGAACTTTCGGGCAAACTAATCAGATGGAAGGTTGACCCTAAAAGGAAAATATAAAGTCCGACAAGTGTTTCGGGCCTAGGGGGTGAAATTTCATGCCATAAATACTACTTGCAAAGCGGCTTTTAAGTGAGAGTTCAGTTTCATAAATGCTATTTGTTAAGTTAAATAACAAAACAAATTATATACCTCATCCATTAGCACAAGTCCCCATTCTTTATTCCTTATATACTCCATAATCTTTTCAGATTCGCGAGACCTTTGGCCACTAAAAACAATCATATTATATATTGCCACAAGAACCCCAGCATTGCCCGAAAATATCTCTTTGTGCTTCAAAGTAAATCGGCCTATTTGTTCGTCTCGTATATTTGACCACAACTTAAACTGATAAGCCCACTGATCTACAGAGACACTATTTGTCACTAAAATGAGACAACTCTTCTTCATTATACATGTCGAAGCTACACCAACCAGAGATTTCCCAGCTCCACATGGTAAGACAATAATGCCAGATTTCGCTCTTCCTGAAATATTAAAATTTAAACAGAATTGAGCCTAAAAATTAGGAACTAATAGAAAAGAAAAAGAAATGTCAAGGCAGCAAGAGAAAAATTTTAGTTGAATAAACACCCACTTTGTACATGCTCTGGCCTCTGATATCCCAAGAAAAATATAGTAATAGGGTGGTAACAACTGATGGCTTGTTTAGTTGCAGCTTTTATACAAATAAACTGGATGATTTAGGTTCAGAAATAGCTAGGTTACTCCACTTTAAAGCTTCTAGAATTTCAGACCAATAGACCACAAAAGCTCAAAGTTTAGATGATCCGCCGAATCAAGTTCTACTTTTAAGCTAACGTAAAAATCTGACTCAAACACTGCAACCAAACAAAGCCAAAGTACAGTTGCCCACATGTGAGAAGATGACCTCGGCCAAAATTAAGTATCAGCATAATCATGACTACAGATATGGACAACATTTGCTTTGATCTTTAAGAATATGATTTTTAATACTTTCTTCCAGATATATTCTGTAGCTAAGGAAAAATAGTATGAGACTCTCCGTCGAGTAAAAAATCACTTTTATGCCCCATTTCTCATCGGTAATCAATGATTCTTAGTCAAACACAGTAGTACAACAATTAAGAAGAAATGACAATATTCATGATCTCACCATTTCCAAACATTTTACGAAGGCTCTTATTCTGATACGGGCGAGTCTGTGCATGAGGCTTCAATTCTATGTCAAGGCTAGGGCTAACCTAAGGTATGGAAAAACCGGTACAACAATAAGATGAATTTGAGATAAAGATTATAACTGATTTAAAAAATATTATTTAATAAATTACTCACGTCATTTTTGTAGTCGTACTCCTCTAGCATAGGATAATTTAGGGCACTAGGCAAACAACGCTGCTTTACATTCTCAACCTGTCAATGAATGGAAGAGATTTTTAGAAGTCCAAACACTCGCTTACAAAATTACGGATACAAAATATTTACTTTACCCCGTCGAATGCAACCAAACTGTTTCTTCACTTGTTTTAAACAGGTGTAATTATAAATTTAGAAAAGAAAACAAACACTGTTTTTTTTTTAAGAAACATGCTCATTATTAATAATAATAACGGGCGGAAATACAGAGTTCACTACCCCTGGAACAGAAAATAAACACTGCATTCACAGTCTCACTTGGAAAATTCCAGAAAGGTTTGCCATGGAAGCATAGAAGTTCTGTGAATATCCGAGAAGTAGCTTCGCTAAAAAAATGATCGTTTGAATTCATATAACTTTTAAAGTGTGTTATCATCAATTACCTTTTACTCTTTTAGCAATCGAAAATTTCAAGTTTGTTATAAGTAGCGATTCATGGAATCTTGTTGTAAAATAGTATATTCTCCTAATAATTAATGTGAGGTTACATATTTGGTGCGATCCAATAACTTTTTAACAAAGATATCGATGTCTTTAAAAAAAAAAGATCTCAAAGCAGTGTAAAATTATGCAAACCAACCTGAACGAATTTTGAAGATTCAAGTGGAACTGACCTGAGCGGGGTCCACCTCAAATGAATGAATTTCTGCTTCATCATCTACAGTTGTGTTTTCCTAAAAATAAATTAGTAAGAAAACGTATTTAAGATCAGAAATCACTTAAAATCTCTTGTTGAAATAACCAGTGACATTAGGTCGAGTTATTATGGTGATCAAGGGAAACACACCCGTGTATTACACCTTTTGACATGTTTAACGCGTAACGCCTATGGACCCAAAATAAAATTACACAAACCACACATACAAACTTGTGTATGCAGTTATTAATAACTAAATATGTGCTGGAATTGCATGCTAAAGGTGAATGTCATAAGTTAGAACAAACTTTCACATAAGGATTAATACTGTATATCAATTCTTTTCCTCAACAAAGGAAGCAAAAATAATCAAACTGAGAATTATGCACAAACCGCCTGAGATATTCTTGCCCGAGATATCACTTCATCTTTGAGCAAAATCTTCGAAATCTATTAGAAACCAGAACAAAATATTATCATTCCAGAAATGGGTGGTCAAAAACTAGAAACAAAAGCCTTGCTTAGTTTGCAGATTTGAAGTTCTGCTTTCCTTTTGATTTTGTTTCTTGAAAGCTGGACTTAGAAGCTAAATTTAATTAGTTTTTTAAAGCTGGATGAACCTAGATTTTCCTTTGACCTAAAAAATCCAGCTTATTTGCTTAGAAGCTGCTCTCAAACAAGCCCTTAAACTTAAGTCATCCTTACCTTTTTATTTCTTAACCATTCCGGGAATTCATCTTGTAATTTACTTTAATATAAGTAAACAAAATTTATCCCAGTAAACACATGAATTGTATTAATAATAGTCTTGCCTTGGCAGAAGATGATTCGACAACATAACGATCCTTCTTAAGAATGAGCTTCACTTTTCCATAATTTGCGGTTGAGGCCTCTATAAAATCAATCACCTCTTTTGGTATTTTGGTCTTTGAGAGTATGTGTAATACACGGATAATAGTTTCAGTCTCAATACCAGCAGCAACAGATGCATACAATGAGTGTAGGGTCAACTGATACTCATGCATGTTCTCTCCCCTGAAAATAAAAATTAATATTTAGATAAATATCCAAGAAACTTAGCACTGTAAGCTCGTTTAGAAAATTAGAAAAGGGAAACTGGATTCTTTATTTTTTAAGGAAATTATACATTTATACATCGAAATATTAACAAAAGCTCGTCTCCCTACGGACCATTTAATAGTCCTACCATAGTTTGACCTTGCTAGTCTAGCTAAATCATGAATCATCGAGCACACGTTAAATTTCAAAAGCTTAAAGAGTTTTGGTGAAATTTTCGCGTTTTGGATGTATCCATGATTCATAGATGTCCAGACGAATACGCATGGTTGGGGAATATTGCCAAAACACCTAAAAAAAATTGGTCACCCTTTTAAATAGGCAAACTGTATACGTTTTACTTTTTCCTTTTGGCAGATAAAAGTGATTTTAACACCCAACGGCCAGAAAAGCTCAATGATAATAATCTTTCACTTATTCCATAACCCCAAACAAACATAATGTATTTTACAGAGGTGGGATTGGATTGCAATCTTAATAGCAAAGCGATGAACAAAACTGTTGTAGTATTTTATCCTCGTCATACTAATGAACAGTTCTAAAAGACCACAGTGCTAAGAGTTTGTTTGACAAGCCTGAAAAGAACATTTTCTTCAATTTTTAGTTTTTGGTAAACGATGCATGAATGCATTACGCACACCTTAAAGAGCCATAAATCTTGATGATCACAACTCAACTCAAGCAATCCAAGTGCCAATGATAGATAGGTAGATACACGAATGTGTATTTCTTTCTCATAAGACATAACTTAGAAGTACAGTATTTTTAGCAATGATTCAGATCAATGGCTCTAGAATTTAAATCTGTTAATAGTAATTTTTTGAAAATTCTTCAGTTAGGCGAATCCATATCATATTATAGATATGCTATCTGGATCTTAAATGTCCTAACCAAAAAATTATTTAAAGTGCTGGCTTGCTGCTACCTTAATGTAATTCCTTAAACTTGCTTTATGAAGTAGAAATAGACTTATCTCAGTCTACAATTTCGTTCAGTAAGTCCGTTCAAGGAAAAGATTCTTTCTCGTTTAAGGAGAAGTGTGTAATTACAATCCTAACTGTCTAGTAATAATCAAAAAAGTATACATAGAATATCAAAACAGATAAATTAGACAAACACAATAAACGAACAAGATACCTGCATACAGGTTCTGCAACTGCTACCAGGAAGTCAGAGGCTTGCTTGTAGAAAGGGGAAAACATTTCGAGAAAAATGTGACCATCACCGCACATCCATATTGGACGATTCTCCTCGTCTATTTTAAGTTCTAACTTGCTATAATCTTTCCCTTCTGTCTCACCTAAATCACACACACACAATATCATTAAACATATCGTATCATGTAAACTTAATGAAACATTCCAAGCTCATTTAACCAATAGAAAATAGATACTGAAATTACCTTTGCAATAATTGGCATCTCGCTTTTCTTTAAAGTTACTCGCGTTCTGTGCAGTACCCAACTATTTTAGATCAAATAGTTATAATCAATTAATATGCCTTGATAACATTACAGAGATGGAGGTTACTCATAACATAGGGGATCTTGCTTATTCACCACTTCTGTAACATTTGTATCAAAATAAGTCCCAGTTTGTTAAATATACTACTCCCTCCGTTCCCAATTAATTGCCCACTACGAAACTACGTGCAATTTTGACCGGCCAATAACTTGTATCAAAATTGTCGGAATGAAATTTTTCAAAAGTTAATCATATAGTCAAACATTAAATTATATGATTTAGTTTTGAAATTTTTCATTTCGACAATTTTGATGCATGTTATAAGCCGGTTAAAATTGCACGTAATTTCGTAAAGGACAATTAATTGGGAACGGAGAGAGTATTAGAAAAGTTGCAGGAAATGCTTTTAAACCTGAATCCGAAATTTTCTTTCTAAGTTCCACCTTTTCAAACGAAAAACTGGCCAAATGGTTAATACCTCTACTTTCCTCTTTTCTGTACTATTGAAGTAGTTGTTCATGTTAATTTTGGAATTTTACGTACTATTGAAGTTATTCATGTTAATTTTGGAATTTTGAAAAACGGACCATCTATATAATCAATTGTAGATAAATAGAATCGACAACAGTAGGGGAATGTGAGATCAGCATTGATACTTTTCTTTTTTTGGAATTTTGCAAGAGCCTCTAAAACACTAAATTGGCCCCTTACATTGTTAATTTAAACTAATTACCGCGCTACATTGTTAATTAAGACTAAATATGGTATATTGACTATTACATACATTTTAATTAGTAAAAATCATCTCTATTTACTCTTAATCATCCCTATTTACGCTTAATCATCACTCCGACTCTGTGAACCAGTCAAATCTAAGAAATATAAGTAGTGACAATACAGTCTCACTTGAGCCCAATATTTTATTTTATTTAACTACTCCATAAGTACTGTTAGTGACAATACAGTGTTACTAAACCCCCATAATTGCAAATAACACATTTAAATCACTATTTTTGCAGCTTTTAAATGCAGTCGATGTTTTAAGTAAAACAGAGCTAATAAATTACAACCAAACAGGCTTATTAATAGTGATTTGGCATTCCATAATAAAAAAACTGAACTAGATATTTTTTTCCCAATTGATTTTCCCGCCAATATATCTATTTACTCAGATTAAAAAAAAATCAGTTTTAGTAAATATTTAAATTTAATGGAGAAAAGATAAATACCTTTATCTTCATCTTCTTCCTAGGTTCATCATCATCTGCAAAAAATAAAAAGTAAAACGAACAAAAAATAATGAGTTTCAAATTCTTACAAAACCTCAGGTGTATTTACAAAATTGAAGTGATTAACCAACTTACTAAATTATTACCGAGTCTCATTGTTTTATAGCTTTGAATTACTCACGAATTTTCAAAATTAAGTGACTGAAAATTTAATTTGAAAAATATCGAGTATTTATTCGTCTGGTTTTTTTTCTTTTTCTCCCACGCTAAACGTGCAGTTATGTACAAATATAGTAACAGCTGGGACGGCGTATATATAGGGAGCTTTTGACATATTACATTGTTAGTCACTATAATGATAAGTATTTACGATTATTGGTTTTTACCGTTCAACTTGATGCACGGACACGAGTTTGTGTGTCCGGCGCAACACCGACATACAAAAACAGAAAAAATTTAAAATTTTCCGTGTCCCACACGTGTCCATGTCTCATGGGTGTTCGACTCTTTGAAAAAAATGACGTGTCCGGTATCACATTTGTTCAGGTATTATTAAGATAGTCCTTGATTTATTATTGAAACTTTGTTTTAAATTTTAATACGTCTTTTGTTAAGAGAATATACATTTGCAATTATTTAATCCATCTGACCCTTTGTCACATTTAGTGAGTCTTTTGTGACTGTTGAATCGAAGGTGTTCTTTTTATGGAAGTTCTATCTATAATGTTGTAGACTTGTAGTCTTCTGCATAATATTTAAGATGTTAATTATTATTGCGTTTACTCTTATCGGATTCGATCTCAATTATTGCTAGCATGAGGGCACTTGTCCCATGTAAAAAGAACGTTAAAAAATCTTTTTCGAAAAAAAAGAAAAAGAAAAGAAGATGTTAACTATTAAATGAACTATACAAGTAAATGAACGTGACAGTTTCCATATTCGAGTATATGCTCCATTATTACTGTATGCATTTCATAAATAGACTATCATTGAAATGGACCATTAAAAGTAAATAGTAATAATTAATTAAGGGTCTTGTGCCATTCTTAACTTGGTATCCGATAAGTAAATTTCGACGCTTCAAACTCTATTTTGAAAATCTTAAGTGAAATTTGACGTATATCCATAGATGAGGCTCATTAGCTAATAAACATCACCATAGTCAAACAGGCTAATACTCGGTTCATAGACATTTGATCACTGTGTGCATTGTTGTTTTATACTTGTTCTTATTAATTGACGTTAATTTATTTATTTTCTTTTATGTCTTGTGCTGTTTTTTTTTTCACATATTTATATCTTTATCATTAATAATATAAAAATATGGGTTTTACTCACCATTTAATAAAAAAACAGTACATCTTTGTTGTGATTCCAAATTTTACGATTTATTTTTAATTCAGTCTAATTTTCTTAATAATTTAGGAAAATCATTAACAATAAAATGGGTAATTAAGAAAATGAAAAACTAAACCATTAGTTCGGACTGTTTAAGTGACTGTGTAATGTTAATGTGATTTAGTAAGAAGCAAAAAAATTGATACTCGCTCATTACTTAATTTGTTTATTTTTAACAAGTAAGTTCATAAATAAATTGGAAAAATATATTTATTATCAATATGTAAAAATACCATTTAGAAAAAAACATATAGAAAAGTAGAATAAATTTTACGAATTTTGGGTAAATACCCGCACCGAGAACCGTTATACCCATTACAAATACCGATATGAGTCGGGTAAAATAAGTAAAAAAAAATTATATAGACCCGACCCAACCCGTAGAATCGTTAAAACCGTTATCCGAATACTTAAAAACCGTTAGATCGGTTTGAGTCGGGTAAAATTGACCCGTATATATGGAACTGATCTAGTATCGACCCGGGAATTATTAGGGAACATATATGACTGGTTCACAGTACATGTGTATAAAATAGTTTAAGTTTGTATAGAACTATTTAGGGTTATATATTTTTATTTTAACTGTGGTACAATTTGTCACATGTGAACCTGCATTTTCTAATGCAACAATAAATAAGGTGAGTGCACTCCGTATTTTGTGTAACAAGAAAAGAAATAAACAGAAGTAGAGAGGGAGGGAAGATGGGACTTCCGATTAAATCTCTGAGAGAAGTGAGGGCTGAAATAGCTAAGATAAAGGAAAGGATAGGTTTAAGGAAGAAAAAGATAGAAGACGATGAGGATAGACTAAGGATTTTTGAGAAACTTGAGAAAAAATTAATGAAGGTCCCTGAACTTGATGAAGGTCCCTCCACTGGACTCCTCCCTGCTGTAACCCCAGTCCCTGAACTTGATGAGGGTCCCTCCACTGGACTCCTCCTCCCTGCTGTATCCACCCCTACCTCAACCTCAACCTCCTCCTCCTCCTCTGATGGCGGCATCGAAATCACCTACACTCCCACTCCCAGCCAATCCTCTGATCCAGACGACATTGATTACGAACCACATGGAGAAGGGCCCTTTGCGGGGTGAGGTATTTACTACTTTTAATCTTTTTTTCAATGTTTAATACTTTATATATGTTTATGATTTATTGAGTTTATGAGGTTGGCAGAGGAAGGGTTTGGATACAAAGGGAAGGAAAAACAAAGAGTGCTTCACCTTATTCGACCGTTTATGGTACACTCATCTTAACCACACCACACCACAGTTAGGTTAGATTAGAAAATGTATAGTTACACGGTGTTTTTCAATAACTAATTTATTTTTTATATTTTCAACAAATTAGAATTTGATAAATTAAAAACAAATCGTACAGCACACTAAAAACCCAAATAAATATATAGAACCCTAGTGGGCCTACCATAAATTTAAATTTTTGTATCCATTTGACAATTTTTTATACAAACGAGTTGTGAATCAGTCTTATAGACTGATGTTCCCTAATAATTCCCAAAAACAAAAGTGTTCAATTAGTTTTTTTTTTATATGCTTCAATTAATGATTGTTCAAAATAATACTTAAATAGGAGTAGTACACAAAGTTTGTAAACAAGGCAGTAAATATAATGATGTTTATTACTCCGGCAGTAAATATAATGATGTTTATTACTCCGGCAGTAAATATAACAATGACTAAAGTTATTGAGGGTTGGGTGCTTGAATGAAAACAATCCATCTTTATATTTTATATAACAATTTTTATTATATTAGAACCCTTCTGGAGTTTTTAAGAAATATTAGAACTTATAGTGCCCCTGATTTAGGATAAGAGTAAGATTAATAAGTTTGTGGATTTTAGGACAATCGAGAAGTAATTGCTGTGATTTAATAAAATGAAGTTGTCTGTCTTAAGATTGCGGTGATAATATGTTTATATCTCTTCGTCGTAGTTTAACTTAGGTTTCAACTTTTATATGTTAGAAGAATAAAAATAAAAATAGTTTAACAACTAGTATAGCATTTAAGGATAGGTGTTAGCGTACTCTATGATAGTAAGTCAAAAACATGGAAGGTTTCGATTACTTGGTGCGGGACGAATGAGGATTAAACCGATGGGTAAATAGATGACATTTGATGTTTGTAAATTGGGTAAGTGTGGGGCTGGACATTCCAGTAGCAAACAAGGGTTAAAGCTGAACCATAACGGGAGTGGCTGAAAATTGGATTTCGGAGGAGCACAGTTTTGTTTAAACTACAGCGACGGTTACACCTTATTCTGAGAACTATTGGGACGTTTCTAGACACTTAAGAAGGTCAAATTTCATGGGGAGAACATAGGGAGGCTATGTGGCAGTAAGTTGGCTTGTTTTGCGACTGTTAAAATAAGCGTCGCACATATAAGCATGCGATTTCTAGAAAATCAGTTTGTAGCAGTTTTGTAACTGCCCTTGCACATGTTATAAGTGCAAGGCGGATTGTATTTCGTTTTTCAGACTTTAATGAGTCCTTGTAATTATTAACGAAATTATAATATAAAGTTTGGCCAATTGGATATAAGCTCGTTCTTATTTTACTCACGTTTGCTTGGTTTTGTATTCTGCATTTTCTGTCACAAAGACCAGCAGATTTTGGTGTTCAAACGGGCTGCCACGAGTGTATGTGAGTGCTGCCTTGGCTGAACAAGTTGGGCAGCGATTAAGCCGCGGTCCGTGTCATCACGATGTCTGTTTTACAGAGCGAAAAACAAGCCCCGTGACAGTAAGAGCGACGTCGTCGATCAAGATACAGGGGGCTTTAATTATGTTCTCCCTTAATTTCAGCTATACAAAATTAATCTTAATCTTACAAAATAAGTATAATAAGAACGATATTCTAGCTCTACCAGCTAAGAGATGAATTCAAAGAAATTAGATTAAAATGAGGGTGGAGGCGCTTATACTTGCAGATGATTGAGAAGAGGGATGAAGAGGAAGGAGAAGCATATTATAAGAATCATAGTTGGATTCTTAGATTTAGTTGTAGCAGTCTATATTTGATAAGAAAATGATTGTCCTACTTTCTGTTATATCAAAATCTGACATTTTAATTTAGGCAAAAGTATGGAAATAAGTGTGAATAAGATTTTCTTACTTCTACCTCACATGTTATTTACTTAATTTTGTTCATATTGCTTAAAATAACTTGTCAGAGAACTTGAAAGATCCAAAACTATAATTAATTGTTTTAACTTTTCAAAGAAGTTGTAAAGATTCAAGAAAATGTTTGTGATACGTCCTAATGTTTCTTTTCTCAGTTAGAATTTTTTTCTAACGCGCAGTTTGGAAAATGGGCAACTCCTGTGTCTAATATGTATTAGAAACGGGCTTTTAGTATTTTTTCCAAAATACCTCAAGGGGCATTTCATATTTTTGCCCCGAGCCACACAAAACTCATGGCCAGCCCTCGCTGCGTACCTGATGTTTATGGTAGCTATAGACGTCATAGTACGTGTTTGGATTAGCTTATGCCATTTCCTAGGATTTATGATTTGTATTTGTCATGTTAGAATGGATTCTAAAATGTGATTTAGTATCACTGGAGGAGTACCTTGTGTTTGGAGTACTGCATTGTGTGAAAGAATTAATATAGTATCTTAGATTCTAGCTTTGTCTTGGGTTGTCTGACATGTTCTTTTAAGTGGTCTGGTTGGCCTGATGTAATTTGTTCATTTGAAATTTGGAGATAATGATGTACCATCAAATGCTTGATGAGTTTATGAAAGTTTTCTTTTAGATATTGAGGCTCTTGATTGTATTTGAGTCATTTGTATTAGTTCACCCCGGAAAAAGCTACAGTTTTGGAAATTGCAATGGTGTTCTGAATCTGGGGGGTAATATATTCAAAGTTAAATTTGTTAGGAGTGAGAAACTAAGGAGTTTGGAAGGGGTTACAAATTTTTAGTGGTCGAGTGTAAAGAAGTGCATCTTCTAGCTTTGGGTGAATGAATTTAGATTGTGATTTGTGGTGTATGTTAACAAGTGAATTATATAGTAAGTGGCTATTAGTGGTGGAGGTCTAAAACATAATACTGTTTTTGATGGATATAATGGTAGAAACCAATTGCCAACATAGGTTTTAAGTGAGCTACTATGAGTAATTTACAAGTTAAATGGGTGGAAAAACTTATCAAATTGTACAGTGGATGTGGTAATTAGTAACAGTTAGTGTTGCTTTTAGCTGAGTCTAGTTTCATTGGTAAGTTAATAGCTTTGAGTGGCAATGTTGTGGAGTTGCTTTGCCTTCTTTTTCTGTTGAATTAATAAAGTGGATTTATTTGCTATGTTACTGAATTGTCTATGTTAGAACTATGGTACCAGAAATATGATTAAAAGCCAAAACAGGAGAGCAAGCTATCAATTATCCAATAAGGTCTACTGATTTGACATTTAAGTAGCAGTAACATAGAGTGGAGATGCATGTATTTATATAATCTCCATATTAGAATGCTGCCACATTGATGTGATTCTTGTCTCAAGTGGCAGCCAATTGATCCTGATTATTTGCAACTCTACTGTGTATAATACTTGCATCTTTCTATAATTTTATGACCATAACCTAAATCACTTTTGTTTACTCTCTTTTTGTTGCAGGTCTGCTAGGTCTGCTACAACTGCCCAACTATCCAGGAGTAACTAAGGAGTACCCATGCTGATGTTCTTTGGTTTAATTTTTTGTCAAACACAATTCGCAGCAACTATAATTGCATATGCGCGTTTTAGACTTTGAGTATGCGTTTTTTAGCTTAGTGCGAATACTAGCCGGTTTAATATCTGCTATGGTACTCAAAAGTGTTACCGAATTACACATGCATGTTTTAGCCTTTTGCCAATTGTGTATGTGTGATGTGTCTATATAAGAGCTTCCTAGCATTTTTTTTCCATGGCTAGGATTTTCATCCGAAACAAGCATGAAAGCGTTCCATGGCTTGTCCATTTCCGGTTGGCACTTGCTTTTTTAAAACCTCGCCGACCTGTATGAACATGTGTCTCAAGTACACGTTTTCTTACCTTTGTTGGGTATCAAGAAAACATACTTGTTAGCAGTACTACCTAAACAGAACACTCTTATGAAAGCATTTTTCCAGACAACTCATGGAGGACGCACTTAAACACCAATCTGAGTTTTCATGTGCTTATCCAATAGCTCCACAACGTCGGAGCTTTTACTAAGCTTAGCAAGCTCGATGGGCAAATGGCCTTGGGTGTTTTTGAGTAAGCTACATAACAACAAAAGACCAACACAAATTATACTGCTGTTATAACATGAGCTAATTTTCCTCATCAAAATAAATAAAGTTAAACAAGGGCACTCGAGACTTACGCATCAGCACCATTCTCCAGGAAATATTCAACACACGCCTTCCTGCCATAAAAGGCGCTATGATGGAGTGGAGACTCGGGGGCACCCACAACATTTGCACATGAATCCATGATTTAATAAACGGATCTTCTAAGTTAACTCTTTTAAGCCAATCCTCCTGGAAAAAGATGGACCACAGTAATCTAATGCACGTATACAGAAGAAAGAAAGCTCCTTATGCAGGTACATAAGCTCATTATTTAGCAACTTACTCTGCCTTACGGAGCTAGGTGCATATAATTGAATTTAACTGCATCAATAAGAGTTTATGCAAGTCCATTAACTATTTTTCAGTCGTAGATGTAGTCTTATGGTAAGTAACAAATATAGACAAGCGAAAAACAAAAGCACCAGATTATTGCCACATCTGGTACCGACAAAGAAGTGTGTTTTACCTCTCTCTCTAATTTCTGCACACATTTGCTAATGTAGCTACAAAGTGTTTCCATAGATTCAAATTAGAGTTTGAAGAAATAAAATAAACTTTGGGATTTCTAGAATTGGAAGAAAATATAGAACAGTTACGAAATTATTTACTCAAATTTGAATTGGTCAATGCACCTACCTGCATTTAATCTTCTAATGCAGCTGAATTCGAACCACGTGCTTGTGTTATTCAGGTACGATGTAGCTACACGGATATGTTATCAAAATATGTCATCTTAGAAATACTTTCCCCCCAATTTCACATATAAAAAAAATTAGCATATAATTCAAATTTTTGTTATATGTGAAATTGGGGGAAACGTTTTATAGGATAACATATTTTTGTGCAAAATTTTCAAATTAACCTCTCAAATTAATGTTTGTCAAATGTCACGTGACATGATTCCGTGATTTATTTAGACGGTGGTACCTAAATTGGAAAGTTATTATAGTGTGGTACCTAAATTGGAAAATTGGAAAGTTGGGTACCCAAATCGTTAACAGCACTATAGTTTGGTGTAGTAAATGTATTTTTTCCCGTATTTTAAACTTAACCTAACTCGGACAGCATGGTCTCCTTCCTTGATTTCCTTTAAGATGGCACTAAAAGCGGGGGCAAACTTGGAGTAATCCCTATCTTCTCCCGGCTTGGAGGGATCCTATCAAAAGAAATCATATAACCGTATGCAAACGCAAGGTTTCAGACCGCCGCTCATTAAACAACATTAATTAAGAAACAAAGTAAAAAAAAAACTCTGCTAAAGCCCTGCGGATGCGCTCAGCGCCATTCATAAGCTCCTTGTTGTTCAGATACTCTTTAGCAGCAGATACGTACATTTCCCAATTAAATTTCTTAGAAGTCGAGTCAGCATCCAAGTACTTCATTTGTTTTCTCATCCGTCTACATGCGGGGTCCTTATAAATCTTCTTAAGTAATGTATCCAGCTCTGGGTCCTGGGGAGAGAATTTTAGTAGAAAACCATGAATTGAACTCCAAAAAGAGATATTAAACCGTAAACGGAGATCAACAGAGGGAGGAATAATGCTTAACATTAAATCTAGAATGTGATGGACTTAAACTTTGCTACAAATTTAACCACCATCAACACAAGCGATTACTGGAAGAGAAAATGTCCTCTTGATATTTTAGCTAGCACCGGTAAACTGAACAAATATAAATTTAAATCTTCCTCAATATAAATACTCAATCAATTAAAAATTCACACAAAACAGAACAAACGGGAGAAGGAGAAAGAGAGAACTTTTCACTTATATTGCAATAAATCAAGGACTGCGTTCCACAAAAAAAGTTGCTTTCAATTGCACCCATCATTTATTTATATACAGTAAATCACACCGTAGTTTTCAATGATCACAAATCGGGTCTTCCACTATCATACTATTAATATAAGCAAACTCAAGAAAAGTTGTTGCCCAATTTTTCCAAAAATACCATCACTCTATTTTAATAATTACCAATGTACATAATCTAATTAATTAACAATTTATCCTCACTATATTTTCCTAATTACGGATGTAGGCTAAATTAATTAACAATTCGTTTTAACCTGCATAACTACAATAAATGATACTAAATCTGAATATTATGTTCAAAATAAAATATATTACGAGATTTATGTCAGTACGCGTCTGTGGGTAACTTTTACTAGTATATGTATAAGCAATAACGAGAAAAGAACAATAAAATATTAAAGAAAGAAACACTGAATAACTGTGAGACGACAAAAAAATAAAAAATAAAAAATAAAAAGAGATACAAGATTATCCTTCAATCTAGTATAAACTGTCCTTAACCGGGGAATTCCAACTTATGATGGGTAATTCTAGTGTTCTGAAAAGCTATCCTAGGTGGAAAATAGGCGGTAGACAAACTGGTGAATATTATTATAATCTTGTTAATAGTGATAGTATCTACTGTAATTACCTCAAAAAGAAGGGGAAAAGGCAAAACAAAACAAAACAAAAAAGTTACATAATGGGGAGGAAGTAAAAATCAAAAAGTGAGAAGTAAATCTCACACTGATCACGTTGTCGAGATTCGGGTATTTGAATTTACGTTTTGTCTTCAAATTATCAGAGAGTGTAAGTGTTGAAACATCTGATATATCATCAAACAAACAGAAATAAGAAACATAAATTAAAAAAGATATAAAGAAGATACATAACCTATTAGAAACAGAAACAAATAAGAAATTGAGATCTACCCGGAACCGATATATGCCTTTTTGGTGCCATCACCTCCTCTGGCTATTTGAAAATACCAAACCTAATCAGTATATATGAAGATGATCTATAGCATTTATTTCTCACCAGAAATTAAAAAAAAAATAAAAAAATCTGTGCAGTTATCAATTTGGGGAAGAGAGAGAGAGAGAGACGAAACAGGGGCCACAAATAAACATATATAAATCGCGATAAATAACCTTCGTAATTTACACTACTAATTCCATGATTTTTGACATTCACTTTATTTGGTTCGTTCAGATTCAATCAATTGTATTGTTACCCGTTTTCTAATCCCAAGTTTAAAAAAAATATCAAACCAGACAATATTACGAGAATATTATAACAATTTTAAGAGTATGTAGTTCTGTTAATTTAATTTTTGAAAATATCCCATCATAAAATTTAAAAAAAATAACGATATAGATTTTTAAAATACACTTATTTTGGATGATAACACTTTTTTAGTTTTTACATTCTCAATTTATGCACTTGAAGTATTAAAACAATTTTATTTAGAATATTTTACATCGTAAACAGATATAAGATCAGATTTATACATTTAATACTGATCTATTGTCAACCCAATTCGCATCCTTCTCACTCAATTGTCACATAAAGTAATGGAATGGCAAATAAGAAACAAAAATTATACCTTTTCCGTGTTGTAAGTAGACTCAATTGTAAATATATACATACATCAGGGTTAATTGGAATTATATTATCATAGGTCAGGCATAAATCATATTGACCTGCCACGTGGTCGTAAGTTCATGTCTTAACATGTGTACTTCAACATAGCTTCCAGACTTAAAAAAAATTAAAAATAATTCAACATAGCTTCAAGAACAATTTTATTTATCAGAAAAATCTTTTTCTATTAAAATAACCATTAAGACCCTAAAAAACTATCACTTTAAAAATTAAATCCCTAAAATACACATGACAAATTATTTCTTTCAAAAACATTCTAAATTCAATACAACGATATTTCGGGTTTTTGATTTGTCATCCGGACGATATGCCGTTTTCATAAAAAAAAAAATCATAAATAATAATTAAAAAAAACATTTATATTTAAGTTTGAACTAGTGTCAACTGCGGGTTCTATATATTTGTTTTGTAAGTTTTAAACCGTGTCAAGAATCACTAATTAAACTATGTACGTTTATTATCTGGTTATTAATAAGTTGCTTTACCGTTTAGAGACTTACAATGAGGCTGGTTGTCTATCTGAATGCAAAATCGGATATTCTATTGTATTCTCTCTAAAACGTCTTAATTGTTGTAAGAGTATTTTATTTTCGCTGAACCTTTTTCGGCATATAAATACCAATTTCGGTAACTAATGGCTGCATAAATGGATCTTTTCACTTTTTATTAACTTGATGTTGTTGCCACATATGCCATGGTATATATGTATCATTTATGATTTTCCCGCACCAGTCATTTTATCATTATTGCAATATTTTGCTATTATTATGTCCTATAGTGGTTTGTGTTGGATAAATCTGCAATCAGCATTTGTGCGTATGATTGAATATTAGCGTGTTTGGTTTAAATCTCGATATATCTAATCACCCTTAACGTGTGTAGAGCAAAATATGAAGTAAAAGGCAGAGTTTGTTATCGGTGCTATGAAGAATCAACAAAAGATGTCTGGCAAGGAGATTGAAACAGGTTACATCGACGAGAATAAAGTCTGTATATATACATCTTTCTGTTATAATATGTAAACAAACAAAAATAATTACTGAATTCATATTTATTCATACCATTTGTTCTATACTGAAATCACTATCGGGTCAATTTGGTGGTATGGTCATTATCTAGCAGTTATGTGCTTTATACATTCGGCGATTATGAGATGTCTTGTTATTTTCGTCACAATCGAAAGATTATTTAATATGGCAACTAATAAAGTTGTAACATTTGCCCAACTATCATGCTATGTACTTATTAAAATATTGGAAGAGCACAATTACAACTTTAGAACTTTTGCCACAATTCTCTTTGCATCCTATACGAACGACGACAAAAAAACTCTTGAATTTTTCCCGCGTCTCATTCTGCACAAACTTTCTGACGATTTATGAGTTTTGAAGGGGTAAATTGTGCAGTGGGAGAAAATGAAGTTCAAAGAGGTAAGCTTAAGAACTTTCGGGCAAACTAATCAGATGGAAGGTTGACCCTAAAAGGAAAATATAAAGTCTGACAAGTGTTTAGAGCCTAGGGGGTGAAATTTCATGCCATAAGTACACGTTTCCTTACCTTTGTTGAGTATCAAGAAAACATACTTGTTAACAGTACTACCTAACAGAACACTCTTATGAAAGCATTTTTCCAGACAACTTTATTAAAATGACAGTCATGGAGGACGCGCTTAAACACCAATCTGAGTTTTCATGTGCTTATCCAGCAGCTCCACAACATCGGAGCTTTTACTAAGCTTAGCAAGCTCGATGGGCAAATAGCCTTGGGTGTTTTTGAGTAAGCTACATAACAACAAAAGACCAACACAAATTATACTGCTGTTATAACATGAGCTAATTTTCCTCATCAAAATAAATAAAGTTAAACAAGGGCAGTAGAGACTTACGCATCAGCACCATTCTCCAGGAAATATTCAACGCAAAACTTCCTGCCATAAAAGGCGCTATGATGGAGTGGAGACTCGTGGGCACCCACAACATTTGCACATCGAATCCATGATTTAATAAACGGATCTTCTAAGTCAACTTTTTTAAGCCAATCCTCCTGGAAAAAGATGGAGCACAGTAATCTAATGCATGTATATAGAAGAAAGAAAGCTCCTTATGTAGGTACATGAGCTCATTATTTAGCAACTTACTCTGCCTTACGCAGCTAGGTGCATATAATTGAATTTAGCTGCATCATGCAGGTCCATTAACTATTTTTTTAGTCATAGATGTAGTCTTATGGTAAGTAACAAATATAGACAAGCGAAAAACAAAAGCACCAGATTATTGCCACATCTGGTACCGACAAAGAAGTGTGTTTTACCTCTTTCTCTCTAATTTCTGTACACCTTTGCTAATGTAGCTACAAAATGTTTCCCCAGATTCCAATTAGAGTTTGAAGAAATAAAAGAAACTTTGGGATTTCTAGAATTGGAAATATAGAACAATTACGAAATGATTTACTCAAATTTGAATTGGTCAATGCACCTGCATTTAATCTTCTAATGCAGCAGAATTCGAACCACGTGCTTGTGTTATTCAGGTACGATGTAGCTATACAGATATGTTATCAAACTACACTTACCTATTTATAACTAAATATTGATGCACTTGACTACAAGGAAGATTCAAACACTGACTTTTTTACAAATACGTAGTTTGCGGTTTACCTAGTTACTATATTCCCTTGAAAGAATGCAGAAGTAAAGATGGAGAATTCTTATGTTTGGCATTCAGTAGTAATATTAAGAGCATTTTTTAGGATAAGTTGAGAGAATTCTTACATCATCTCCGAACCTTCCAGCTGGATCCACTTCCATGTTCTCAATGTCGGAGTCCAATGTATTCTTCGAACCCTGCATACATGCAAAAAGCTCAAACCATGATATCTCAGGTGAAAACCAATAAGAACATGTTCGAATAAAAAACCAGTTTAACTCAACATTAAAAAACAAATATTGAGTCAAGAAAGAGCTTTACTTCAGTGTCATCATGGATTTTCTGATGATCAACAGTCGGCTCTTTCACATCTCCAGGAGTTATCTACCTCATTTAGTGAAGTAACTTCATCAGGCGAGGCAGTACCAAATTGAATGTTGAGTTTGATTGCTTCAACAAACTTTCGGAAAGAGTCTGGCTCAGTGTAGTACCTAAAACCATAAAATTACACTGAAAATGAGAGCAGGGGAGAGGAAAGGAGAAAAAAACGAATACAGGAGTAAACCACTTGCAGAGAGAAAACCGTATAAAGCAATGCAGTAATTTCAAAAATCATAACAGAAGTAACATAAAACTCAACATCCCCAAACCATACAAAACTCACTGAAAATTGTAAGTATTTTAAACTTAACCTGACTCGGACAGCATGGCCCCCTTCCTTGATTTCCTTTAAGATGTCACTAAAAGCGGGGGCAAACTTGGAGTAATCCCTATCTTCTCCCGGCTTGGAGGGATCCTATCAAAAGAAATCATATCACCATATCAAAATGAAAACGCAAGGTTTCAGACCGCAGCTCATTAAACAACATTAATTAAGAAACAAAGTAAAAAAAAAAAACTCTGATAAAGCCTTGCGGATGCGCTCAGCGCCATTCATAAGCTCCTTGTTGTTCAGATACTCTTTAGCAGCAGATACGTAGATTTCCCAATTAAATTTCTTAGAAGTCGAGTCAGCATCCAAGTACTTCATTTGTTTTCTCATCCGTCTACATGCGGGGTCCTTATAAATCTTCTTAAATAATGTGTCCAGCTCTGGGTCCTGGGGAGAGAATTTTAGTAGAAAACCGTGAATTGAACTCCAAAAAGAGATATTAAACAGTAAACGGAGATCAACAGAGGGAGGAATAATGCTTAACATTAAATCTAGAATGTGATGGACTTAAAAACTTCGCTACAAATTTAACCACCATCAACACAAGCGATTACTGGAAGAGAAAATGTCCTCTTGATATTTTAGCTAGTACCAGTAAACTGAACAAATATAAATTTAAATCTTCCTCAATATAAATACTCAATCAATTAAAAATTCACACAAAACAGAACAAACGGGAGAAAGAGAAAGAGAGAAGTTTTCACTTATATTGCAATAAATCAAGGACTGTGTCCCACAAAAAAAGTCATCTTTCAATTGCACCCATCATTTATCTACTTACAGTATATCTACACTGTAGTTTTCAATAATCACAAATCGGGTCTTCCACTATATATGTATATGCAGTAAGGAGAAAAGAACAATAAAACATTAAAGTAAGAAACACTGAATAATTGTGAGAAGACAAAAAATAAAAAATAAAAAATAAAAAGAGATACAAGATTATCTAGTATAAACTGTCCTTTACCAGGGAATTCCAACTTATGATGGGTAATTCTAGTGTTCTGAAAAGCTATCCTAGGTGGAAAATAGGCGGTAGACAAACTGGTGAATATTATTATAATCTTGTTAATAGTGAAAGTATCTACTGTAATTACCTCAAAAAGAAGGGGAAAATGCAAAACAAAACAAAAAAGTTACATAACGGGAAGTAAAAATAAAAAAGTGAGAAGTAAATCTCACACTGATCACGTTGTCCATATTCGGGTATTTGAATATACGTTTCGTCTTCAAATTATCAGAGAGTGTAAGTGTTGAAACATCTGATATATCATGAAACAAACAGAAATAAGAAACATAAATTAAAAAAAGATATAAAGAAGATACATAACCTATTAGAAACAGAAACAAATAAGAAATTGAGATCTACCCGGAACCGATGTATGCCTTTTTGGTGCCATCACCTCCTCTGGCTATTTGAAAATACCAAACCTAATCAGTATATATGAAAGATGATCTATAGCATTTATTTCTCACCAGAAATATAAATAAATAAAAAAACCTGTGCAGTTATCAATTTGGGGAAGAGAAGAGAGAGAGACGAAACAGGGGCCACAAAGAAACATATATAAATCGCGATAAATAAACTTCGTAATTTACACTACTAATTCCATGATTTTTGACATTCACTTTATTTGGTTCGTTCAGATTCAATCAATTGTATTGTTCCCGGTTTCTAATCCCAAGTTTAAAGTTGTCTTTCAATTGCACCCATCATTTATCTATTTACCGTATATCTACACCGTAGTTTTCAATGATCACAAATCGGGTCTTCCACTATCATGCTATTAATATAAGCAAACCCAAGAAAAGACTAGTAACTTTTACTAGTATATGTATATGCAATAACGAGAAAAGAACAATAAAATATTGAAGTAAGAAACACTGAATAACTGTGAGAAGACAAAAAAATAAAAAATAAAAAATAAAAAGAGATACAAGATTATCCTTCAATCTAGTATAAACTGTCCTTAACCGGGGAATTCCAACTTATGATGGGTAATTCTAGTGTTCTGAAAAGCTATCCTAGGTGGAAAATAGGCGGTAGACAAACTGGTGAATATTATTATAATATTGTTAATAGTGATAGTATCTACTGTAAGAGAGTTGGATAAATCTGCAATCAGTATTGTGCGTATGATTGAATATTAGCGTATTTGGTTTAAATCTCGATATATCTAATCACATTTAACGTATGCACACCAAATAGGAAGTAAAAGGCAGAGTTTGGTATTAGTGTTGTGAAGAATCAACAAAAGATACCTGCCAAGGAGATTGAAACATGTTATATCGACGAGAATGAGGTCTATATATATACATCTTTATGTTATAATATGTAAACACACGAAAATAATTACTGAATTCTTATTTACTCTTACCATTTGTTCTATACTGAAATCACTATAGCGTCAATTTAGTGGTATGATCATTATCTAGCAGTTATGTGTGCTTTATACATTCAGCGATTATGAGGTTAATCTTGTTATTTTCGTCACAATCGAAAGATTATTTAATATGTCAACTAATAAAGTTGTAACATTTGCCCAACCATCATGCTATGTCCTCTTAAAACTATTGTTTTAAAAAGCGCGCTTGGTAGCAATGAACTTCGATTCCAAACTTAAAAAAAAATCTTTAAAAGCTCGCTTTTTGCTTTTTTCAGGCCGCTAATATATTTCGCTTTTTACATTTTTAGTGTAACTCTTGTAAAAATGCTTAATCTAATATATTGTTTTTTAAAACACGGCTTAAAACACATTTGCCCCCAAATAAATAAAAAAATACAATTAATCGTTCCTATTAACTCTAGTTTTCTTATTTACTATAGACATTATTATTTTTCTTAAACACAAAAAGATTATATATCCTATGTTATTTGCCGACTTATCTAATAAATTTCGAGTTTTGTACGCCTGTCCCTCCAAATCTATTATATATATATATATATATATCTTATTAATATAAGCCAACCCAAAAAAATTGAGGCTGCCAAATTTTATTCAAAATTTTCAAAAATACCCTCACTCAAATATTATAATTATTTTTAAATGTTATCCTTCAATTCAAATACATAAATAACTTAAATACATGTTATTTTTCACACATTCATATTCAAAAAAAAATTATGTTACTTTTTACATACGATTGTTAATTTATTATAGAGGTAATTCTCAATAAGTCACACTTTTTAAATTTAATCTCTAAAAAGTCACACATAATATTACTCTCCTCATTTAGTCACAATTTAATAAAAATATAAATACGCCTCAAATTCTAATTTGGAGGAGATGCGGTACATTTCTCTCTCAAACTATCTTTCTCTCTCTAACAAACCACTGTCACTTCATCGTGCTCCACCCTCCATCGACGCTCGTCCTCCTGTCGGAGATCTGTCTTCCCGTCGGAGATCCTCCCCTCCAGTCGGAGCTACGTTACCTTACTGATCAAGGTTTATATATATATATATATATATATATATATATATATATATATATATATATATATATATATATATATATATATATATATAACGACGATGGTGATGATGGTGTTGGTCCCCACCAGATCTCCGTCCTTCCCGCTGGAGCTTCGCCACTCCCACCGAACCTTCGTCGAAGATCTGAAAAATTATGTTAACTTTTTCAATATGAGAACTGAAATAAATGGTAGCTCATTAGTTGCAGGCAGAGTAACGTCGTACCGGTATTGGGGGGTATTGGATGAGATCTTGGATAGTGAGTTTTTTTAAACAAAATATATATTGACTTTGAGTTTTAACCTGACGATGATGGTTCGGCGCGTAGACATGGCAGGGAGTGGATTTGGTGTTTGAAGAGGATGACAAATTTTAATTCTATTTTTTAAGATTTGTAAAACAAATTAAAGTTTATTTAAGTTCGGTATTTGTGACCCGTATACACTTTTTATTGACGCATATACAATTTTTATTGACGCGTAATCAATTTTTATTGACTCGTATGCATGTCTTATGCACTTTTTATTGACTCGTATGCACTTTTATTATTGACTCGTATCCATTTTTATGCATTTTTATTGGGTTGTATGTATTTTTCATGCAATTTTATGCACATTTTATGCGCTTTATCATGTAATAAAGAGCATAAATTCAATAACGCGCATAGTAAATTGCAAAATAATGCATAAAGTTTCCTAAAGTTCATAACAAGTGTATAAAGTTTTTTAAAGTGCATAATAAATTGCATAAAGTTTGTATAACAAATTGCATAATGTTCACTAAAATGCATAGTAGAGTGTATAAATTTCACTAAAATGTCTAGTAAAATACATAAATTTACTAGAGTGCATAATTGAGTGCATAAAGTTCACTAAAAGGTATAAAGTTAAAATGCATAAAGTTGGCTAAAAGTCATAAAGTTAAAGTGCATAAAGTTCACTAAATTGCATAGTAAATTGCATAAAGTTCACTAAATTGCATAATAAGTGCATAAAATTCTTTAATTGCATAATAAAGTGCATAAGATTCAATAAAATGCATTATAAAGTATAATAAATTGCATATTAAAGTGCATAATAAAATACATAAAGTTAAATAAAATGCATAATAAAGTGCATAATGTTGAATAAAGTGCATAAAGTCCACTCAAGTGCATAATAAAATGCATAAAATTCACTAAAGTGCATAAAGTTTTTTAAATTGCATAGTAAAATTCATAAAGTTCAATAAAGTGCATAATAAAATGTATAAAGTTCACTTAATTGCATAATAGAGTATACAATAGAGTGAATAAAATTCACTAAATTGCATAATAAAGTGCATAAAGTTCATTTAAATGCATAATAAAGTGCATAATACGGTGCATAAATTCAATAAAGAGTATAATAATGTGTATAAAGTTCATTAAAGTACATAAAATTCACTGATGTGCATAATAAAGTCAATAAAGTTCAATAACATGCATATTAAAATGCATAAAGTTCAATAGCGTGCATAATAAAGTGCACAAAATTCACTAAAGTGCATAATACGTGTATAAAGTTCTTTAAAATGAATAATAAAGTGAATAAAGTTTAATAACATGCATAATAAAGTGCATAAAGTTCATAAGTGCATAATAGAGTGTATAAAATTCTTTATATTGCATAATATAGTGCATACAATTCACTAAAATGTACAATAAAGTGTATAAAGTTCACTAAAATGTATAATAAAGTGCATAACGTTAGGTTTAAAGTGTATAAATTTCACTAAAGTGCATAATTTTCACTAAAATTGATATTATTCACTAAAAGTTCATAATTTCACTAAAAGTGGATAAAAAGTGCGTACGAGTCGATAAAATGTATAAAAAATGCATAAATATACATAAAAAAAATACATAAAAAGTGCATACGAACCAATCAAAATACATAAAAATGCATGTGAATTAGTAAAAAGCGCATAAAAAGTGCATACGTGTCGTGAGAGTGTATGAAGATACATACGAGTCAATAAAAGTAAATAAAAAGTGCATAAAAAGTGCATACGAGTCAATAAAAGTGCATAAAAATGTATACAAATCAATAAAAACCGCATAAAAAAAGCATAAAATTTGCATAAAAAGTGCATATATGTGGATAAAAAGTAAATAAAAATACGTAGGGGTAAAAAAATTTGCAGAAAACTCGATTACATAGGGTTAAACTGATCAAGCAATAGTACATAGGATTCACCCGTAAACTACGTGTAATTGAACTTCTCTAACATTTCATCAAACAGTTGTTATTCAATGGAAAATTTCAAGTGAACCGGTTTGAAAATAATAAAATTATAAATCCAATCACGTCATTAATAAACACCTCCCAACATACAACACAAAACTTCAATTCAAATTTGATTTCACATATACACACAAAAATCTATGTATCAAGGTATCCACAACTTGATAATTAAAGTATAATTCGAATTTAAATTTAAAAAATAAATAAAAATCATTTTCAACATATGTATATGAGATTGGTCAACGGGGAGTTGTAACATAGGGCGGCCAATCCATCGTCGTTCCTCCGGCGAAATCTCCACCGTCGCCCGCCGCCTCAGATCGTCACCATGACTCTATAGCCGAGATCGTTTTCTATAGCCGAGATCGTTTGATATGGGGAGAGAGAGCAAGTGTAAAAATCCGGTGTAAAGAGAAAGTATTGTCCCACATCGGCTAGATATGTGAGTACCTATATGATATATAAGTTAAGAAAACCCTCATTAATATCACCAAGACCTTTTAAAGTCGTGCGGCCCGAGAAGCGAGAACAAAATCGGGCCAAAGCGGACAGTATTGGTGGTAGTAAGCAGATGGTAGCGGTCTGGTCGGAGGAGCAGGTCGTTACAGCAAGCGACCTCTGGTTTTTTACCGTTCCGCCGCCTATGGTAGGTGGTGACGGATCTCCGGTGAAGTACATGATCTCCGACGAGGTCCCGTCGACATAAATGTGTAGAGAGAGATGAGATTGTGAACAGAGAGAGAGAGAGATAGCAGTGAGCAGGAGAGAATGTTCGCGAATAGTGAAAAAATAGAATTTGTAGAGCTATTTATATTATTTATAAAATGTGATTAAAATGAGAGAATGGTCTTATACGCGACTTTTTAGTAATTAAGTTGAAAATTGTGACTTAATGAGCATTTTTCCCTTAGTATAAGAGTAAGATTAATAAGTTTGTGGATTTTAGAACAATCGAGAAGTAATTGATGTGGTTTAATAAATGAAGTAATCGACATAAATTGTGGTTTAATCATATAATGACAGAAATCAATTGCCAAAATAGGTTTTAAGTGAAGCTACTATGAGTAATTTAAAGTTAAATGGGTGGAAAAACTTATCAAATTGTACAGTGGATGTGGAAATTAGTAACAGCTAGTGTTGCTTTTAGCTTAGTCTAGTTTTATTGGTAAGTAAAGAGCTTTGAGTGGCAATGTTGTGGAGTTGCTTTGCCTTTTTTTTTTTCTGTTGAATTAATAGTGGATTTATTTGCTATGCTAATGAATTGTCTGTGTTAGAACTATGGTACCAGAAATACGATTAAAAGCCTTAACATGGAGGGCAAGCTATAAATTATCGAATAAGGTCTAGTGATTTGACATTTAAGTAGTAGTAACATCTTAGAATTCTGCCACATTAATGTGATTCTTAAGTGGCAGCCAGTTGATCCTGATTATTTGCAACTCTACTGTGTATAATATTTGCATCTTTCTATAATTTAATGACCATAAACTAAATCACTTTTGTTTACTCTCTTTTTATTGCAGGTCTGCTACAACTTGTCCAACTATCCAGGAGTAACTATGGAGTACCCATGCTGATGTTCTTTGGTTTAATTTTTTGTCAAACACAATTCGCAGCAACTATAATCGCATATGGGCGTTTTAGACTTTTGAGTACACGTTTTTTAGCTTTGTGCGAATACTAGCCGGTTTAATATCTGCTATGGTACTAAAAAGTGTTTCCGAATTACACATGCATGTTTTAGCTTTTTGCCAATTGCGTATGTGTGATGTTGTCTATATAAGAGCTTCCTAGCATTTTTTTTCCATGGCTCGGATTTTCATCCGAAACAAGCATGAAAGCGTTCCATGGCTTGTCCATTTCCGGTTGGCACTTGATTTTTTAAAACCTCGCCGACCTGTATGAACATGTCTCACGTACACGCTTTCTTACCTTTGTTGAGTATCAAGAAAACATACTAGTTAGCAGTACTACCTAAACAGAACACTCTTATGAAAGCATTTTTCCAGACAACTTTATTAGAATGACAGTCGTGGAGGACGCGCTTAAACACCAATCTGAGTTTTCATGTGCTTATCCAGCAGCTCCACAACATCGGAGCTTTTACTAAGCTTAGCAAGCTCGATGGGCAAATAGCCTTGGGTGTTTTTGAGTAAGCTACATAACAACAAAAGACCAACACAAATTATACTGCTGTTATAACATGAGCTAATTTTCCTCATCAAAATAAATAAAGTTAAACAAGGGGCACTAGAGACTTACGCATCAGCACCATTCTCCAGGAAATATTCAACGCAAAACTTCCTGCCATAAAAGGCGCTATGATGGAGTGGAGACTCGTGGGCACCCACAACATTTGCACATCGAATCCATGATTTAATAAACGGATCTTCTAAGTTAACTCTTTTAAGCCAATCCTCCTGGAAAAAGATGGAGCACAGTAATCTAATGCACGTATATAGAAGAAAGAAAGCTCCTTATGTAGGTACATGAGCTCATTATTTAGCAACTTACTCTGCCTTACGCAGCTAGGTGCATATAATTGAATTTAGCTGCATCAATAAGAGTTTATGCAGGTCCATTAACTATTTTTTAGTCATAGATGTAGTCTTATGGTAAGTAACAAATATAGACAAGCGAAAAACAAAAGCACCAGATTATTGCCACATCTGGTACCGACAAAGAAGTGTGTTTTACCTCTCTCTCTAATTTCTGTACACATTTGCTAATGTAGCTACAAAATGTTTCCCCAGATTCCAATTAGAGTTTGAAGAAATAAAAGAAACTTTGGGATTTCTAGAATTGGAAATATAGAACAATTATAAAATGATTTACTCAAATTTGAATTGGTCAATGCACCTGCATTTAATCTTCTAATGCAGCAGAATTCGAACCACGTGCTTGTGTTATTCAGGTACGATGTAGCTATACAGATATGTTATCAAACTACACTTACCTATTTATAACTAAATATTGATGCACTTACCTACAAGGAAGATTCAAACACTGACTTTTTTACAAATACGTAGTTAGCGGTTTACCTAGTTACTATATTCCCTTGAAAAAATGCAGAAGTAAAGATGGAGAATTCTTATGTTTGGCATTCAGTAGTAATATTAAGAGCATTTTTTAGGATAAGTTGAGCGAATTCTTACATCATCTCTGAACCTTCCAGCTGGATCCACTTCCATGTTCTCAATGTCGGAGTCCAATGTATTCTTCGAACCCTACATACGTGCAAAAAGCTCAAACGATGATATCTCAGGTGAAAACCAATAGGAACATGTTCGAATAAAAAACCAGTTTAGCTCAACATTAAAAAACAAATATTGAGTCAAGAAAGAGCTTTACTTCTTCAGTGTCATCATGGATTTTCTGATGATCAACAATCGGTTCTTTCACATCTCCAGGATTTTCTACATCATTTAGTGAAGTAACTTCATCAGGCGAGGCAGTACCAAATTGAATGTTGAGTTTGATTGCTTCGACAAACTTTCGGAAAGAGTCTGGCTCAGTGTAGTACCTAAAACCATAAAATTACACTGAAAATGAGAGCAGGGGAGAGGAAAGGAGAAAAAAACGAATACAGGAGTAAACCACTTGCAGAGAGAAAACCGTATAAAGCAATGCAGTAATTTCAAACATCATAACAGAAGTAACATAAAACTCAACATCCCCAAACCATACAAAACTCACTGAAAATTGTAAGTATTTAAAACTTAACCTGACTCGGACAGCATGGCCCCCTTCCTTGATTTCTTTTAAGATGTCACTAAAAGCGGGGGCAAACTTGGAGTAATCCCTATCTTCTCCCGGCTTGGAGGGATCCTATCAAAAGAAATCATATCACCAAATCAAAATGAAAACTCAAGGTTTCAGACCGCAGCTCATTAAACAACATTAATTAAGAAACAAAGAAAAAAAAAACCTCTGATAAAGCCTTGCGGATGCGCGCAGAGCAATTCATAAGCTCCTTGTTGTTCAGATACTCTTTAGCAGCAGATACGTAGATTTCCCAATTAAATTTCTTAGAAGTCGAGTCAGCATCCAAGTACTTCATTTGTTTTCTCATCCGTCTATATGCGCGGTCCTTATTGATCTTCTTAAATAATGCGTTCAGCTCTGGGTCCTGGGGAGAGAATTTTAGTAGAAAACCGTGAATTGAACTCCAAAAAGAGATATTAAACCGTAAACGGAGATCAACAGAGGGAGCAATAATGCTTAACATTAAATCTAGAATGTGATGGACTTAAAACTTTGCTACAAATTTAACCACCATCAACACAAGCGATTACCGGAAGAGAAAATGTCCTCTTGATATTTTAGCTAGCACCAGTAAACTGAACAAATATAAATTTAAATCTTCCTCAATATAAATACTCAATCAATTAAAAATTCACACAAAACAGAACAAACGGGAGAAGGAGAAAGAGAGAAGTTTTCACTTATATTGCAATAAATCAAGGACTGCGTCCCACAGAAAAAGTTGTCTTTCAATTGCACCCATCATTTATCTACTTACAGTATATCTACACCGTAGTTTTCAATAATCACAAATCGGGTCTTCCACTATATATGTATATGCAGTAAGGAAAAAAGAACAATAAAACATTAAAGTAAGAAACACTGAATAACTGTGAGAAGACAAAAAAATAAAAAATAAAAAGAGATACAAGATTATCTAGTATAAACTGTCCTTTACCGGGGAATTCCAACTTATGATGGGTAATTCTAGTGTTCTGAAAAGCTATCCTAGGCGGAAAATAGGCGGTAGACAAACTGGTGAATATTATTATAATCTTGTTAATAGTAATAGTATCTACTGTAATTACCTCAAAAAGAAGGGGAAAAGGCAAAACAAAACAAAACAAAAAAGTTACATAACGGGGAGGAAGTAAAAATAAAAAAAAGTGAGAAGTAAATCTCACATTGAGCACGTTGTCGAGATTCGGGTATTTGAATTTACGTTTCGTCTTCAAATTATCAGAGAGTGTAAGTGTTGAAACATCTGATATATCATGAAACAAACAGAAATAAGAAACATAAATTAAAAAAAGATATAAAGAAGATACATAACCTATTAGAAACATAAACAAATAAGAAATTGAGATCTACCCGGAACCGATATATGCCTTTTTGGTGCCATCACCTCTTCTGGCTATTTGAAAATACCAAACCTAATCAGAAAATAACAAACAACAAAAAAGACACGTCAAACCAGATCAATATATATGCGTTTATTTCTCACCAGAAATTAAAAAAAAAAAAACCTGTGCAGTTATCAATTTGAGGCTCTTTTTCTGCTAAACCCTAGAGAGAGAGAAAAAGAGAGCGAGGTGCGAAATAAAAGACGAGAAAGAAATGTGCTACTCCACGTATATTTACGGCGATAAATAAACTCCGTAATTTCAACTCATAAATCCATACTTTTCACATACTTTTTATTTGGTTCGTTCAGATCCAATCAACTCACGTTATACCCGGTTTCACAATGTACAGTGTCAAGAATCACTAATTAAACTATGCACGTTTATTATCGGGTTATTAATACGTTGTTTTACCGTTTAGAGACTTACAATAAGACTGTTTGTCTATCTGAATGCAAAATCGGATATTCTATTGCATTCTTTCTAAAACGTCTTGATTGTTGTAAGATGATTTTATTTTCGCTGACCCTTTTTCGGCATATAAATACAAATTTTGGTAACTAATGGCTGCATAAATGGATATTTTCACTTTTTATTAACTTGATGTTGCCACATATGTCATGGGATACATGTATCATTGATGATTTTCTTGCACCCGCCATCTTATCAATATTGCAGTGGTTTGTACATAATATTAGTGTTCTCTTGCAAGAGAGTTGGATAAATCTGCAATCAGTATTGTGCGTATGATTGAATATTAGCGTGTTTGGCTTAAATCTCGATATATCTAATCACCATTAACGTATGCACACCAAATAGGAAGTAAAATGCAGAGTTTGGTATCAGTGTTGTGAAGAATCAACAAAAGATGCCTGCCAAGGAGATTGAAACATGTTATATCGACGAGAATGAGGTTTATATATATAAATCTTTCTGTTATAATATGTAAACACACGAAAATAATTACTGAATTCATATTTACTCTTACCATTTGTTCTATACTGAAATCACTATAGCGTCAATTTAGTGGTATGATCATTATCTAGCAGTTATGTGTGCTTTATACATTCAGCGATTATGAGGTTAATCTTGTTATTTTCGTCACAATCGAAAGATTATTTAATATGTCAACTAATAAAGTTGTAACATTTGCCCAACCATCATGCTATGTCCTCTTAAAATATTGTTTTAAAAAGCGCGCTTGCTAGCAGTTGCATTTAGATTTTAATTAGGCGAAAAGCGCCAAAAACCTTATTCACCCCCCCCCCCTCCAAGGTTTAGCCGCACGGGCCAACAATTGGTATCAGAGCCGAGGCTCTTGCATATAGGAATCTAACGATTTAAAAGTTAAGATCCCGATGGCTAATTTGTACAATTTCGCATCCGGCATAGCGTTATCCCCCAATACTCCACCATTTTTTGATGGGGTAAATTATTCTTATTGGAAAGATAGGATGAGTATGTTTTTGCAAAGCTATAATATTAAACTTTGGATGAGCATAAAAGTAGGATATTCTGCACCTACATCCGAAAATAGCGAGAACCCAATCTCCATAGAGGACTTAGATGACACCCAATTAGAAGCCTACTCTACTAATGCTAAAGCGATGTACGCTATTGTTTGTGCCGTTTTCCCTAACGAGTACAACAAAATTTCCGCTTGTAAAACGGTTAAGGGTATGTGGGATAAGTTAGTAGTTATGCACGAGGGAACTAACCAAGTTAAGGATTGCAAACTTCAACTTTTAGTTCATGACTACGAGCTTTTTAAAATGAGCGAGGGAGAAACTATTTCCGATATGCTTGCTAGGTTTACCACTATTACTAACGGATTAACATCTCTTGCTAAGCATTTATCTTGTAAGAAAATGGTTTCAAAGGTGATTCGGAGCTTACCGAAAGAATGAGAACCAAAGGTCACCGCAATTCAAGAGGCGCACGACATGAACACATACACTCTTGATGCATTGACGGGTTCACTCATTACTCACGAGATCACCCTCAATACTCACAAGCCAATCTCGAAAAAGAAGGAGATTGCTTTCAAAGGAACAACTTGTGACGAAAGCGATGATCTATCCAATGACGACAAAAATTCAATGCAAATCATTCGAATCGTCAAGGAAATACTCAATCTAAAAGACCATCGCAAACATAAAGGTAAATCGTCAAATAATACAATTTATTCTAACGATTTTGTTTGCTATACTTGTGGTAAGGAAGGACACATAGCGAGAGATTGCATCAAGAATCGCAAGAGCAAAGGCAAGAAGGAGATATCCGTTTCAAGCTCTAGCGATAGCTCCGACCAAGATGAAGTCGATCATGTTGCTTGCTATGTGGCCTTGGAAGACAACAATGAGCTAAACCAATCGTCTTCAAGTGAAAGTGAAACCGATGAGGTAAATGATCTATCATATGATGAATTACTTCATATGTGCGATATTTACTCCAAAAAGTTTCCTAAACTTTCGGAAAAGGTTGAATTTCTTAAAAGGATAAATTCTTCTCTCAATGAAGAAATAAGATCCTTGAAAAGAGATAAAAATGAAAATGAGTCTATTCCAACATCGTCATTCTCTTTAGATGATATAGATGACGAAAGGGAAGACTTGAAAGACAAAAACAATGATCTCGTTAATGAAATGCTAGAAGTTCTAAACGCAAGCAAGAAAATAAGCAATAATTTAAGTTACGGAAAGTAAAAGTTTAGGGAAAGAAATTGACACCGCAATTTATAGAGGTTCGGCAAAACGGCCTACGTACTCTCCTCGGTACTACCGAGTATTTCACTAAAAATCTTCTTTCGGATATTACAATCCTATCGAGCTAATCAACCGATTAACCTCCCCTTCACTCTATGAGTATCCCGAATGAAATGACCTAGAGCTTTTAAGCAACACTCGCTTACAAAGCCTCTACCCGATCACTCGCTCACAAATGAGTTTATAATTTACCTCTTTACAAAATTTGTTACAACAATGTAACTATACTCACAATTTTAATTGCTTCTAAATAAGCTAATTGGTGAGTCTTTGATGTTGTTCGAGCTTGAATCGCTTTCTCCTTAATTTCCCTCTTTTTCGAATATTTTCACCAAAATGGTAATATTTAGGGTTGTGATCGAGAGAGGTTGAAGGATGATGAATATGTATGAATGGATGATTTTGGAGAGTGATTTGGGTTGGTTTATATGGTCAGCAAAGTCTGTTTTTTCTGTATATGACCGTTAGAAGTGGTTGAGTGTTTTATCCATTGGTTTTAAGCAATTTTCCAGAATAAGCTGAAAAGTTGTTTTCGAAATCTGCAGAAAACGATCGGTCGTTTTCTGCATTTCGATCGGTCGTTTTCAGGAAACGATCGGTCGTTTTCAGGAAACGATCGGTCGTTTTCTGTAGTCGATCGATCGTTTTTATAACGATCTCTCTGGAGGAATTTGGACCAAAAACGATCGGTCGTTTTTGTCCAGACGATCGGTCGTTTCTTCAGTATTTCCGGTTTTCTCGTTATTCTTCGAAAGCTCGTAACTTATTCGTTTTAGCTTCGATTCTGGTTCCGCTTGAACCGTTGGCTTCGTTTTTCTGTGCTCTATCTTTCTGGCGTTTTGAAATTTACATTTTCTACTTTTGGAAAAGACAAGCATTATATCATCGGAATAGAGAAATCGTAAAATCATTAAAAACATAATCAAAGTTATAATCAAAATCATTTATTGAACTCTAAGTTCAACACTAGCAATGAACCTCGATTCCAAACTTTAAAAAAAAGCTTTAAAAGCTCGTTTTTTCCTTTTTTCAGGCCGCTAATAGATTTCGCTTTTTACATTTTTAGTGTAACTCTTGTAAAAATGCTTAATCTAATATATTGTTTTTTAAAACACTGCTTAAAACACATTTGTCCCCAAATAAATAAAAAATACAATTAATCGTTCCTATTAACTATAGTTTTCTTATTTACTATAGACATTATTATTTTTCTTAAACATAAAAAGATTATATATACTATGTTATTTGCCGACTTATCTAATAAATTTCGAGTTTTATACGCTTGTCCCTCTAAATCCATTATATATATATATATATTGTACTATTAATATACGTCAATCCAAGAAAATTGAGTCTTCCAAATTTTATCCAAAATTTTTAAAAATACCCTCACTCAAATATTATGATTATTTTTAAATGTTATCATTCAATTCAAATACATAAATAACTTAAATACATGTTATTTTTCACATATTCATATTCAAAAAAAAATTATATTACTCTTTACATACGATTGTTAATTTATTATAGAGGTAATTCTCAATAAATCACACTTTTTAAATTTAATCCCTAAAAAGTCACACATAAGATTAATGTCCCTATTTAATTACAATTTAATAAAAATATAAATACGCATCAAAATATAATTTGGAGGAGATGCGGTACATTTCTCTCCCAAACTATCTTTTTCTCTAACAAACCACCGTCACTTCATCGTGCTCCGCCCTTCATCGACGCTCGTCCTCCCGCCAGAGATCCGTTATCCCGTCGGAGATCCTCCCCTTCAGTCGGAGCTCCGTTAACTTGCTGATCAAGGTTTATATATATATATGTGTGTGTGTATATATAACGACGATGGTGATGATGGTGTTGGTCCCCACTAGATCTCCGTCCTTCCCGTCGGAGCTTCGCCACTCCCACCGAACCTTCATCGGAGATCTGAAAAATTATGTTAACTTTTTCAATATGAGAACTGAAGTAATGGTAGCTCATTAGCTGTAGGCGGAGTAATGTCGTACCAGTATTTGGGGTATTGGATGAGATATTGGATAGTGAGTTTTTTTTAAATAAATTATATATTGACTTTGAGTTTTAACCTGGTGATGATGCTTTGACCGTTGACATGGCAGGGAGTGAATTTGGTGTTTGAAGAAGATGACAAATTTTAATTCTATTTTTTAAGATTTGTAAAACAAATTAAAGTTTATTTAAGTTCGGTATTTGTGACCCGTATACATTTTTTATTGACGCATAATCAATTTTTATTGACTCGTATGCATGTTTTATGCAATTTTTATTGACATGTATGCACTTTTATTATTGACTCGTATCCATTTTTATGCATTTTTATTGGGTTATATGTATTTTTCATGCACTTTTATACCCATTTTATACGCTTTATCATGTGATAAAGGGCATAAATTCAATAACGCGCATAGTAAATTTTAAAATAGTGCATAAAGTTCCCTAAAGTTCATAACAAGTGTATAAAGTTTTTTAAAGTGCATAATAAATTGCATAAAGTTTGTATAACAAATTGCATAATGTTCACTAAAATGCATAGTAGAGTGTATAAAGTTCACTAAAATGTATAATAAAATACATAAATTTACTAAAGTGTATAATTAAGTGCATAAACTTCACTAAAAGGCATAAAGTTCACTAAATTGCATAATAAAGTGCATAACGTTCACTAAATTGCAAAATAAGTGCATAAAATTCTTTAATTGCATAATAAAGTGCATAAGATTCAATAAAATGCATAATAAAGTGCATAAAGTTGAATAAAGTACATAAAGTCCACTCAAGTGCATAATAAAATGCATAAAATTCACTAAAGTGCATAAAGTTCTTTAAATTGCATAATAAAATTCATAAAGTTCAATAAAGTGCATAATAAAATGTATAAAGTTCACTTAATTGCATAATAGAGTACACAATATAGTGAATAAAATTCACTAAATTGCATAATAAAGTGCATAAATTTCATTTAAATGCATAATAAAGTGCATAAATTTAATAAAGAGCATAATAATGTGTATAAAGTTCATTAAAGTGCATAAAATTCACTAATGTGCATAATAAAGTGAATAAAGTTCAATAACATGCATATTAAAGTGCATAAAGTTCAATAACGTGCATAATAAAGTGCACAAAATTCACTAAAGTGCATAATAAGTGTATAAAGTTCTTTAAAATGAATAATAAAGTGAATAAAGTTTAATAACATGCATAATAAAGTGTATAAAGTTCATAAGTGCATAAAGTGTATAAAGTTCAATAAAGTGCATAATTTTCACTAAAATTGATATTGTTCACTAAAAGTTCATAATTTCACTAAAAGTGCATACGAGTCGATAAAGTGTATAAAAAATCCATAAATATACATAAAAAGTGCATACGAGCCAATCAAAGTAAATAAAAATGCATGTGAATTAGTAAAAAGCGCATAAAAATGCATACGTGTCGTGAGAGTGTATGAAGATGCATACGAGTTGATAAAAGTACATAAAAAGGACATAAAAAAGTGCAAAAAAAGTGCATACGAGTCAATAAAAGTGCATAAAAATGCATACAAATCAATAAAAACTGCATAAAAGTTGCATAAAAAGTGCAGACATGTGGATAAAAAGTAAATAAAAATACGTACGGGTAAAAAAAAATACAGAAAACTCGATTACATAGGGTTCAACTGTTCAAGCAATAGTACATAGGCTTCACCCATAAACTACGTGTAATTGAACTTCTCTAACATTTCATCAAACAGTTGTCATTCAATGAAAAATTTCAAGTGAACCGGTTTGAAAATAATAAAATTACAAATCCAATCACGTCATTAATAAACAGCTCCCAACATACAACACAAAACTTTAATTCAAATTTGATTTCACACATACACACAAAAATCTATGTATCAATGTATCCACAACTTGATAATTAAAGCATAATTCAAATTTAAAAAATAAATAAAAATCATCTTCCACATATGTATGAGATTGGTCAACGGGGAGCCGTAACATAGGGCGGCCAATCCATCGTCGTTCCTCCGGCGAAATCTCCACCGTCGTCCGCCTCCTCAGATCGTCACTATGGCTCTATAGCCGAGATCGTTTGATATGGGGAGAGAGAGCAAGCGACCTCTGCTCTATAGACGGATCTCCGGTGAAGTACATGATTTTCGGCGAGGTCCCGTCGACATGAATGTGTAGAGAGAGAGAGAACAATGAGCAGGAGATAATGTTCGCGAACAGTGAAAAAATAGAATTTGTAGAGCTATTTATATTATTTATAAAATGTGATTAAAATGAGAGAGTGGTCTTATACGTGATTTTTTAGTGATTAAGTTGAAAATTGTGACTTAATGAGCATTTTTCCTTTAGTATAAGAGTAAGATTAATAAGTTTGTGGATTTTAGAACAATCGAGAAGTAATTGATGTGGTTTAATAAATGAAGTTGTCTGTCTTAAGATTGCGGTGAGAATATGTTTATATCTCTTCATCGTAGTTTACCTTAGGTTTCAACTTTTATATGTTAGAAGAATAAAAATAGTTTAACAACCAGTATAGCATGTAAGGAAAAACATCGAAGGTTTGGATTACTTGGTGCGGGACGAATAAGGATTAAACTGATAGTAAGTGGCTATTAGTAGTGGAGGTCTAAAACATAATACTGTTTTGATGGATATAATCATATAATGATAGAAATCAATTGCCAAAATAGGTTTTAAGTGAAGCTACTATGAGTAATTTACAAGTTAAATGGGTGGAAAAACTTATCAAATTGTACGGTGGATGTGGTAATTAGTAACAGCTAGTGTAGGTTTTAGCTGAGTCTAGTTTTATTGGTAAGTAAAGAGCTTTGAGTGGCAATGTTGTGGAGTTGCTTTGCCTTTTTTTTCTGTTGAATTAATAAAGTGGATTTATTTGCTATGTTAATGAATTGTCTGTGTTAGAACTATGGTACCAGAAATACGATTAAAAGCCTTAACATGGAGAGCAAGCTATAAATTATCGAAAAAGATCTAGTGATTTGACATTTAAGTAGTAGTAACATAGGGTGGAGATGCATGTACTTATATAATCTCCACATTGGAATTCTGCCACATTAATGTGATTCTTAAGTGGCAGCCAGTTGATCCTGATTATTTGCAACTCTACTGTGTATAATATTTGTATCTTTCTATAATTTTATGATCATAACCTAAATCACTTTTGTTTACTCTCTTTTTGTTGCAGGTCTGCTACAACTGTCCAACTATCCAGGAGTAACTATGGAGTACCCATGCTGATGTTCTATGGTTTAATTTTTTGTCAAACACAATTCGCAGCAACAATAATCGCATATGCGCGTTTTCGACTTTTGAGTATGCGTTTTTTAGCTTTGTGCGAATACTAGCCGGTTTAATATCTGCTATGGTACTCAAAAGTGTTTCCGAATTACACATGCATGTTTTAGCTTTTCGCCAATAGCGTATGTGTGATGTGTCTATATAAGAGCTTCCTAGCTTTTTCTTTCTATGGCTAGAATTTTAATCCGAAACAAGCATGAAAGCGTTTCATGGCTTGTCCATTTCCGGTTGGCACTTGCATTTTTAAAACCTCGCCGACCTGTGTGAACATGTGTCTCAAGTACACGTTTTCTTACCTTTGTTGAGTATCAAGAAAACATACTTGTTAACAGTACTACCTAAACAGAACACTCTTATGAAAGCATTTTTCCAGACAACTTTACTAGAATGACAGTCATGGAGGACGAGCTTAAACACCAATCTGAGTTTTCATGTGCTTATCCAGCAGCTCCACAACATCGGAGCTTTTACTAAGCTTAGCAAGCTCGATGGGCAAATAGCCTTGGGTGTTTTTGAGTAAGCTACATAACAACAAAAGACCAACACAAATTATACTGCTGTTATAACATGAGCTAATTTTCCTCATCAAAATAAATAAAGTTAAACAAGGGCACTAGAGACTTACGCATCAGCACCATTCTCCAGGAAATATTCAACGCAAAACTTCCTGCCATAAAAGGCGCTATGATGGAGTGGAGACTCGTGGGCACCTACAACATTTGCACATCGAATCCATGATTTAATAAACGGATCTTCTAAGTTAACTCTTTTAAGCCAATCCTCCTGGAAAAAGATGGAGCACAGTAATCTAATGCACGTATATAGAAGAAAGAAAGCTCCTTATGTAGGTACATGAGCTCATTATTTAGCAACTTACTCTGCCTTACGCAGCTAGGTGCATATAATTGAATTTAGCTGCATCAATAAGAGTTTATGCAGGTCCATTAACTATTTTTTAGTCATAGATGTAGTCTTATGGTAAGTAACAAATATAGACAAGCGAAAAACAAAAGCACCAGATTATTGCCACATCTGGTACCGACAAAGAAGTGTGTTTTACCTCTTTCTCTCTAATTTCTGTACACGTTTGCTAATGTAGCTACAAAATGTTTCCCCAGATTCCAATTAGAGTTTGAAGAAATAAAAGAAACTTTGGGATTTCTAGAATTGGAAATATAGAACAATTACGAAATGATTTACTCAAATTTGAATTGGTCAATGCACCTGCATTTAATCTTCTAATGCAGCAGAATTCGAACCACGTGCTTGTGTTATTCAGGTACGATGTAGCTATACAGATATGTTATCAAACTACACTTACCTATTTATAACTAAATATTGATGCACTTGACTACAAGGAAGATTCAAACACTGACTTTTTTACAAATACGTAGTTTGCGGTTTACCTAGTTACTATATTCCCTTGAAAATATGCAGAAGTAAAGATGGAGAATTCTTATGTTTGGCATTCAGTAGTAATATTAAGAGCATTTTTTAGGATAAATTGAGCGAATTCTTACATCATCTCCGAACCTTCCACCTGGATCCACTTCCATGTTCTCAATGTCGGAGTCCAATGTATTCTTCGAACCCTACATACATGCAAAAAGCTCAAACGATGATATCTCAGGTGAAAACCAATAGGAACATGTTCGAATAAAAAACCAGTTTAGCTCAACATTAAAAAACAAATATTGAGTCAAGAAAGAGCTTTACTTCTTCAGTGTCATCATGGATTTTCTGATGATCAACAGTCGGCTCTTTCACATCTCCAGGATTTTCTACCTCATTTAGTGAAGTAACTTCCTCAGGCGAGGCAGTACCAAATTGAATGTTGAGTTTGATTGCTTCAACAAACTTTCGGAAAGAGTCTGGCTCAGTGTAGTACCTAAAACCATAAAATTACACTGAAAATGAGAGCAGGGGAGAGGAAAGGGGGAAAAACGAATACAGGAGTAAACCATTTGCAGAGAGAAAACCGTATAAAGCAATGCAGTAATTTCAAAAATCATAACAGAAGTAACATAAAACTCAACATCCCCAAACCATACAAAACTCACTGAAAATTGTAAGTATTTTAAACTTAACCTGACTCGGACAGCATGGCCCCCTTCCTTGATTTCCTTTAAGATGTCACTAAAAGCGGGGGCAAACTTGGAGTAATCCCTATCTTCTCCTGGCTTGGAGGGATCCTATCAAAAGAAATCATATCACCATATCAAAATGAAAACGCAAGGTTTCAGACCGCAGCTCATTAAACAACATTAATTAAGAAACAAAGTAAAAAAAAAACCTCTGCTAAAGCCTTGCGGATGCGCCCAGCGCCATTCATAAGCTCCTTGTTGTTCAGATACTCTTTAGCAGCAGATACGTAGATTTCCCAATTAAATTTCTTAGAAGTCGAGTCAGCATCCAAGTACTTCATTTGTTTTCTCATCCGTCTATATGCGCGGTCCTTATGAATATTCTTAAATAATGCGTTCAGCTCTGGGTCCTGGGGAGAGAATTTTAGTAGAAAACCGTGAACTGAACTCCAAAAAGAGATATTAAACCGTAAACGGAGAACAACAGAGGGAGGAATAATGCTTAACATTAAATCTAGAATGTGATGGACTTAAAACTTTGCTACAAATTTAACCACCATCAACACAAGCGATTACCGGAAGAGAAAATGTCCTCTTGATATTTTAGCTAGCACCAGTAAACTGAACAAATATAAATTTAAATTTTCCTCAATATATAAATAATCAATCAATTAAAAATTCACACAAAACAGAACAAACGGGAGAGGGAGAAAGAGAGAAGTTTTCACTTGTACTGCAATAAATCATGGACTGCGTCCCACAGAAAAAAGTTGTCTTTCAATTGCACCCATCATTTATCTACTTACAGTATATCTACACCGTAGTTTTCAATAATCACAAATCGGGTCTTCCACTATATATGTATATGCAGTGAGGAGAAAAGAACAATAAAACATTAAAGTAAGAAACACCGAATGATTGTGAGAAGACAAAAAATAAAAAATAAAAAGAGATACAAGATTATCTAGTATAAACTGTCATTTACCAGGGAATTCCAACTTATGATGGGTAATTCTAGTGTTCTGAAAAGCTATCCTAGGCGGAAAATAGGTGGTAGACAAACTGGTGAATATTATTATAATCCTGTTAATAGTGACAGTATCAACTGTAATTACCTCAAAAAGAAGGGGAAAAGGCAAAACAAAACAAAACAAAAAAGTTACATAACGGGGAGGAAGTAAAAATAAAAAAAAGTGAGAAGTAAATCTCACATTGAGCACGTTGTCGAGATTCGGGTATTTGAATTTACGTTTCGTCTTCAAATTATCAGAGAGTGTAAGTGTTGAAACATCTGATATATCATGAAACAAACAGAAATAAGAAACATAAATTAAAAAAGATATAAAGAAGATACATAACCTATTAGAAACAGAAACAAATAAGAAATTGAGATCTACCCGGAACCGTTGTATGCCTTTTTGGTGCCATCACCTCCTCTGGCTATTTGAAAATACCAAACCTAATCAGTATATATGAAGATGATCTATAGCATTTATTTCTCACCAGAAATATAAATAAATAAAAAAACCTGTGCAGTTATCAATTTGGGGAAGAGAAGAGAGAGAGACGAAACAGGGGCCACAAAGAAATATATATAAATCGCGATAAATAAACTTCGTAATTTACACTTCTAATTCCATGATTTTTGACATTCACTTTATTTGGTTCGTTCAGATTCAATCAATTGTGTTGTTACCCGGTTTCTAATCCCAAGTTTAAAAAAATTGTCAACCCAGACAATATTACGAGAATATTATAACAATTTTAAGAGTATGTAGTTCTGTTAATTTAAGTTTTGAAAAGATCCCATCATAAAATTTAAATTTTTTAACGATATAGATTTTTAAAATACATTTATTTTGGATGATAACACTTTTTTAGTTTTTACATTCTCAATTTATGCATTTGAAGTATTAAAACAATTTTATTTAGAATAATTTACATCGTAAACAGATATAAGATCAGATTTATACATTTAATACTGATCTATTGTCAACCCAATTCGCATCCTTCTCACTCAATTGTCACATAAAGTAATGGAATGGCAAATAAGAAACAAAAATTATACCCTTTCCATGTTGTAAGTAGACTCAATTGTAAATTTATACATACATCAGGGTTAACTGGAATTATATTATCATAGGTCAGGCATAAATCATATTGACCTGCCACGTGATCGTAAGTACATGTCTTAACATGTGTACTTCAACATAGCTTCCAGACTAAAAAAAAATTGAAAAATAATTCAGCATAGCTTCAAGAACAATTTTATTTATCAGAAAAATCTTTTTCTATTAAAATAACCATTAAGACACTCAAAAACTATCACTTTAAAGATTAAATCCCTAAAATACACATGACAAATTATTTCTTTCAAAAACATTCTAAATTCAATACAACTCTATTTCAGGTTTTTGATTTGTCGCCCGGACGATATACCATTTTCATAAAAAAAAAAAATTAGAAATAATAATTAAAAAAAAACATTTATATTTAAGTTTGAACTAGTATCAACTGCGGGTTCTATATATTTGTTTTGTAAGTTTTAAACAGTGTCAAGAATCACTAATTAAACCATGTACGTTTATTATATGGTTATTAATAAGTTGTTTTACCGTTTAGAGACTTACAATGAGACCGATTGTCTATCTGAATGCAAAATCGGATATTCTATTGTATTCTTTCTAAAACGTCTTGATTGTTGTAACTTGTAAGGATATTCTATATATTTGTTTTGTAAGTTTTCATATATACCCAATTTCGGTAACTAATGGGTGCATAAATGGATCTTTTCACTTTTTATTAACTTGATGTTGTTGCCACATATGTTAATGTCATGGTATATATGTATCATTTATGATTTTTCTGCACCAGTCATTTTATCATTATTGCAATATTTTGCTAATATTATGTCCTATAGTGGTTTGTGTTGGATAAATCTGCAATCAGCATTTGTGCGTGTGATTGAATATTAGCGTGTTTGGTTTAAATCTCGATATATCTAATCACCCTTAACGCATGTACAGCAAAATATGAAGTAAAAGGCATAGTTTGTTATCAGTGCTGTGAAGAATCAACAAATGATGTCTGGCAAGGAGATTGAAACAAGTTACATCGACGAGAATAAGGTCTGTATATATACATCTTTCTGTTATAATATGTAAACAAACAAAATAATTACTGAATTCATATTTATTCTTACCATTTGTTCTATACTGTAATCACTATAGGGTCAATTTGGTGGTATGGTCATTATCTAGCAGTTATGTTGCTTTATACATTCGGCGATTATGAGGTCAGTCTTGTTATTTTCGTCACAATCGAAAGATTATTTAATATGACAACTAATAAAGTTGTAACATTTGCCCAACTATCATGCTATGTACTTATTAAAATATTGGAAAGCACAATTACAACTTTAGAACTTTTGCCACAATTCTCTTTGCATCCTATACGAACGCCAACAAAAAAACTCTTGAATTTTTCCCGCGTCTCATTCTGCACAAACTTTCTGATGATTTATGAGTTTTGAAGGGGTAAATTGTGCAGAGTGGGAGAAAATGAAGTTCAAAGGGGTAAACTTAAGAACTTTCGGGCAAACTAATCAGATGGAAGGTTGACCCAAAAAGGAAAATATAAAGTCCGACAAGTGTTTAGGGCCTAGGGGGTGAAATTTCATGCCATAAGTACACGTTTCCTTACCTTTGTTGAGTATCAAGAAAACATACTTGTTAACAGTACTACCTAAACAGAACACTCTTATGAAAGCATTTTTCCAGACAACTTTATTAAAATGACAGTCATGGAGGACGCGCTTAAACACCAACCTGAGTTTTCATGTGCTTATCCAGCAGCTCCACAACATCGGAGCTTTTACTAAGCTTAGCAAGCTCGATGGGCAAATAGCCTTGGGTGTTTTTGAGTAAGCTACATAACAACAAAAGACCAACACAAATTATACTGCTGTTATAACATGAGCTAATTTTCCTCATCAAAATAAATAAAGTTAAACAAGGGCACTAGAGACTTACGCATCAGCACCATTCTCCAGAAAATATTCAACGCAAAACTTCCTGCCATAAAAGGCGCTATGATGGAGTGGAGACTCGTGGGCACCCACAACATTTGCACATCGAATCCATGATTTAATAAACAGATCGTCTAAGTTAACTCTTTTAAGCCAATCCTCCTGGAAAAAAATGGAGCACAGTAATCTAATGCACGTATATAGAAGAAAGAAAGCTCCTTATGTAGGTACATGAGCTCATTATTTAGCAACTTACTCTGCCTTACGCAGCTAGGTGCATATAATTGAATTTAGCTGCATCAATAAGAGTTTATGCAGGTCCATTAACTATTTTTTAGTCATAGATGTAGTCTTATGGTAAGTAACAAATATAGACAAGCGAAAAACAAAAGCACCAGATTATTGCCACATCTGGAACCGACAAAGAAGTGTGTTTTACCTCTCTCTCTAATTTCTGTACACATTTGCTAATGCAGCTACAAAATGTTTCCCCAGATTCCAATTAGAGTTTGAAGAAATAAAAGAAACTTTGGGATTTCTAGAATTGGAAATATAGAACAATTACGAAATGATTTACTCAAATTTGAATTGGTCAATGCACCTGCATTCAATCTTCTAATGCAGCAGAATTCGAACCACGTGCTTGTGTTATTCAGGTACGATGTAGCTATACAGATATGTTATCAAACTACACTTACCTATTTATAACTAAATATTGATGCACTTGACTACAGGGAAGATTCAAACACTGACTTTTTTACAAATACGTAGTTAGCGGTTTACCTACTTACTATATTCCCTTGAAAAAATGCAGAAGTAAAGATGGAGAATTCTTATGTTTGGCATACAGTAGTAATATTAAGAGCATTTTTTAGGATAAGTTGAGCGAATTCTTACATCATCTCCGAACCTTCCAGCTGGATCCACTTCCATGTTCTCAATGTCGGAGTCCAATGTATTCTTCGAACCCTACATACATGCAAAAAGCTCAAACGATGATATCTCAGGTGAAAACCAATAGGAACATGTTCGAATAAAAAACCAGTTTAGCTCAACATTAAAAAACAAATATTGAGTCAAGAAAGAGCTTTACTTCTTCAGTGTCATCATGGATTTTCTGATGATCAACAGTCGGCTCTTTCACATCTCCAGGATTTTCTACCTCATTTAGTGAAGTAACTTCGTCAGGCGAGGCAGTACCAAATTGAATGTTGAGTTTGATTGCTTCAACAAACTTTCGGAAAGAGTCTGGCTCAGTGTAGTACCTAAAACCATAAAATTACACTGAAAATGAGAGCAGGGGAGAGGAAAGGAGAAAAAAACGAATACAGGAGTAAACCACTTGCAGAGAGAAAACCGTATAAAGCAATGCAGTAATTTCAAAAATCATAACAGAAGTAACATAAAACTCAACATCCCCAAACCATAAAAACTCACTGAAAATTGTAAGTATTTTAAACTTAACCTGACTCGGACAGCATGGCCCCCTTCCTTGATTTCCTTTAAGATGTCACTAAAAGCGGGGGCAAACTTGGAGTAATCCCTATCTTCTCCCGGCTTGGAGGGATCCTATCAAAAGAAATCATATCACCATATCAAAATGAAAACGCAAGATTTCAGACCACAGCTCATTAAACAACATTAATTAAGAAACAAGGTAAAAAAAAAACCTCTGCTAAAGCCTTGCGGATGCGCTCAGCGCCATTCATAAGCTCCTTGTTGTTCATATACTCTTTAGCAGCAGATACGTAGATTTCCCAATTAAATTTCTTAGAAGTCGAGTCAGCATCCAAGTATTTCATTTGTTTTCTCATCCGTCTATATGCGCGGTCCTTATGAATATTCTTAAATAATGCGTTCAGTTCTGGGTCCTGGGGAGAGAATTTTAGTAGAAAACCGTGAATTGAACTCCAAAAAGAGATATTAAACCGTAAACGGAGATCAACAGAGAGAGGAATAATGCTTTACATTAAATCTAGAATGTGATGGACTTAAAACTTTGCTACAAATTTAACCACCATCAACACAAGCGATTACTGGAAAAGAAAATGTCCTCTTGATATTTTAGCTAGTACCAGTAAACTGAACAAATATAAATTAAAATCTTCCTCAATATAAATACTCAACCAATTAAAAATTCACACAAAACAAAACAAACGGGAGAAAGAGAAAGAGAGAAGTTTTCACTTATATTGCAATAAATCAAGGACTGCGTCCCACAAAAAAAGTTGTCTTTCAATTGCACCCATCATTTATCTACTTACGGTATATCTACACCGTAGTTTTGAATAATCACAAATCGTGTCTTCCACTATATATGTATATGCAGTAAGGAAAAAAGAACAATAAAACATTAAAGTAAGAAACACTGAATAACTGTGAGAAGACAAAAAAATAAAAAATAAAAAGAGATACAAGATTATCTAGTATAAACTGTCCTTTACCGGGGAATTCCAACTTATGATGGGTAATTCTAGTGTTCTGAAAAGCTATCCTAGGCGGAAAATAGGCGGTAGACAAACTGGTGAATATTATTATAATCTTGTTAATAGTGACAGTATCAACTGTAATTACCTCAAAAAGAAGGGGAAAAGGCAAACAAAACAAAACAAAAAAGTTACATAACGGGGAGGAAGTAAAAATAAAAAAAAAGTGAGAAGTAAATCTCACATTGAGCACGTTGTCGAGATTCGGGTATTTGAATTTACGTTTCGTCTTCAAATTATCAGAGAGTGTAAGTGTTGAAACATCTGATATATCATGAAACAAACAGAAATAAGAAACATAAATTAAAAAAAGATATAAAGAAGATAGATAACCTATTAGAAACAGAAACAAATAAGAAATTGAGATCTACCCGGAACCGATATATGCCTTTTTGGTGCCATCACCTCTTCTGGCTATTTGAAAATACCAAACCTAATCAGAAAATAACAAACAACAAAAAAGACACGTCAAACCAGATCAGTATATATGCATTTATTTCTCACAATAAATTAAAAAAAAAACCTGTGCAGTTATCAATTTGAGGCTCTTTTTCTGCTAAACCCTAGAGAGAGAGAGATAAAAAGAGAGCGAGGTGCGAAATAAAAGGCGAGAAAGAAACGTGCTACTCCACATATATTTACAGCGATAAATAAACTCCGTAATTTACACTAATGAATCCATAGTTTTCACATACTTTTAATCCGAGTAACAAGGGATGACCCATCAAAAACATTAAAATGGATACTTTTTTTTGTAAAATCATTCCAAATCAATATTTGATTAATGTAAATCTCCACGGTTTCACGACGGAAACACAAATATGCGTCTTGTTTTTTTGTTCTGAGATGTATAATGACATGTTTTGAATTTTTAAATTTTACCATAATTTCGAAAACATGTCATTATACATCTCGGGAAAAAAAAAGACGCATATTTGTGTTTCCGTCGTGAAACCATGGAGATTTGCATTAACCAAATCTTGATTTGGAGCGTTTTTACGAAAAAGTGTACAAGTTGATGTCTAAGTTGATTTTCATATAACCTCTAATAAACTGACGTGTTTACGTTTGGGTCCGTCCTCCTTCGAAAAGGTATGTAAACATAAACATTAATTCATATATAACTAATATAAAATGATATGGATCTTTGAACTTAATCATAATCACATATGTAACAATCAAATTAGAGAAACATACCGTGAACCATTGTGCGTGCGAGACTTTTGGTCGGTAAACAAAAATACCATTGACGCCCCTTTTGTGCTAGCTCGTTTGCTATACAATTTTGTTCTCTCCAAATGTGCCTTAAATCACCATCAATCAAAAGATTCACTTTCTATTATAATTTCTTCAATACTCAAAGCATAACATAACTGAACTCCATAGAGTAGAGCTCTCACTTCAACTTCTAAAGCACTATTCCTAAAGAAATTTGCACTAAATGCTAAGATAATACTACCACTTTCAATTCGAATAATCTCACCACCCCCACTCTTCTCCTCATGCTTTTTAAAAGCACCATCACAATTTAGTTTCAATTTTTCAGAGGGAATATATGTTTATATATAATAGTAATATATTTCACACCAAAGTTGATGAGCCGAACGAAGCTATATATGTTCATGATGTTGTGTTCATATATTTTTTGAAATTTAATGGGTTGTGATCACTTTACCAACATATCATTGTTATATATATCAAAGCGTATTTGATTACGATTACTTGTTGGCTTGGTGCTATCTGCGACGTTTTTTTTAGAACATAAATTTGTATTTTCAACATCTATTAATTATTTCACCATAATTTACATCAACACCAATTCATCTGAGCTATTTGAACAGAATTTTACATAATTAATTAAAACGGAGGGATGTATTATATATAGTATTTTAAACATTGATCGTTTGATGTACAGGTAAACTAGTTTACCCGTTACTCTTATTTTTTGTTCATTTTAAACATGGGATTAGAAACCGGATATAACGTGAGTTAATCTGAATGAACCAAATAAAGCGGATGTCAAAACTATGAAATCAATAGTGTAAATCACGGAGTTTATTTATCGCCCCCAAATTGATAACCGAAGAAGTTTTTTCTTTAATTTCAAGTGAGAAATCTTTTGGGTCAATGCTTTAGAAATTGATGATATAAGTTTCCTTAAGGTTTTTTTGTTGTTATGTCTGGATATGATTGGTTCATTCGTTTGCATTTTTTCCAAGGTAGTCTAATGGATACCAATTGTCTATATTGTGTCGGTTTAATTGATTTTGTAGGTCTGTATTAGATACGTATTGCACCTTTTAGAACATTGTTCGGCTAAAACAAATATTAGAAGTAGGTAGTACTGGTATTTTTTAGGGTTGGTAAAAAAACAGGGCCAAATTGCTCAAAATTACAAAACTAGAGGGGGAAAGTGTAGTTAGCAGTAATCGAAACGAATAGAATTAAACTAAATCTCTCCGGTAGGGAGAGAGAGAGAGAGAATGGCGGCAGGGAGTGTTGGTGTTGTGCTGACGAGGCCGGTGACGTTCGTAACGGGAAACGTTAAGAAATTAGAAGAAGTTAAATCCATTTTGGGAAACTCTATCCCTTTTCTATCTCTCAAACTCGATCGTAAGCTCATTATATATATATATATATATATATATATATATATATATATATACGGAGTTTATATGTACATCAAATTGGACACTGTTTTTTGCAAAAACGCTCCAAATCAATATTTGATTAATGTAAATTTCCATGATTTCACGACGGAACACAAATATGCGTCTTGCTTTTTTTTATTCTGAGATGTATAATGACATGTTTTGAATTTTTACGCACTATGTAACTATATTAGTAGTTAGATAGATGTTCAGATATGTGTGTTTGTTATTCTGTGTCGGTTTAGCAACTGCTTTTCTTTCTTAGCTTTTTTAGCTTTTTTTTAGCCTTTTGCTTTAATGAAGCTATGAGTGTTTGTCTTGTTAGTTTTTTTTTAGCTTTTAAAAGGCTAGATTTTGGTTAAGATGAAAAGAGCAAATTTTGGTGTTTTTTTTTATTATTTTTTAATCTTTTTCACAGAATATTTACCAAGATTAGAAAATTTCTGATTAAATTAACTTAAATATTTACAAGTCACTTCGAAGTTCAAATAAGTAAAAAAACAATGTTGTACAGTAAAAATAAGGTATTAGGTTTTTTGAGCTCTTAAAATGCTAGATTTTGGGTAAGCTGAAAAAGCTAAAAAGTAGAGAATCTGTTGTGTGATTTTTATCGTTTTTCACAGAAAAATTACCAAAAATAGAAAATCTCTGATAAAATTAACTTGAATATTTACAAGTCAATTAGAATTTGAAATAAGTAGAAAAATGTTTATCTGTAAAAATAAGTTATACGTCACTTATAGTTAAAAAAAAGCTAAGGTGGTGCCAAATACTACATCACAACCTTTTTTAAGCAAGTTTGTTTCTCATTGTTTTTGTTAAGCATTTTTTGTACAAAAAAGCCGATGCCAGGCGCGCGGTGTATGTTTTCTTGTAGTCATTGTGTTATGTGGAGAATTAAACTAAGGTCATGTTTGTTTGGATTATCTTATTACGTAGGTAACTGGAGGGTGTATATTTGTACGGGATATATTCTTTGTAACATTTTTACGGGGCTGTTATTAGTTGTACTTCATAGTGATTACTTACAAACTTTACCCGATTATACTAAACCGCAAGCAAGCATGACCCATATATTACTGGACATGTCTATACATATATATGCTAATATGAGTGTGTATTTGCAACTTGTAAGTATTTTAGAGACATTGTGTTACTTGGAGAGTTACTAAGCACCAAACTGTAAGTTTGTAACATCATCAAATAGAATTTGTAGCAAAAAATGCTAGTCAATGCATATATTTAAGAAATCCGTGTGTAAATTCTTAACTTCTTTTGAAGTTTATTGTATTATCCGTACAAAAAATTATTTTGCTCTCTGATTTTAACCTGCACATGCCACATTTGTACCAATCTCAAATTAATTGTTTTTGTTTTCGAGGAACACTAAAGCGGAATTGACATACATCACCGGATAAAATTATTGGGTATGGTTTTTGGGTTAAGTTAAATAATTGCCATTATATTATATCTAGATAATTGTGGCAACTAGTAATTACTAATTAATGTTGCAAAAGAATTTTACTGGTGTTTATTGAGCCGGTGTAAGGGATGTTTTCTTTCTGTGTAGATTGGTGTATGTTTTTAGCTTTGCTGGGTGCATGTTTATGTTCATGAATAATTATGTGTCAGTAACATTATTTGTAATTTTTGAAGTATCAATTCTGGAATTCCAAGCCATGTACATTAGTATTTTCTTTTTTACGTTTTTTGTTACAGTTTGATCATACACTGATATGCATGCATATTTATGTATGTGTGACACTTTTCCATCGTAGAATGGAGTTTTGTTTATTTTCATTTCTCTTTAGGCATTAAAAAAAACATGTTAAGCAGACAACTCTTTGCCAAAATGATATACCTGATTTCATATAAATGTGTGTGAGGAAGTTGTATATTTCTAATAGTAATTACACATATCTACGTGTGTGTCTATGTGACTGGAAGTACATAAGTTTTGTTTAGAAACATTACTAATCGTCAATCTAGTGGTGACAAGAGCTGGAAATCCATTTGGCAGATACTGTGATAGCCAGAAATGCAACCAAAATGGTTTCTTATAAGCAGCTAAGAACAATTGATGATTGAACTCGAGAACATGTTTTTTTGTTGGTGTAGAGTCAAGGGTGTCAAAATTTACACTTTTTGGAAATCCATTACCCCTTCTGAAAAGCAACTGGAAACTAATATACCAAGTCTACGATCCCACTTTTCAAAAATTGAAAAAAAAACCCTTTAAAAACTGAAATAAAGTCTTACAAGAATAACTTGTATTAATTTTGTCTCTCTTGTTGTGTTTTTTCACTTCAGTACCAGAGCTTCAAGGTGAGCCTGAAGAAATCTCCCGAGAGAAAGCTCGTTTGGCTGCAAGAGAGGTACTATATTTTATCCCAGTTAAATTCCTTATTTATGCCTGCTCAATTGGATATAAGATGTTAGCCACAAAATACTTGATAATATTTTTGTACTTATTTCACAATTAAGTGTAATTTAAATTATTCATCAACGAACAAGAACAGGTTGTTAACATCCCCCTATTTATATCAGAACTTCCAAGAATTTTTAATAATTTTAAAGTGAATTTGAAAAACTTGGCACAATAGTTAGTTAAGTAGCAAGAATTAATGAGAATAAGAAATTTAATGATCCTTAGTAGGCTAGTAATATACAGGTATGCCAGTTACTTCCACCCTCTCAAGTCCTGTGCCAGAAAGGTTACATCTATACGTGTTCTTTTCTTCTTCTTCTATTTCCTTCTCTTATGTTATAAGGAACAATTGTTTTGCCGTAGTAAATGCATAAACATATGAGTTTATGGTTATTAAATTTACCTGCTTCTTTTATTTATTCGGGGAAGGTGAATGGACCTGTTCTAGTGGAAGACACCTGCCTGTGTTTTAATGCGCTTAAAGGTCTTCCAGGTATACTTATGATTTGCCATTAGTGAATTTTTAGCCTTGTCGTCTTTACCCGTACTATTAGTATTTCTTCATTTGGAGATTGATTGTCCTCTCAAACGTATTTTCTTGAATTTTCTGCAGGGCCTTACATGTAAGTTTCTTCGTTCATTCCTATTCCTCATTTTTCTTTTGAGGTAAATTTAGTTTTCATTTCTGCTTTCGTAACGGTATATATATCATGCTATAGATGCCTCTGCATAGTCATGTATAGTTCATGTTTTTCCTTACTAGTTTGATTGAGAAGAAGGATAGCCATGCACTTATAATTGTCTTCCTTCCAGTTGAATATTTAGCATTTCTTAGTGAAGTTTCTTTGGTTTTTCTCTCATGGATGAGATTTACATGAAGCTGCTATTAAGAATTTTAAACTGGATGAGATAGGTTTTTGTGTTGCGCTCTATGCTATGCGGTCAAAATTCTGAGTAAAACTTCGAATTCTTTTTTGATAATCTATTGAAAAAGACCTAAATGTATTTCTGCACAGATGGTTAGTACTATAATAAATTGAAGATTGGGTAAGAGCAATGTATACTTGAGCTGTAATCCAAAAAAAAGACTGCAAAGAAAAATCCCATGATATGTTCAATAAGGTTCTCTGGAATGTGTTTTGGGACTTCAATTTTCCACGAACTGAAAAGAAAAGTCTGTAACATACAAAGCTGCTTCTTTGTTTCAACCTTTAAGAACACAACCAAACAACCAACAATACCCTTTCTAAGTAGTTCCTGTGTTCACCCATTACAACTTTCATACTGTATACTTTTGGTAACCTTGTCTTTAGTTACTTCCGATTATGGACATGCTGAAACAGTTCTTCCTTGGTATTGAGAGACATAAAACATTGTAATGCTTGACTCAAAATTCCTCTGGACCACCTAGTGCCATAGAGTCTTTTGCTCCTTCATCATTCACTGTGCCTTGTAGTACTTTCTCAATTTCTTTAAATTAGTTGTCACACCTCGAATCATTTACTTAGATAAAATTTGGGTGGACTGGGAATTGTCCCGGCGGAGTCCACGAAATAAGACGTTTTGACTAAAATTTAAGACCTCTAGTGGGAAAGCTTGGCGTTACAGCTTTGTTTTCCTGGTTTGGTTACAGCTTTTGTTTATTAGTGAAATGTGCTGCATGTATTAGTTGTATCTGTCCGTGAAAGTTAACTTCTACTGCTAAATCTTTTGAAGTTAAGAACTTGAGAAACTAGTCTCTTTAAGTTTCTGTGTGGGAAGTTCATTAAAACTTTAAAAGGTTCAATGGTGACACATGAATTGTGAAGTAATTTACATCAATGTAAAAAAGTTAATTTTGAGTGGAGCCTGCATGGCCGGGCAAGCTTCTTTCTTCCCTAAACAAGCCATAATTGGATGTTCCCTAAACAAGCCATTTTGAGCACAATTGTATCAACAAGACTATGAGCTTCTTTTTTCCGTTGTGTCATCTGATTCTCTTATGGAAGTATGAAATACAGAAAAAGCTATCTAGTTTACTTAGGATAAAGTTATTAAAATCCACTACAAGTGTGGTCAATTATGGGAAGCAACTACAATATTACAGAACAGAAATAGTTCACAGTTTGGATGTTGTTCTGTCCTATCACTTGAATCAAAAGTCAAGTTTTGGCTCTTTGTATGGTTGGTCTTCTTTATGTTGGAGTTTCTTCCTTCTCTGTCTAAAGATTCGTTCTTTCTCTGTGTACTCACGAAACTCGAATCTAGCCAAGATTATTCCATCTAATAAACGTTTTTCTTGTGTACCTGGAGTTATTTCTAATGGGTAAGTTCCATGCTTACATATAATATGCCGACTGTTAGTTATTCATTAAGCTTCCAGCTGAAAAGGAAATAGTAAAGAGAATGAGATATCTTTTCTTCTGTTTTATGTTTTCTAACTGCTTAGCAGCCAAATATTAGATCTGTATTAGCGTCCAATGAAGTGTATTGAGTATGTATGTCCTTTCAGATTAATTGAGAGAGTTAATTTGCCTTTTGGTTTATCTCTATTGCCTTTTTGTACTACTGATGTTCCAATTGTTTTCTTTGTTTGGGTGGTTTACGCATACTTATTTGGAGCAGCAAATGGTTTTTGCAGAAAACTGGCCATGAAGGTTGTGTACTTAACTACTTTTCTCATATATATATATTGTTCGTTTTTCCTGTACTGTATTGGCTTGAAATCCTCCCTCTCGTTTCACTTGTTTCTAACGCTGCTGTCATTTTTGCTAGGTCTAAATAATTTGCTAATGGCTTATGAAGATAAATCGGCCTATGCTCTCTGTGTATTTTCTCTTGCTCTAGGAGCAGACATAGAGCCGCTAACCTTTGTGGGGAAAACTGCGGTATGGTTTTACTTCCAACTTCTTTTGTACACGAAAACCACTTTTAGAATTGGACAGTAATATATTCTACATGCTGCTCAATCCAATAGGCTGATGTCTGATCATGGTTTTACATCTTGAGTGTGGAATTCAATTGGATAATGAGATCCTTTAAATTCTAAGATTTCATTACATTTTTGAAATCTGGAACACTAATTTGTGACATATATGGCTGCCTCAGGGTAAGATAGTTCCGGCAAGAGGACCCAACGATTTCGGATGGGACCCCATATTTCAACCGGATGGTTATGATCAAACGTAATTACTATTATCCTTTCATTCTTATATTGTGTCTGGTCAATGGTTTTATCAGGATAAAACAGCATGATTGAATAAAATGTCCTTGTGTGTGCATAAGTGCATTTATGTAGATAAGGCAGTCATTGTGCCTAGCTTAAGATTAGCTGTTTGTGTACATCCAATGATTACAACACCTTTATTATGATTTTTCACTTTCTTATATAGTTATGCCGAGATGCCTAAAGAGGAGAAGAACAAGATTTCTCATCGATCGAGAGCCCTTGCCTTGGTGAGGTCTCATTTTACGGAGTGTGGATACATTTTCAAGACTAATTAGTCCCATCTAACCCAAATGAGCATGGCCATGATTTTATTTTGACAAATTATTGAAACGGGAACATTTACTTGTTTTTTCTTGCTTCGGACTGATATACCGCTTTAGATAGAGAAAGTTACAAACGCCGAACTAGGCTTGCTATGTTTTCCTCATTGAATATTAGTGAAGGTAGGCATGGAGAAATATAACTCGACCTAGGAGTGAATTTTTGTCTCTCCACTGTAAAATGCGTGTTGTATCACTGTAATATTTGTTAATTCCCTTTTCATTCTTCTTGGTGGCCGTCAATACAAAGATATGCCAAACATATCTGTTAACTTGGTGCATTGATTTTTCCAGCGATGTACTAGAAAATAAAATTCTTCACAAAATATTGTACTATGTGCAATAGCATTTTGTTTCTGATCAAATTATCAGAAACGTCCTTCAACGAATATAGCCTGGGTTACTTTTAGTCTTTAACTTGGTGCTCTGCTTTATGATTTTAAACACGAAGCAATCTCATCTCACTACACGAATTTGCCATTAGTGAAAATGTAGAGTATTTTAATTTTGAAGCATATTCTGAAAGAGATATTGCTTCCTAGATAACTTCATTTTGAAGTTTGCCAAAAAATGCGTACATGGTCTCTCTATCACTTCGTTATCCCTCATAACCTTAGAATAAATATCTGGATATGGTACTGAAAGTTCACATTTAACAAAAGCTAAACCATCCACAGCGAGAGGATATAACCTTAGGACGAGGGAAAATATTTTAAGACAAGATCACGATTCTGTTATCATTATACGGAGTAACTAGGTGTCGAGGCAGTTTTAAGGGAAAATATCTTTGATTGCTTATTTAAAAAATAAAAAATTAAATCATTAAAATTAAATTTCAACAATTATGCATAAATGCACATGTGATTGAGATAAAGTTAGGGGTGCCTTTGAGAGTGACTTGAAATTAGGTCCAACACACCATTCTCACCCCCAACACATACAATGGTTGTGTTTTGAGTCCAATCAAATACATGCGATTTCTAATTGTTGGATAAAACTATGGTTCTCCAATTGTCTGTGAGTAGGAGTGTAACGCCTCACATGCTTATGGATCCCACCTTAACATGCATATTCAATTGATGGTGTGCTTTTCTTTCTTTATTTTTCTTCACAATGATTTGAGTATTAGTGAAGTAAACACTGGAACAACACTTGCAAATGTCAATGCAACCTTTTCAGCTACTAAAAATCTATCAGAATTGTTTGGTATTAACACTCCTTCAATACGAATTTGACTCATAAAATCTACAAAATGATAAGGAGTCCACAGAAAGGTGCTCAGATCTTATATGTTTTTTGTTGCTGTATACGGCGATTGCATTCCAATCTTTGCAGATTAAATGTAATTATTAAAGCATTGAGAGGAGGGTTACCATTGTAATTCATAATCTATCGGACTACGGTATTTCTACAAACAGAAGAGTAAATCAATCCGGTGTAAGTGAAAGTAATAATGGTTTGATGAGATTGTTCTATAAATATTGAACAGTACTACTGTATTTAGGAAGAACTTACATCTAAAGTTGCTTGAAATTTGAATTTCTGCACTCTAAAAGGAGGTCAATTAGTTGTATGCCGAATGCTTTTTTTAATCAAAGGAAACAATTTACTAACACTTTAAGCTGCCACTAAATCCCTTAATCTCATACCCACTATCTTACCATATACAATATCATTTTAAGCGATTTGCTTTTCTAATTTACTTTATACCTTTGCTTTATTACTACTGCTATTTATGAATTTTCTCCTCGCTGATTTTCCCATTCTTGCACTACTTCAATTAATTAATGGGATAGCCAATATTCTGATACAAATAAGGGGCATGGTTGTCCAATTGAGAATACACTTGAACAGTTTGGCATCCTATGCTAACTTGATATCTAATTTATCAATTAAGAACTTGCAACATGATTAAAGTTGAGACAAACACCAAACATAAAAAAGTTAGTGAGCAAATCTGCCAACATATTCAATAATATCGTTAGGCCCGATGTAGAAATAGAAGTCTTTCATGTGCACCAATTGCTTTATTCATTTTGGTAGAACATGAAGTAATAGTATATAAAAAAAAGTGCAAAGTAAAAAGCATTTAACATAATAGCAAATCTTCAATATAAGTCTGTAATAACCACCTTGCACAACCAAAGGGACAATGTTGTTTACATTGACAATGACAAATCCAAAATAAAAAGGAAAAAAAGGTAATAAAAAGACCCCACTTCCCTATTTCTAGCTATAATCAAAGATCTTCAAAAATTCTCAGATCTTTGACATAACACTATATTTTCTGTGACCCAATAAACCTAAATACAAAACCATGAAATGGAGAAAAAACCAAGACCAACCACAATACCACTTAGTTCATAAAAAAACTAGGGATGTGGTTTGGAGTAATAGGTAAAGAAACAACGCTTCGAACCTGCTCCTAGAAGGGTAAATTTTTCTTAAGACGGTAACAAGCCGAGGTTGGCAATGAACGGTGGAGGGTAGTATTTAAAATAAGGACACGTGTACGATTTACACTTGCCAGGAGACAAAACAATGAGGAATATGGAATGGTGTTACGTAGTAGTAGTAAACTTTAGAAACCCGACTCGAGCAAGAAAAAAGATGAAAGAAAAAAAAGAAATACCCATTATAACTATTTTGGTGTAAATTTGACTAGGAAAGGTGTTAGCACTGGCGGGCCCTCCTGCAAGAGAGGACGCCAGCACCGGAGGTGATTGGGCCGACCATAGAAGACGATTTTGCCCCTAGGCTCGATGCTCTAGCATAACTAGCTGAGGCACCTGCACCAGATGTGGTGAAATATGCCCCGTTTAGCAATAAATCCCCCTCTGATCTCCAGTTCCATCCCTTCCATTGACCTGTTGGCGTGTCCACTCTTTTTGTCACCTGTTCAAATCAGAGCCAATCCCAATTTCGTTTAATATAAATGATTATATGTATGCATTTGTGAAGAATATACAGAAATTTGAGACGGTAGTTATGTTACCTCTTTTGCAAATGGATTGACTGGGGCAAGGTATCTGTTGCCCTGGCTGTTGATGGTGGGGTTGGCACTTCCACCAATGGCATACATTTCCCAGTGAGTGTAGTCGTTGTTCACCACGTGGAAGTACCCATGTCGGCACCTAATTTTATTTAAAATAGTGTTCATATATCAGATGTATCCAATGTACTTTGAGGTAAAGTATGAATAGTTCAGAAATAGAAGGAGCCTATCAGATTAGAGAAATCATGCTCGCTAACATATTCTCGGAACAACTTATAGATTTTCAGAAATGAATTCAATTTAGAAAATTTAGTTTAGGCTGCCAGATATTCACATAGTGCAAATGTGGAACTGCTACATGACTTGAGTTGAGTTGGCTATTATTACCTTGGCATCCTCTGTATAAGACCAGCTCCAAAATGGTTATAAGCAATGGTGACTTGCATCAGCTTGTCCCTCATATAAGAATCACTGTGCCCCAAAAGCATCACCTTTTTCATGCACAAAACACACATTAGTCTTTCAAGACAATAAGAGTAAATATTTCAGCTTTTAAGCAAATCAGCTGAGCTTTCAAGGTTTACAAAGAAGCTAGGTTCATCCATCTTAAGTTTCAAGGTTATCCAGGCGAAGAAGAATATACATCTCAACTAATTTACAATCCAAGCAACTGCTACATTACACCACCCCCAATATTTTTATACGATTTTTAATTTTACCGAACACAGCCTATAGTAACTTTTAGTATCATGTAAGACGGTAAATGTATCTTTTTTATCCTCTATCAGGAAAAATGTATCAGTTACACTAATAAAATGCAACTAAACAACCCTAGTAACATGACACGCACACAGAGACAAAAAGATTTAAGTTAAACACACCTCATTGTGGTGAGCAAGGTGATTGTTCGAGATAGTAATAGCAGTAGAACCCATAACAGCATCAACAAGACCATCAGCACAATGAGATAGCGAGTTATGATCAACCCAAATATGACTCGACCCGAAAATAGATATCGCGTCACCATCAGCCATAGTTCTCCACCCATAATGAGAAGGCGAGCTCCTCACCATAGCATTTCCCGTAGGCTTACAGTCATGTATATGCAGACCGTGTATAATTACATTTGTCACAAACTGAACAGTAATACAAGCCCCGTTTGCTATATGGACATTGGAGCCTCTACCATCTATGGTTTTGAAACTGTTCATTAAGAGCTCTTGTTTCAAGGTTATGACCATATCACGTTTGAACACAATCCAGAGGGGTTCCGATTGGATGACAGCATGGCGGAGGGTACCTGAAAGTGGGCCTCGGTCAGTTGCATATCTATCTTTTTATATTTTGAATTATAATAGTTGTTATTGTCATAGCATCATTATAGTGTAGTTTACAAGCTTAATTCTAACAAGTTATTATTTATCTCTACTTCATAGATGGCTTGTTTGATTGCAACTTTTAAGCGAATACGCAGGATTATTAACATTCAGGAAGAATCTAGGTGAATTGAGATCACAAGCTTGTAGATTTTTTATGAGAAAAAGATCCAGAAATGCTGAGATTAAGGCCTTGTCTGATTTCAGATTTAAAGCAAATAAACTTGACCTTTTTTTTTCACTTACGGATAAAGCTAGGTTTATCTATCTAGGTTTGTTTGGTTATTGATTAAGCTTTGTTTGGTTGCAGCTAGTAAGCAAATATATTGGAATTCTTGAGGGTTCATCAGAAAAGGTTAGAATCACCCAGTTTAAGTTTTTAAGTAAAAGAAAACAAAAAAGCTAAGCTGGTCAACTGAACACAACCCAACTTTAAAGGAAAAAAGAAAAGAAAAACTAATATTGTCGGCTTCAATCAAAAAATCAGTGTGAGCACAGGCGGTTAAGCAACGTCGAGAGTTTGTATAAATAAATATATATATAGAGAGAGAATTAGTATCATACCAGGACGAGGGTTGACAGGATCATCGTCGTTGGGATCTGTGACGACATAGAAGCGCCCATCACGTCCGCCGATAGCGTTACGGCCGAATCCGATAGCACAGTCAGCAAGGCGTTTGCGATTGACGTGCCAGTTAGAGTCGCATCTCCAGCAGTCATCTATTGGGTTCCCAGTCCCACACGAAAAGTAGCCCAGTTTCCTCCTCTCTGTGCTGTTCTGAATGCTCCTGCAAGATAAGGGTAAAACATTATAAAATGTCATTCAGAGATTTTGAGTGTTATTATCTGCTTTCATTTCCATTTAACTATTTCCTTTCACAAGGGTTTTCAGAAGGAAAAAACAGAATGGCCTTCACAAATTTCTAGAAATTAGTATTTTGGCTTAGCTGTAATAATCGTTAAAACTCCTTTCTTCAACAAAAATTCATTGGACTTTTTTTTACATCCGAATAACAAAATACATTAAACTAAACAAATACCAAAGGCTTAGTATTACTGCAAATTATATGATTTTGTGATGCAAAAGGAGAGCTCATACAGTAATATTAGAAAGGTGGCTAAATTAACAAGGACCATGAAATTTTATTTACTGACAACATTACTTTTCTGGTCATACATGATGTTATTCCCTGCCAATATTATTTTTGAAAAATATTCTTGTCAATTATTCCTTAATTGATGAATATGATTAAGCCACAAAAGATACTTTGACTATGTTTCTGTGATGTATATGACCCTTCACATGATCCACCACTTCAATGGCACATGGATATGTCAAATTTACAGAAATAAAGACTCGCAGAGATTCAAACACGGTCAAATGCGAACTTTAGCCCTTTTTAAGAAACAAAATGAAATGAAGATTTCCACTCCTTTTGATGCAAAAATAAAAATGCAGAGATGCCCTACTTTCCTTTTAGACTCGCAGTTATGTTTCTTCTACCACAGCTCTCTTTTTTATATTTCTACATGACTATTTGTAGTGAAACACAGACGCTGGTTGATCAATTGGCATTATGTTTATAAAAACCTACAAGTTTGACCACTTTTACTTATCTACGGTTTTGGAGGTTATAAATAATCAGAAATGTTACATTTTTTGGTACAAAAAATGTTTAATAACTTTTGCATATTTCTAAATCCATTGTTGTAGCAGGTCTCCATATGTAGTCAGTGGCAAGAGAAGGACAATTAATTGTCATAACTAAAAACACCATTACCAACCAGAGCAGTATGATGGAATATGGATGTTCCCAATTGTGGGTGAATGACTTATTTTAAATAGCTTTACTATTTCACACATCTAAATAGAAATGACATCCATAATTAAGTTCACACTACTACAACTCTACAGGATCCGCCCGACACCAATTTTAGGTGAAAAAATGCTTTCATAAAAGCTAATATAAAACTGCAGCATGGTATCTGATATAAAATAGTACAATCATTGACTAAAGCTTTTTAAAAACCAAGCATTTCAAAGATAGTAATTTTTTTCAATTGTTTCCTATACTGTTATTGTACATAGAAAAACTTCAGTTAAATCAAAAACCTTTTAGAGAAGGCATTTTCCATCCAAAATAAAAATCAAACTAAATATAGATGGGAACATGACTACCAACACCAAGAAATGTGGGGGAGTAACTAAACTTTAAATGATGTAACCATCTACACGTGTTAGAATAAATAAAGACATAAATAATACTCCATAATTTGCCCAACTTCACCACAAAGGCATTAAGTATTAAATACTCTGTACATTATACAATATTCCATATTTACTAAAATCAGCTAAAAAGCAAAGACTCACATCTGTACCATAGCAGCAATCTCTTCTGGGTCCTCCACAGCATGTTCATTCAAAGCTTCAACCTCTTCTAACCTAAACCAACATAATTCCACCGTTAAATTAGATAGTGACATATAATTATAATGAGACCAGAACTGTAGAACACATTTATAATTTAGTTTTTTCTAATGTATTTTATTTCTCCAGATGAGATTGTTTTTTATTTTAAACTCACTCAATCAATTCTTTTGTTTTAACTGTAGCTTCATTCATGTACCCCACAACAATCAATGACACAATGAACAGTGTGTTAAACCGACATTTTGCTGTTTAGGAGCACTCAGCACTATTTTCAGCTTACTTACAAGTTAACCTATTTTGGGTAATTAAAAGGAAAGGGAGAGCACAAACACAGTTTACACTGAGGGTAATTTTCAATTAATGTCACCAAAAACCAATAATTTACCACTAATGAAACATTAAAAAAACTAACATTTTTAGCTTATTTACAGCTAACCCCATTTTGGGTAAAAGGAAAAGGAGCGTACAAGGACCAGTAAAAAAAGGTAGTTTTAGTCAATTATTGTGTAAACCGACAGATATCCACTAAGAAAACAATCATGGAAAAGGACTAAGTACTATTTTCAGCTTATTTGCAATTAACTTATTTTGGGTAAAAGGACTGGGAGAGCACAAATACCACTTTTTTACTGAGGGTAACTTATTAAATTCATGCAACGTAAAACCGACAAATACCCAATAATGCAGTGTTTTCAGCTTATTTGCAGCTATAGGACTTGTATTATTAATTGCAGCTTATTTTTCAGCTTATTTATAGTATTTTTAGTAAGGGTAATGTAGTCAATTAAAATAATGTAAAACCGACAAAATATATATACACTAATAATAAAACATAAAAGAAAAAGAAGGTGGAATGGGACACAAAGTACACTGCAACCTGGTAGAGAGGGAGAGAGAAAGTGTGTGTGTGAGAGTGTGTGTGTACCATGTACACTGCTCTAGGCGCATACAATTCCATCTCCGTTAAAACCGTACAAAAGTGTCTTGTGTTTACAGTATTTTAGGAAGACACAATATTTATTTAGTTATTTATTTTGTAATCAAGACACAGTATTTATGATTGAATTCAAAGTTATAAGTACTAAGTAGCATAAAAGCTACTGATTTATTCCGTTAATTAGATGAAATAAAATGCAAACACTTGTCATAAGTTAGTACTGTTTGCAAACAATTATTGACATTACAGTAAAAAAGATAGTCTGAAATTAATATTCATTATTGACATTACAGTAAAAAAGATAGTCTGAAATTAATATTCCTAGTCCGAAATTACAAAGTCATTAACCTATTTGGTGCACAAATTAAAAAATACTCTACTCCCGTCCCACATTAGTCATATACGAAACCATACGTAATTTTGACTGATAAATAAATCATATCCAAATTGTCAAAATAATTTTTTTAAAATTATATCATATAATTTGACATTTAAACTATGTATAAAAATTTTAAAAATTTTCATTTCGACAATTTAGTTACATGTTTAAAACAGATCAAATTTATATATATAACGTATAAATCCGTAGTTTTAAATTATAAAGTCAAACAAAAAATTCTTGTGTTTGACTGTCTCAAATGCAGATATGAGATGTCCCATCAAAAAATAGAATAAATCAGTAAACAATTTTTGACATGTTAATATACTATTAAAAAGATTAAACTGTAATAAATGTGACCTTTGCACAAGGAAAAAGGCTAGTCCAACTGAAAAAGTGAAAAAACTACCAAACCTACTCGTTACTAGGGTGGTGCGCGCTTCTCAATTTTAATTTTCTAATTTACTAAAAATACTATATTTTATCAATGACGCTATTACCCTTAAATTAAAGAGAATGTTACACTAAATTGCCAAGGGCATTTAAGGAATATTAATAAGTAGGATAAAAACGAGCCAATGAGAGTCCGTTATTCTGTCTAAGGAATCCGATGACAAAGGAATTGGGATCCAACGGTCAGTATTGTTTCCACAGTCATAATATGAAGTTAAAAGAATAACAGATCTAACGATCACTATTATTCCACAGTTATCACATGAGAATTTTTATATGAATAACAGATCTAAGATCTAACGGCCATAGCGTCATATAAAAAGACAAAAGAGAGAAGAAAAAGAAGAATGATAATGAACGTTAGGGGAAATAATTCAGTGTTATTTTATTTTATTATTAACTCACATTTTTTCTGCCATTGTTGAGTTGCTGCTTAACTGCTCTTTTTCCACATCCCTGAATATACATTAAATAAATTAGATTTCATCAGTTTTTTATTTTATTTTTTGTAATCAAAATAGATTTTATCAATTGAATAAATAAATTTTTTAGATTTACTGATTTCAGCTATTAAGGAAACAAAAAAATCAATTAAACTAGATTAAACAGGGTTTTGGAAACAGAGTCTATATGCCAGATTTACAGTCAAAAATTAGGCAAAATCTATGAAATAAGGGGAATAATTATAATGCAAATCTATTAATATCTTCCTGTAAATGAAATTTTTCAGCGGCAAAGGTACAAAATTAAACACATTTTTGGAAATTCAGACTGATTATACAGAACATAAACTGGAGTAGCATTTTTTCAGCTAAAAAATTACAATGTGGAGTAATATATTAGTACTAAACCAGAATTTACCTTCCATATAAAAAAAATGGAAAAAATGCTCAAAGTGAGAATCGATTTATAAAAAGGAAATAAAACCGCAAATATAATTTTAAATAGAAGAAGACTGTAATTTCACCTTTTACCAAAAATGCTCAAGTAAAGGAAATTACACAAAAACTACAAATGCTCAAAAAGGTGAAGAGAGACAAATAGAATATAGGGAAATACACAACATTATAACGAAAACATATATTTTTCTAAAATTAAACCGACTTAACCTTACTAAACCAAACACCGCAAATGCTCAATTTCCCGATTAAAAAAATAAAAATAAAATCAGAAATAGAAATTAAAGGCAATTTCATAATTTTCGTACGGTTAAAATAGAGAAAAGGGGGAAATTGTAGACCTAAACAGTAAATGCACAATTTCAATACTAAACCCAAATTTTACTAAAATAAGACTGAAAAACCTCTTCTTCTTTATTAAATATACTGAAAAACCTTTCTATAAACTAGAATCTAAACAAAAAAACAAAAAAACACAAATGCTCAAATGAAAATCGATTTTCCGACTTAAAATAAGGAAAATAAAATCAAAAACAAAAATTAAAGCCAATTTCACATTTCCGTACGGTTTAAATAGAGAAAAAGGGGGAGATTGTAGAGCGAAAATTGGACCTGAAAATACACAAAATTCAATACTAAATCGAAAATTCATTAAAATTAGACTAAATAACCTATCTAATAACAAAAACACAAATGCTGAAGTGATAACCGATTTTCCGACTCAAAAAAAGGAAGATAAAAACAGAAACACAAATTAAAGCCAATTTTATAATTTCGCACAGTTTAAATAAAGAAAAGGGGGAACTGTAAATACACAATTTCAATACTAAGTGGAAAATTCACTAAAATTAGACGTAAATAACCTTTTTATAAACAAATCACAAATGCTGAATTGATAACCGCTTTTCCAACTCAAAATAAGGAAAATAAACCCAATTTCACATTACCGTACAGTTAATAAACAAATAAAAAGGGATAAAAAAAAAACAAAAAAAAACGGACCTAAAAACAGAAGAGTCTCCACCAATTCGAACCCTAGCAAAAGCACCAACGAAGAAGACGATAACAATAAGAGAAAAGAGAGATATCCATTTCTTAGACACCATTCTCTCTCTCTCTCTAAGTTCTCTCTCTAAAAGAACCGCGGTACTACGCTTTTTATAAACCTGAAAAGCCCCCTCTATTGTTAACTAACCGTGGTTAGGTACTATGGTTTAGTTAACTCTGGATAAAGGTTGACCGTGGTCAGGTCAGATTATAATCCATGTGAGGTTTGTTACAGAGGTGGTTTACATTGTTTGATTATAATTGTGTTTAGCATCCAATAGGTTGGAAATATATGAATTTGGTTCTTCGTAATTGTTTTTACAATCATGCCGTTAAATTTCAAGTTTTACCAGGTTACGTTGTTTTATGAGAATTACATTTAGGGTCTAAAATTATAAGATTGGGTTTGTTATTTTGCTATAGTAGTCGTAGATGGAGGAGACTGAGAGTTATCGATAACAAAGCCTGTTTTTTTTAGGGAATTTAGCGTTTTCTCGATACTTTGTAAGGAAACCCATTGTTTCAAATGTAAAGTTTCATAATTTATATTTAAATATTTGTTTGGTTAAAGGTTAATGGTGAATGCCTAATTGTTGAAAGGTAAAAGATTGCAAAGGAACTTTTTTCATATAAAGGCTGAACTTACTGAAATAAATTCGCATAAGTCTCTCAATATGTTTTGATCCTTTAAGAAAAATTCAGTTCACAATTGTGGAATTTTTAAACTTGCAAGTTATTGGAAGTAAAACTGTAACGCGATTTAATGCTTGAAATAGCTAAAAAAAAAATCTAGTTGATACAAATCATTTGTTTTATAAGAAAATATATACTTTCAATTGAGGGTAGTGTAGTTATCCTGATATTTTTAAATGAACTTTTTATTTGTTAAAAAATTAAGGTTTAGCATGCTATATATTCTTACTAGTAATTTCAGGCAATTATTGTTGCCGGTCATCCATAAAAATGATGAGAAACAGGTTTTTTGAAACAATGGGGTCGTTAATGCTACTCAACTAAAGTTTATTACCAACTAAAGATAACCACCACTAACCGCCACACTCCCCCTCTCACGTGCCGTGCTATAATTACCCCTCAGTAATTATGATTTTATTTAAGTATTTATGACACTTGATACTTTATTATTTTACTGATAAAAACTTCATTGAGATTTTTATGATTTTACCGGTGGTGCCACGTAGCAACGGTGGGGTATCCTACGTAAATTTATTTAATTTTATTTAAAGGAGACAGATAACACGGAATGTGGGTGAATTTTGGTGGGAGGAAATTGATTTAAATTTTTTTAGGAAATTGGGGAAAAGTGTTTTCTAAGTCCCTAAATTATCGGCGTTGGTCACTGAGGATGGGGGAAATTAGTGGGAACGTAACAAGTTTGAATTATGAAATAGCTCCATCGCTAAATATAGCTAATGAGAATTAAGTGAGATTTAAGGCATTGTTTGGTCTTCATCAATAATTTTGTGTCTTGAAACATTATTTTTTCACCGTCAACACCACGGTTGTCATCCGACATCAATAACCCGTACCGAAGTTGGCTTTTTCGATCGCAATATTAAGATTAAATATTTTGGACGAGCGACATGTTACCGATGATGGATAATGTGCTTTTCATTCCTTTCAATTGACTTATATTTGAAATGACGTCACTATTTTGTGGTTTAATTTACTATCCAAAAGTAAGTAAATTTAGCAATATTACATTGTATTTTGGGGTCATTCACGATGTCTTGATGATGGTTTCATTAATACATAGCTAATAAATGGGTTATCAGATTAAGTTCTTGAATTCCTAAAAAAATTAAAGGACGAGTATAAATAGTTTATCCAACACTTTAACAATTACCTTAATCCATAAAAATCCGCTCAGTTAAACCATTTAGACAGTTAGTATTATTATTTGTTACACTTGTTGAAAGGATCAAATTAAGGATTGAATCACCAAAAGTGATTATGAAATACAAGATGCCCCATGATTTTTGACCAATCTTTACTAATAGTTCATCTAAAGTAACAAATTGGCCTTTTCCGTAATCTGAGGTTTTATGACAATGGCAAGAATTAGGAATCTCAAAACCAAATAAAGTGATACACTATTTAGTATTTTAGTTAATTAGTGCTGTGAGATCTACTTGTAATACTTAAGCATTACTATGGGCGTGGTGACATTTGAACATAATAAAACACATGGAAAAGGCTCTAATTTAAATTTTAAGAAACTTTTTAAAAAAATCGAGACAAATTAGTTGAGCCATGCTAACTAATTTTTTTTTATTGATGAGCTGTGCTAGTGCTAGTTTTTGTTATACTTAGCTTGTGGAGTTGTCGAGCTATTTTTAAAAGGATTTTAATGTTTAATCTTACTAAATTGTCAAATAATGCATTTAAGAAAAAAATAACAAAGAACAAAACCAGAATTCGACATATAGGTTCACGAAATCTTTTACAAAAAACGGATTCATTACCAAAAAAACTTGAATTAATGCTCAATAGGTACCACTTTTGAAATTATATTCCTCCTAGGTACCTCCATAATTTCACATTCCCTATAGGTACCACTTTTTAATTATTTAATTTATTTACCAAAACGCCATACACATATTTCATAAAAAATAGAAAAAAAACACATAAAATTATATAAAATGCAAAAAATCTCAAAATAAATGAAAAAAAACCACAAAAAATTGTAAAAAATAATAATAATGTATTTTTATAAAAAAATTCACAAAAATCACAAAAAATGAAAAAAATAACAAAGAAAATAAAAAAATCATAAAAAAATTATAAAAATGAAAAAATCACAAAAAATCACAAAATTTTAAAAAAAATGAAAAAAAATGAAAAAAATCACAAAATATTATAAAAAAATAATAAAAAATCACAAAAAATCACAAAATTTTTAAAAAATTATAAAAAAAATGAAAAAAAATGAAAAAAATCACAAAAAATTATAAAAATATAAAAAAATAAAAAATTTATAAAAAATGAAAAAAATCACAAGAAATTATAAAAAAAAATGAAAAAAATGAAAAAAATCACATAATTATAAAACAAACGAAAAAAATCACACAAAAAATCATTAAAAAAAATCACTTTTATTGAACTTTATGCACTTTCGACTGTAGTAGATGCACTTTCAGCTGAACTATATGCATTTTTAGCTGAACCAGATGCACTTTCAGCTGAACCATATGCACTTTTATTGAACTAGATGCACTTTCAGCTGAACAATATGCACTTTTATTGAACTAGATGCACTTTTAGCTGAACCATATGCACTTTCAGCTGAACCAGATACACTTTTAGCTGAACCAGATGCACTTTCAGCTGAACCATATGCACTTTCAGCTGAACCATATGCACTTTCAGCTGAACCAGATACACTTTTAGCTGAACCATATGCACTTTCAGCTGAACCAGATACACTTTCAGCTGAACCATATGCACTTTCAGCTGAACCATATGCACTTTCAGCTGAACCATATGCACTTTTAGGTGAACCAGATGCAGGTTTTACAGAACGATATGCACTTTTATTGAACTAGATGCACTTTTGTCTGAACCATATGCACTTTTAGCTGAACCAGATACACTTTTAGCTTAACCATATGCACTTTCAGTTGTATCAGATGCACTTTTAGTTGAATCAGATGCATTTTTAACAGAACTATATGCACTTTCGACTGTACTATATTCATTTTCGACTACACTATATTCATTTTCGACTTAACTATATGTACTTCCACTAAATTAGATGCACTTTAAACTGAACCAGATGCACTTTCAGCTGAACCAGATGCACTTTTAGCTGAACTATATGCATAATCACTTTTATTGAACTATATTTACTTTTGACTGAATTGTATGCACTTTCAACGGAACTAGATGTACTTTCAGCTGAATTGAATACAATTTCGACTCAATTTTATGCATTTTTGACTAACTATATACACTTTCGACTAAACTATATGCACTTTTATTGAACTATATACGCTTTTGACTGAATTATATGTATTTTTGACTGAACTAGATGCACTTTCAGCTCATTTAGATTAAAAAAGGCACATTTATCATTGAAAAACCATTTTTTTGTATAAAAAAATCACTTTTCGGTATAAAAAGTGTTATATTGACAAAAAAAAATATTTTTTGTAATTTTTTAAAAAGTTTATGATTTTTTATTTTTTTTGTAATTTTTGTGATTTTTTATAATTTTTATAATTTTTTGTGATTTTTGTTATTTTTTTATAATGTTTTGTGATTTTTTGTGAATTTTATAATGTTTTGTGATTTTTTGTGAATTTTGTGATTTTTTGTGATTTTTTATGATTTTTTATTTTTTTTTGTAATTTTTATAATTTTTTTGTGATTTTTGTATTTTTTTAATAATTTTTGGTGATTTTTTATACTTTTTGGTGTTTTTTTATAATTTTTATATATTTTTATATTTTTTATGATTTTTTGTGATTTTTTCATTTTTTTAAAAAATCAATTACTAATAAAACTTATATAGTATAAAAGTGGTACCTATGAGGAAATGTGAAATTATCAAGATACCTAGGAGGAATATAATTTGTCATGAGCTACTTATAGGGAATTATCCCAAAAAACTTATACAAAACTTATTTTACTACTCTATGTGAGTGAACATTGAAGAATTGCAAAAGACTTGTACACAAATTATTATGAGAAATATTGTATGATATTTAGCTCTTAGAATTATACCTTGTGAATAGATAACATTTTCGTAGATGCATATATCCATAAAGTGAATATGGAATATAGGCCTCTAGCTCAATTCTTGTTTGATAAACAATTAGATGAGCCGTATCGATCATATATGAAAAAACACATGTCTTTGCCTATCTCATGTCAATTTATGGGGTTTGATCCGACCCGGCCCGTCACAGATTGGGTAAAAGTGCAACTTTGTTTGGATCGGATCGGGTCAAGTTGGCTAAAAGTGTAACTTTATACAAATTAATACTCTATCATTTCTCTTTCTCTCTTAATTAATTAATGATATTTATGGTAAATATATATTAATGTGTTAATTAATAAATTTAGTGATACATTATCGTCATTATTTTTAAAAGAATTTACGGAAAACAAATCATCATATCAATCATATACATTTATATTACATTTTTGCATATAACAATATTTTAGTTGACGAAAGTTAATGAGCCCAAATTAATTCAATAAACATGAAAATGTCAAAAAGATGATTGCATAATTTAAATTGCTAAATTAATATGAAAGAGTATTTAATGTCATATTAGTATTTATATATTATATTTATAAATCAAATGATTTTTAATTTTAGCATATGAGTTTTTAACAAATTTTCTTTCAAATCTTGACATTTATGAGATTTATTTTTCAAATGGAAAAAAAATGTTCTAAAAAACGGGTTAAATGAGTAAAAATACATGTATACATGGCTCAGGTCGGGTTTTAAATGACTCGGCCAATTTCCATCCCTACCTAGCCCATTTGGAATCAACTAGTAGTCTAGTACTTACTAAGATTATTTTAGGAAATCTCGTTTCCATATTAATGGTTTGATACATTTAGAACACCAAACTAACAAAAAAAAACTAATTTGGATATTAAACTACCGGTCATCTCAATTTAGCTACTGATTTAACTGAACTAGTTCAGTTTTTTTTTATGATAGATCATAGCAATGTTTTAAAAACCCCTTTGAGGCGCCTTATATCTCGATTTAGCTCAAATGTAAAGAAAAGCTGTTGAATTTCAGGAAAAAAAAATGATAGCTCTGAAAACAAGTTTCAGTACTTCAATAGCTCGCAATATTTCTTAAAACTCATAACACTGAGCAAAAATGGGTTTATAAATTAAGGCTCAAAACAAATTAATTACCCAATTTTCAATAGTATATTGTTTATATTCCCTATAACTGATACAGGTAAGTTCATATAAGTCATTGAATATGAAAAAAGAAAGTCTCTTTGAATGATACTGGATTTGGGAGAATGAAGTATTCTAATTTTCATTTATATTCATTCTAATGACCAATATATAAGACTTGTCGATACACATAGATATAGATATGAAATTGAAATAGCTATAAATAAAAACATTACTAAAGCTTATGCTTTGACGTCGGTACTTACGATTTGGTAAAGCTTATAAAAAACGCTTTAGAGATTAAAACACTGGATCACAGAGATAACATAGTATAGGGAATTTATTCAAAGATCTATTATGGTGTGGAGACATTGTTATGTATACGAGCTGATCATCTGACATACATTGTAAGTCTAATTATTTGTTTACATCAAGTCCTTTTGTGGTAACAACTGACAAGATTATGCACCCATGCAACAAACCAAGTGGTTGCCATCATAACATGATTTCACGCTTGTAAACATTCTAGCTTTAACAGTTTTTACCCCTCCTCAATTTCCTCTCTAGACATAGTAAAACTGGTATCCTAGCTAGTTTTCTTAAAGATAGCCCATTCATATATATATGTTGCTTCAAATGCAGATATACAGAAACAATTAGTGTTGAATTTGTAAAAGAAATTGACACTTCGAAGAAAGTTCGGGTTAGGGAGGGTTAAATTGGGTGGAAACGTCTCTAGCTGACCGCCGATAAAGTTAAACTTCGCACCTTCCAACGACGTCAGTAAAAAAAACTGATAGTATTCCTGGGCTGAGTCCTTTTTTTGATTTAGTGGATATAGACTATTAGATTATATGATAAAAAATAAAATGACTGCCTTAATCAACAAAAAATAATTAATTAAACACTTATAATAAATTGTCTTTTGGTTTAAACTTAGCTAGCTACGACTGTATATACATAGGTCAGACATCAATATTTTTAAACTTTGGTCACCAATTGCAAAAAAAGTGACAAACACATGTCACAAATGTGAATTATTCTCGTTTAAAACTTAAGGAAATCAGTTCTATAGCCATAACAGTTTGACGTAGATGCACATTTTATATTCCTTATATTTTTATTTTGCTTCAGATAACCACCATTAATTATTCCATCTCAACCAGTTTCATTGGTCAGAGGAGGTTTTGACATATTTTGCGCGGGCTGAGAACATCATTACTTTACGAATCCCCTAGCTAGACATCGTCCTCCAACATAACTTTTCGTTCTAATAATTTTTTTGTCGGGCGACAGAATATCAACAAAGCGACTGTTAGTATCCAGGAAGATGGCAGTAAACTTATAGTAAAAAAGGAGTATTCTTTTCGACCTAAGGGACGTAAATGACCACGCATTATACAAAATCTACATTATACACACTCATTTGAAGCAACTCAAAGAAAGATGGGTTGTGTTTGCCTTTTGAGCTTTTACTCGATTACATCTTTGCAAAAATGCAAAAGTTAAAGCCGGATTTTGTAGGTCCGTTATTGTTACCAGATATTCGGGCGGGTTAATTATATCCAAATTTATCCTGTTTTCCTCTTTCCAACCTGTATGTTATTAATTGTTATAAAAACTATATCAATGGTCCCCAAAAGGCAAAATTAGTCGTTGAAAGTTGGAACTTTAAACTTGAAACGCTTGTAGCTCTTGAGCATGTGAGACTTAATACCAAAACTTACAAGTTTTCCACATTTGCTATATATGTTTTTTAATTGGTAATTATCAAACCTTAAC